>OU860798.1:1037418-1624634 GCA_917862395.2 Heliconius sara | reverse complement strand
TTATTGTGTAAACCTACAGCGTTTCGCCATTTTTCAATTTTTTTGTAGAGTATGTAGAGAGAGGATAAAAGTGTGTTTAATGATTATGTTTTAAAGAAAGGATTATTTTAAGACTTGGTGTGTACAAAATAACAAAACATCGTATATTACAGTTGAGGCCATCGTGGTGCAATGGAGCAGCATCTAACTGTAAAAGCGATGCTTGTGAGTTCGACCCCATTGAGGATTCTAGGAGGAAAGCCAAATTAATAAACACAACAACAAAAATTTAATAAACACAACAGCTTCATGTCTCATTGTTTTTCCAATGAAGCATGAAGCTGCTGTGTATATTAATTTTTTTGAAATAGTAAAATCATCATTGACTAAACGTCAGGTGACCCAATTTCGGTAAGTGACGTTGATTGTCAAATATTACATACTACATATTTTTCCTCAAATTAAATTCTTCGTATAACACTCATAAGAGTCATAAGAGAAATCCCTAACTGTTAAAATATTGAACGGTTCTGTTGAAATAATTAAAGAATCTACATACTGTATTTTTTTAATTTTTGAGGCCAGTCGTCACGCAGAAGCACAAGCGTGTACTGTAAACGTGACAGTTGTGAGGTCGATTCCCATTCCGGGATGTTTATGTGTCGAGGCCAAGCGCGACGTTGAGTTCCGCCACTCAGAACGCGATGTCTCCAGAATTAGGGAGAAAGTGGGGAGCGGGGTGTCTTAACACTAGGCTCCGTCTACCTGCTACATGGTATTGAGCGTGAAGATAAAAAAACTGACTTTGTCGTGAGAAAAAATCTTGACATGTTTTGACACAATGGTATAATGTGTGTGGAATTCGATTATATATTATAATTTGGACAGATTATAATCAAAGACATCGTAGAGAAATTGATATATGCAATGGTTTTTTTTTTTTTGAAAAATTTTAATTTTTTAAATTTGAAAACATTTAATAATTTAATTACAATTACATTCGTTTCACAGCTTACATTTTATCCGAGGTCGTTTTTCAGAAATTATTTATTAATAAACCCAAAAAGTCCTTTAATTAGAAGATTCATTCACTATGCTATTTTAATATCAAAAAAATATTAAAATGAAAAGTATTAAGTTCAAATGTGTAAAATCAAAGAGGTAATCATTTTCTTTTTTACGAGAATTGCGGAGGGAGACTATGAAGGTTTGCACGGTAAAATTTCTAAAGAGGAAGAGTGCAAAATGGTAATATTTTTTAAATAATCTATAAAAATATATTAAAATTGTGTATCATAGGTTATGTTTAACAATATTCACGTTTGTATCGTGATGCAGTGACTTACATGTTGCTGTAGCAACGCGTACTGTACGCATCAGTTGATTCTCTAGTAACTACAATCATATATTAAAAATACTCCAGTTTTAGTAGAAGAAGTCAACTCAATCGAGGTTAAATTAGTGCGAATTCGGCAATCCTGAAACATTTTGCCAAACTAAAATTGTACGTGGCTTGAAGCGGCAGTTTTCTTAATTAAAACGTTCAACAAAATAATTGTAAGACTTGGCTTTTTAGGAATGAAAAAAATAATTCAGTAATATTCCGCATATAGCAGGATAGGGAAAGGAAAACAAGCGATAAGACAATCAGTCCCCCATTTTCCACTCCATTTTCAAGACAGTATGTTGAGTGGCAGAACTCAAACCGCACCTTGTCTTGTCAATAGAGTAAAAAACTGAAAACGATGGCCTCCAACATGTGTACATATATAATAATAGCAACATATATTTCTATTAAAAATGAGTCACAACTTCATGAACCCAGTATAGGTCAATATTGCGCTTATCGTTCAGGAAACACTGGTATTCCCACGATGTGAGGGAAAAAATCATTCATAATAATTATGAATAATTCTCTCGAATGCCATGCCGGTTTGACGTTCCCACAAGTGTATCAATGAAAGATAACAATAACAATTTCAAACAAGATTATTTAGATAACGCCATAGTGGCGCAGTGGTTTGACTGTAAAAACGACGATTGTGAGTTCGATTCCTACTCGGTGAAATTAATTATTTCGATTTCCTTTCTCTTGCAAGAAGACAGCATTGAGGATACAATATCTTGAAAATGTACTAGGCTACTCTAAATGTTCGCGAAGCGGCGCTAATAAATTTAATATATTAGATAACCGAGATTAATAATATATACTTTAAAGTGTTAACTTATTTTTGATATTTTCTTACGCTTTATGCGGTTTCTCACAAAGAGCAGAGTAGGCGGAGGCGGAAAAGGAGTGTTTTGACCCAAGATTGTGTCAAAACACTCCTTTTCAACACGAACGCAACACATTGAGTATTAAGGGGCGATGTCAAATCGCGGAAGAATCGGCTTCGCATTACGAGAGCAGGAAAATGAAAACAATTCATTCCCCCGTGTAAGAATTGAACCCAAGACTGCTGCCACGATGGCCTGCAATTTTTTGAGAATGGTATCTATGTGTGAAGCATTTCTAATATTTAGTCCTAATTGTAAATTGGCTTCTCATACACACGATTGATATTAAAGGGTTGCCAAATATATTTTTATACTAGACAGAACTATCTCTCTCTATCTCTCAGAATTATTTTTGGATTTAGACTACATGTTTCCTCTTTGTACTTTAATTAACTGAGAGAAAAACAAGTTCTCTTCTCTCTCTAACTTTACTTTTTTTGCACACAATTTTTTCCCTACGGGCCGTATAAATGGCTATCAAGTTAGAGATCGAGTCGTCGTCGAATTCCCCTTAAGGATTTTTTGGCGTTTGGCGTTAAGTTCCGTCACTAAAAACGCAATATCCTCAGAATTCCGCGAAAAGTGGTACATGGAAGTGTCCTAATTAGAACGAGTCTTAACACTAAGTTCCCAAGTTCCCTCCATTCTATTACGTGTGGGATACAGCGTGAAGCTAAAAGAAACGATATATATATTTCAAATGGTAATTTAAATCAATCTTCACGTTACATTCACTAACGACAAAATCAACTTTGTTAAACTAATGTATCTATTTATAATATCAACGCGTGCCAAATCGTGAATAATATCGGAGTAGATTGTAAAAGCCGTGCCGTAGCGACTTAACAGACTGTAAGCGACTGTGGGTTTGATTCTTACTCGGGGGATGCTATTATTTATTGTTTTTTTTTCTTCGCTTTAGTTACAAGACAAAGCGCGGTGCTAATTTCCACCACTCAACTCCGCCACTAAATATAAATTAAGCAGTAGTTGGGATCGGAGTTTGTTAACACTAGGTTCCCTTTGCCTATCCTGTTATATGGGAGATACAGCGTGAAGATAAGAAAAGATTGCAGAAATAATGTACGCAGTCAAACGAAATAAATTGGCGTATTCGTGGATATAGAGTATTTTAGCACTGGCAGGTTGTGACATTTTTGTCAATTTAATAGAGTGGTTTATGTTGTATTAATATATTTATTGAGATGATTTTTTGTATGGAAAATTATATTTATGGCTTTTGTTACGTGTTGTAGATGTGTGGTTGATATGGATTATTCTATGTGGTCACATGTTATTTATGAGGCCGTGGTGGCGCAGTGACAGCTTATGGCTGAAAATACAACGGTTATGGGTTCTATTTTCACTTGTGGAAAATAAACGATTTTTATATCTTCGCTATGATAACGAGACTAAGTGCGGCGGTGAATTTCGCTACTAAGTACATACAATGTGTCGCAAATTTTGAGGTGCATAAGGTGAGTCTTAGAACGGAGTGTCTCAACACTAGGTTCCCTTTGCCTATCCTGATATGTGAAAAAAAAACAAAAAGCGGAAATAAAATATCTATATGTCATTTTGTTTGGTTTTAAAAGTACAAGAAAGAAATAAAACAAAGGAAAACATGAGAAAATATCTCGATTTCTCTTCAATGGTGTTTGTTTCTAACTTTTTGTGATCGATCTTGAGATGTTGTTTTTATTAATAAATTATTTAATCTATGAGTTGAGAGCAGTTTATAAATACGGGCATAAACGTTTTTTAAAAATAAGAAACTAAACAATTTGTTTTGCTAAAGTTTTTTCTAGCTTTAAAATTGTTTATGTATTTTAATACAAGAAGTTAAGCCATGCCGCTATAACGTTTGACTATCGATTATACATACTTGATATGTGACACCAGACTAAGTGTGGCCTTTAGTACCTTTTTAGTTTAGTATGTAATAAACACGAAAAGTTCCGCAATTTGGTAGAAAAGTGGGAAACTTATTTTTTTCTGCTATATGTATATTAAAAACTGTTTTAAAATAAAAACAAATACTTTTTTATATTCTACTCAATGTTCTATAAAATGATGTGTTTTATAAACAAAGCTTTTTAACCTTAAACTTAAAAATAGCATAGGATTTTAAAAAATAATTTTACATGTTCATTTAACCAGCATAAAAGCTATATATGTAATTAAAGTAACGAAACTAGAGCATATTTATTATGAATATGAATATTATTATAAAGAAAATAAACTCGCGTACAAACGTCGATGTATCTTTGAAACAGAACGGTGTCATAATAAATTTAATAGATCGCACTAAATTTTTTTCGCGAAAATGATGTCTTATATAAATAGTTTTGATTTGTTTGTGCGTCAATACTTTTTAGTCGAACAAATATTACTGTCATGTTGTTATTAGTTTGTATTTTTCCTCTAATATTAACTGTATTACAGGAAAAATATATTTTTTGTATGCTATATCCTTTATAGTTTAACATTAGGTTATCTCTGCTTGTTCTAACAAGCAGAGATAACCTAATGTTAAACCATTCCGTTTCACATGCACCATCCACTTCTCCATCTTACGTGTAGAGTGGTGGGACTCAACAATATGCTTTGTCTGAAAGAAAATGAAAATAATTCGTTCTCCCAAGTGTAAATCGAACGTCTAGTCGCTACGTCATGTGCTACTGCGCCACCGCGGTCTTAAAATATCGTTTAATATATAATTATTTAATATTTAGATTGTCATATGTCTTTTACCAAATTGTGCCTAAAGTATCTATTGATAATGTTCTAGGATACAATTTCAGATAGGAAAAAACTGTACTTTCTGGTAGAATTTTACCTTATTACTACGAAAAACATATGAAAACGCTTAAAAATATAACATTATTCTTCTTATAAAATATTTTGTATCAAAACAGCCGTGATCGAAGCCACTCTATTAGTTGAAATAAAAAAAAATCTTTATTTAATATAACACATTATAATACAATGATATTCAACAAATAAAAGTAACTGAGATATATTGGTTCAATTAGAACAAAATGTACTAACACAATTAACTGTTACTTCTTATCATTCAATTGCTGTATCGTGGTACAACTAACAAAGATTTATAAGGATAGTCACTAATACCAATCTGGACTCGATTAAAAGGTATAGATTACTAGTCTTTGATCTTTAATATCATCAATTATTAGTTTTTATTGCTTTTACTAAAATATATTTAAAAATTTTGCCAAATTTTAAAATTATATATTTTAAAAGTCGCAATGGCACCAGTATGTGACTTTATTATTACGGTTGTGGATTCGATTCACTCATTTAGGGGAATTAATTGTTATTTATTAACATTTTCTTTTTTTGCACCGATTGAGATCTGCCTTTAACATTTAATGCTTCGGCGGTAATTGGGAAAAGGAGTGTCTTAACACTAACCACCCTGCATATGCGGGATACACCGTGAAGCTGAAACATTTTTATTTTTTCCCGACTACACGACACACAGGTTAATGTGTTTATCAATTTATGTATGTATCTTTGTCCACATGTGACGTCGTACAAACTAAACGTGCGTACTGATTTTGATAGCCATTTCATAAATTCGCCGTAGCTTTGCGAGTGTTACTAAATACATGACAGTAATCAAAATACAGCATAGCGGTAACGGTAACATCTTTAACCAATTATATTTTCGGAACGGAAGTGTCTTAATAAGAACGGAGAGTCTTAACACTAGATTCTGAATAATTTAAATGACTTTCAACTGTTAATCTTTGTATTTCGCAAAGAATTTTTGATTACTTTATTTGTTACGGAGGCTGCTGTTAGATGGTTAACAAAAAATGAATTTTCCCTGATTTTTAATATATTTTATTGGTGTTTTCTTTTTCAAAGTTTTTTATTGCTCTCTATTTTATACTCTGGTACTAAGTTATAGCAAGGCGTTGAGTTCCTCCACTCATCACATAGAGTCTCGACGCGCACTAAAAGTAATAACTAAAAAAAATATGCGCGAATGAAAATACAGTCATACAAAATATGACACGAAAGGAGAAAAACACTGATTCTTCAGATATCTCAACAACCGCTTTCGTGAATATATTGGTAAAAGTGGAATTTGAATTTTCAAGATAATCTCTTAACTGCCTACCTGCTAGAGTGCTCGAGGTGCGTGAGTTCGAGCACATTTATCCCTTATTCTGATGTCTTTATCGCTTAAATAGCTAGATTTTGAATATTTATTAAATACTCACAAGACCTTTGACTTTATCTTAAAGAAAAATACTGTCCTTTTGGAAGAATAAACATTTTTCTTATCTGTAAATAAAACAAGTGTAGATTTTGATCAATTTTGTGTACTTCCTTCTTGTAAATTTTATTGCACCTACAATTTCCGCGTTTAAAAGTCGGTGCGGCACTAGTTTTAAAAATCTATAGACAAAAATTTTCAAATTCGTCTATAGATTTAAAATTGTAACTTCTTACAAGTATAAATATGGTAGATGGTCGCATAAGAAACATGTTGAACCTTTTTTTAAAGCTTTACGCTACGCCCATAACAGCCTAGACAGTAGGAACCTGGGAACCTAGTGTTAAGACACTCCGTTCCCATTAATATATTTCCGGTCCCTACTTTTCCGCCAAATTCTGGAGGTATTGCGTATTGAGTAGCGGAACTTATTGCCGCGTTTTGCCTCCTTACCAGAGCGAAATATATAAATATTAAATAAATTAAATTCCTCGAGTTGGAATCGAACCCACAACTTGTCATGTTACAATGACCCTTGTGCCCCTGCGCCTCACTTATGTAGGTAAATTTATATATGTATATGCCATCTTTCGTTGTGAATACGTATAATGGCTACTGAAGTAAATAGCACCAATTAATATCACTCAATCATGCCTGAATTCCGTAAAACGTTTAATTTGTAAGGGAATTTATACTGAAACGGTCTTTTAATTACTTTCGATTTATTATCTATATTGTGTGCTGCCCGTAGCATTTCGTGCAGCCAATGGAAACAAAAAAACGCCTTTTTGTGACAGCAAACTTTATTTCTTTTAGGTATAAAATATGTTTTTTTAATTTTTTGCATTTTGACGATTGAGGCCGTCATACTGCTTCTACTAAACTAATATATTATTGCTTCTGTATAACATGACTAACCGCGTTAAGTTTCGCCAATTGTGATGTGTGGGAAACGGGATGCTTAAAAAAATATTCCCTCTAACTGCTTTGCCTCTGATTCAGGATGCGTGAAGCTAAAAAAAACAATATAATGAAAAGTTACTCTGTTCTCTTCTTATAATAATATATAAAAAAAGTTACTAATATAGGTTAAGCAAATATATACTAACAAAAATTATATTGATTGATTGACGAAAGTCTGAAATAAAGAGATTATTATTCCTGCATAACAGAGTAGGCAGAAATAGTTATAGATAATAGAAATGTATTAAGACACTCCCTTATATACTTTTGGCTTTTGGCGGAACTTAACGCCATCGTAATCTATCGAAGCGGGGAAAAGAAAATAATTAAACGCTGTCCTACTGCCCCACAGTTGACTCTAACAATTTATGTACTTACATAACCCAATCGAACTATTAGTTTGAGTAGACTTTTTATTTAATTAATCAATTGTTATTGTAGTGCATATGCTGAGTAATCAATTTATAAAATACCAAATATAAAAAAAATATGTAATATATACGGTAAGAATACTTTTTTCACGAAATTTCTCTTTTTTGCCCGTTTCAAGTAATTAATTTAATGGAGAATCCGAAGTCTATCCCATTTCATCAAAACCTTTTTTAAACCGATCCGCCTTTTTATTGTTACAGATACAAAAATAAATTTATTTATACAAGTAAGAATATAAAAGTTTGTTTTTTTTTAATATTTTTAAATAAAAATATGTATATCTTAATTACTTATAGGACATAAATAATTAAGATAGCTATTAATTTTAAGAACTTAAGAGATAAATTTTTGTTACGTCCGCTCTATGTCATATTTTAGTTATTTTAGTAATATATCAATCAAAACCAGCCATGTATCTTCAATTCCTCGCATATTGGAGATGTCAATAAACGAAAGTGGCACTCACCATCTGGTGGTGCTAGTAAAAACTGGAAACGTAAACTAAGTTACGTCAAATTCTTAATTTCTGCTCATTGTTAACAATAAAAACAAGAAAAAAACAATATTGTTGTTGTTGTTGTCAATTTTAAATAGAAAAAACACAGTTAATTTTAAATAGAAAAAACCTTTTATTAAAAAGATAAATAGTAATAAATATAATTTGAAAATAACTATACGTAAATTAGTAAGCTTAACATCCAAACGTGTGTTTGCATTATACGAGTATTAGTTGAGCTACTAAACTAACATTAACTTAATCCTCTACAGAAATAGTTTTTCATCGATCAATTTCAAAGTAACTGCTCGATCACATTCAATTTAACTGATATTGACATAAAATAAACAAGAAAATAGTTTAATTTACAATTCAAAGAGATTCAATTACGACATAATTTTAGAATGCGTCCCTGAAGATAGTTGACTTTTATTCATATTAATAAAAATATCACAGATAATATATGATTTACATTCATAATTCGAATGTGCTCCCCATCAAGCAATTCGAAATATGAAAATTTGTTTGAGAAGATTTTTCAGCCAGTTCAGTGTACGCGCGACAAGCGCTGAGTGAAGACGTGTTTTAGATTTATACAGAGCATATAAAAGTTTTCGGCGCGAAAGTTTTACACGATCATCTGTTAAAGTGAATTGTTTACTAGTGCTTTTTCTAATAAATTCGTGTATAGTGATTCGTGATTAGTGTAAAAATATATTTTAATACCGGTAAGTATTTATTTTAAATATCGTTTAAATATAAATATTTTTTTTATTAAAAAATATAATACATTTTCTTTTTCTATATTTCTGTAATATTAAAAAATATATAATGAATCTGTAGAGTTTGTGTTTGCGCACTAATTTCGAGATCTGGTGACTCGAATTTACTTTTTTTCGTTTTGTATAGTCCATTTATTGAGAAAAGCTAATTATAATTTCGATACAACAAAATAGAATGTTTAAATTTTGTTATTTATTTCTATCTAAGCGAAGCTCATGCAAAGGCTAGTTTTAATTAAATAATTAAATGGAGCATCAATGAAATTAATGGAGTTAAAAATTTATTGAAATGCTTCACTCTGTTACCCTATATCAGTCAACAACATTTTAATTTAAGTTAAGTTTTCTTTTAAATTTGAATTCAGAATTTATATCTTCACAAATTGGAAATTTCTTGACTTTATTATCTTTCGTTTAATTAAGTGTTTCATTTTGTAATAAATGTCTCGATATAAATTATATGTTGTGTAATAGGAGGTTAAATATAATCAACCGTTTAGCTTTTTACGTAAACTAGGAAAAAGTTCTACGATATTATAAGAATTTTGTTTAGCTTCACGCTTTATCCGTGTGAGAGGGAACCTGGGGACCTAGTGTTCAGACAATCCATTCCCATTAAGATACTTCCTTTTCCACTTTTCGCTGATTTTTGGAAACATTGCGTGTTAAGTGGCGGAACTCAACCCCGCGCTTTGCCTTGTTACCAAAGCGAAGAAATTAAAATATTTCATTTCGTTGAGTGGGAATCGAGTCCATAACCTACCTACCGAGTTTACTATCTCACGTTTGTGCCCCTGCGCCACGAATAGGCCTGGTAACTACAGGTATTTTATAGCATTTTTTTTACCCAATGCTAAAAATATTATTATCAATATAGAACCGCTTTATGTATTCTATGGCTTCAGCCCCGTGAAAAAATTGAAATTACTAAAGAATTATGTATGACACAGTATCACATTATAAGTGGTTGAGATAACCGCAGATATAGTGGGTAATATGGCCATTTTGTATCGGTAGTTCCTGAGATTAACGCTTAACCAACTTTTCAGCACAAATAAACTCTTGAGCTTTATTATGATAAAAATAAAAAAAATATAGATAAATAAAGATATAATTATTACTTATAATAATATTTACATGAATTTTTTAAACCGTAACAGATTTAATCTTGTAATAAAAATCCGGTTCGTTTGTTAGTAACGAATTGTTCAAAGCTTCATTGAAAGACATGGTACTATAAAAAAGAATGCCTACAAATGAATATCAAAGAAATTGATCAAAAGAATCAATAAATCTAGTTTTTGGAATCTTTGCATATAGTTCATTTCGATACTGGCTTTTACCCGTGGCGTCGCTCGCATGATAAAATGGATTGACCGCAGCCGCAGGTAAAGTGGGTATATAATTAATTTTACTTTGTTGATGTTAATAAAGTAAATTAAATTACGTTGATATCGTATCGTCGTGTGACGTATTCGATTGTCCATTTATAAGTCGATTATTTTAAAATAATAATCCTTTTTGGTTCTCAAATCAACACAATGGTATATTTTTTTTTAATTTCTTTTTTAATTTTAAATAACACTTCAGAGAACCTAGAAACCTAGTGTTAAGTCATTCCGTTCTTACCGCCAAATTATGTAGGTATTGTCGTGCATTGCCTTGTTATTAGACTGAAGAAATGAAAATGTTAAATGTTTCATTCCCCAGAGTGGGAATTGTACACTCGATCCCTCGCTTGTAATATCTAAATCTATAATTTTTGCAATAAATAATAGTAAGGGCGACAGTTGAATCGCCATAAACGCAATCGCCTCAATAATATTGACCCCTCATGATTCTCCATTAAGAATTGTAGGGTGACAATAATTTATTGTATACATTTTTTTTAATATTTTAATTTTACATTTTTGTACATATTATGTACGTACATGTTGAACTTGGGGCCATAAAGTTACACGTCTGAGAACTCGTCCGGATACTTTCCATACGATTGTTCTGATTTTGTACTTCCAATATTATGCGTTGTTAAGATTTTATAGATTCAAGTAATGATAGATTAAAAACTTATTGAACTTGGTAAATATTTCAAATGTAAATAAATATATATTTTTTACATGTATGAAACCTCTATATGACATGTGTAAATTAATGGAAAACCAAAGAATAGAAATAGATCTTATACATAATAGTTCATGCCACGGACTTCGTGGACACCTTCAAATTGAATAGGTATAAAAGTGGAGATATTATATACATAAGTTTAGCGAAATAAAGTTTTTTTTTGTTTCTTATTGTATTTATTATTATCTGTTAGGTTCTATCTACAGAAAAAAAACCAATGAAATCACCGAGAAGAAAGATTTTAGATACTTTACGTAACTCAGAATGGTACGTCATTTAAATAATAAAGTCACTTATGCCATACACAAATAAAAAGAGAGTAAAACTATAAGTAATAATGTAGGTGTCACTCAACACGCAATGTCATGAAAATTGGATGTAAAATGGAGAACGGAGTGTCTAAACACTAAGTCCCCATTGCCTACCCTGCTATATGCGCAAAATGAAAATAAATAAAGAAAAATAAATATTAAAAATAGATTTTAATATATTAATTTGGTCAACAAAAAAATATAAAAACGAAAAAAATACATATAAAATCGTGGCGCAGGGGCACATAGTGTGACTATAAAATCGACTAGTTGTGGGCTCGATCCCGTATCTTAGAGGGGGGGTTGGGAACCTAGTGTAGGTTCCCTCTGCCTACTCTGCTGTGTGCGGGATACAGCGTGAAGCTGATTTATTTATTTATTTATATTACTTCTTATTTTAGAAGCACAAATGCCTTAAATTAAGTGTTATTAGAAACTTGATCTCGGAGTATTACACATTTTCACGTACGATAGAGCCGCCGGTGAAATTTGCATAATTTGGCATGATTCTGTTAACGCGCGTACCATTAGTCTATTAATTCTATTTATATAAGAATACTAGTAATCTATCCTGTTTCAGTTCTGTGGCTTGAATTTGCGTAGAAAATTAATAATGTATTTTTTATGGTGTTTTTTAAATTATTGATAGATGATATGGTTTCTATTTTTATGAGTATTGATTTGATTCTATTTGAGGCTAGTCGTGGCGCAGGAGCGATTGTAAACGCGACAGGTTGTGGGTTCGACTTCCACTGGTAACGAGGCAAAGCGCGACGTTGCGTCTATCCATTCGACACGATTTGAAAGATTTGTATACGTTTACATAATTAAAAACTAAAAAAAATTCTTAATTTTTATAAGTAACAATATGGTAGATACGAATTCTAACCCCCAAGATAAAGCTTCCTAGTAATAAAATACATACCTAAGGGCTATTTATGTTGAGAAATCGTATAGGTCTAGTTTTATGTGTCTAGGTTTAATAATAAATAATATTTTGTGATGGTGAATCTCTCAGCTAAGACATGTTGTTGGTAAAAATATAAAAACATTAAGAAGTAATAAATTAAGTTAATCTATTTATATATATATTTTTAGTTTTGGATTGCGGAACTCAACTCCACACATTTCCTGCCGGAGCGTGGATATGAATATAATAAATTCCCGTGAGCGTATTAATTAGAAAATTGGAAGGAGAATAGCTTCCTAATTTTCGCCCAATTCGGGCCATTGCGTGTTAGTGGCGGAAGTCAACGCCACGCCTTATCTTGTCACCAGCAAGAAATTTAAATATTATAATTTCCCCGAGAGGATGTCGAACCCAAAACTTTCGCTTTCAGTAATAGACTCTTTTCAGCTGAACCACGATGCATCCCTGAAAAAAATCTTTATATTTATTTTATATTGTATCATTTTTTCTTATATTATAATATAATGCATAATAGTCAAAAGTTCTAGAAAATTTATTACTATAGTATTTTAGTCTGCAAGTTGCCCGAAAAAATACGCAATAAAAAGCAAATTTTCAACTTCTATTTTTATTACACTGGTTATTAATTTTGTTTTTGCAGTTTTAGAGTAATTTTCGTAGTGTAGCATAAAAAGGGTTTCCATTGAATAAATAGATCATGTAAAGAATATTAGATTTTTTTATTTGAAAATCTCTAATTGAAATTATAAATAATGGCGATAAAATAAGAAAATATTAAATGCCTATTTTATAAAAAATAGTATACATAAATCTAGAGAGATAAAGAAAGACAAGATGCATGTGATCTAACTCAAACCAAGTTAACAGTTTCTTTTTGATTTCACGCTCTAAGTAGTAAGTAGAGGGAACCTAGTAGTGTGTAGTCTTAACTTTTCTTAACTAAGACAATTTGTAAGAATGTAAGAATTAAAATGTATGAAAAGAATCATCAATATGATACTAGGCTCATTTAAAATTCTTAGATAGAAATGTTTCACAATTCTTCTTATTAAAGCCGAATGTAATAAACGCTCTTACCCCGCTCAGTGTAATGTTCCACCAGCTTAAGCAAATGAGATATTTTGTTGAAAATATTAAGAATTGGCTGTTGTTTCGCCTTAATATTAAAACTTTTTCATGTCCCAGACACGCAATATAACAAAAAATTAAAATTTGTCATCGCAGTAAACCAAATTTATGGACATACTAAGAAAAATAAAAGAGGTACAAAATTGTAGGCAAGGTATTAGATTTTAAATGAAACTATTTTAACTGGATTAATCGCGTATATTTTGTATTTTTATACATTTTGGGGAACCCGACGTTTCGAACACTTTGCAGTAGTCCGTAGTCACGGGTAGACTACTCGAAACGTCGGGTTCCCCAAAATGTATAAAAATACAAAATATACGCGATTAATCCGGTTAAAATAGTTTCATATAAAATGTGTAATAATCGTGAAAATCAAAGAACTTATTAAGGTATTAGATTTTTAAAGTTTTAAATAGTTTTTCTCACACTCTTAACAATAGAAAAAGAGAAATAGGTAGAAGCACATACTCGTAAATAGGCAGTTTCCAAGACCAATGGCTTGATTCGCTACATTAAAATTTTAAGTAGAGACGGAGGAAATCTAGTCTTGACGTATTTGAATTGTTTCGAGATATTCATGTGGAATTGCGGAACTAAACACCGCACTCTTCTTTCAAGTTTGCCAATTAGTAAAAAGGTCAATTCAATAGGATTATGTTTTTTAACGATTTGCGAAAGATTATATTTTTACTACAAACGTGTCTTCATTAAAACAAATTCGAGGTCACGAAGATGATTGTCTTCCAAAATCATGTTAATATCGAATGCCATATTAAATTATGCAAATAAGTTGATTTATTAACGCCGATGTGGCGAAGTAGAGGCTATATTAATTGAGTTCGAATATTTAAAACGTTTATACCTTAGCAGCTTCACGCTGTATCCTACACACAGCAGGGTAGGCAGAGAGAACCTAGAGTTAGGTCATTCCGTTTTCCACTTTCTGCCGAGTTCTAGAGGCATTGCGTGTTCAGTGGTGGAACTGAACGCAGCGCTTTGCCTCGACACCAGAGCGAAGAAATGAAAATATAAATGTAAATCAATATTTTATTTCCTCGAGTGGGGATTGAACACACAACCAGTCGTTTTTACACATTGTGCCAAAGCGCCACGGTTGGCCTCTACACACCTTAGCGTTTACCTTTTATTAATTGTTACTCCAACCAATGCTTGTATTGGTCTACCATGATGTAATATTATAGCCTATAGAAATCATCAATAAATTGACTATATAATATCTATTAAAATATTTTTAAATTCTAACCAATAGTTTCGGAGATTGAGCTGACTGGTCCAAACGAACGGACAAAAAGTCCTTTTGTTAATATGTAGATTGTACGTGCTGGTCAGATGAAGTACGGGGTTCGAGTTTGATAGTGGCAGTAATTTTTATCGTGTAGGTGGAATATTCCTAAAAAAAATCTTACTACTACTAAACTACTATTCATAACAAAATGATGAGTGACTTTTAAAAATAGAGTGACAAATCATTATCTTTTAAACATATAGATAATAAGATATTCTTATAATTAAGAAGCCCTCTTACCTTTTTTTAGCTTTACGCTGTATCCCGCAGTTGCCTGCCCTGCGTAGTCAAAGGGAACTTGGGACCTAGTGTTAAGACACGACAATTTCTCATGTTCCACCAAATTCTGGAGGCATCGCGTTTTGAGTGTGAGGGTGAGAGTCTGAGGGTCTGAGTTTGAGGAAATTATAATATGAAACATATGTTATTTTTTTATTTTATTTTTATTTCCTCGAGCATCGGCATTGAGCCCACAACCTACCGCTTTTGCAGCCGCACTCTTGTACTGCTGCGCCACGACTGGCCTAAGTTATTAAATAACTAGTTTTCCCCTCGCTGCGTCGAGGCACTGGTGAAATGTGCGCCCCATGAAATACTAACCTCAGGTTCAATGGATCACAGTAAATCAATCAATGACCGATATGTAACATGCCGTAAAGTCTATACGAATTTTGTTTAAGTGTCATTACGGAAAATTCCTCAATAAACTCTATTCAACAAAAAAATCCAATTTAAACCAGAGTTCCTGAGATTAGCGAGCTCGAATAAGCAAACGCCTCTGCTTTATAATATTTGTACAGAAGTGTAGGTTTAGTTTACGATGCCGTGGTACAGTTATTAGGATATTAGGGCACGATCATACATTAAACAAAAAAAAACATTGGTTTTCGATTTAAATTTATATTATATAACTCAATTTACTATGTAATACACAAGAGATGCGTAAGAAAAAAAAATCTAATTTCACGCTCTATCACAACTTAGTAGTAACATAATGTTTTCTCTCTGCTGTATCTGTATGTCAAGGCCAATTGCGAAAGTTAAAACTAATTTGTGATATCCGCGGATTTTATATCGATATTACGACATGTTTAACAAAAAACATTTTTTTGTATAATTTTATGTATATGTTTATGTAGCTTCACGATGTATCACGCACATAGTAGGTTAGGTAAATGGGACTTGGGAGTTTAGTGTTAAGACACTCCGTTCCGAAATATATGTTAAGACACGTCTATTTAACGCTGAATTCTGGAGAAATTGCGTGTTGAGTAGCGGAACTCAACGCCACGCGTTGCCTCGTTACCTGAGCGACGAAATGAAAATATAAACTATATTATTTTCTCGACTGGAAATCGGAACCCAGAACCTGACGTGTTTACAGTCGCACGTCACGCCCCGGCGCCACGACAGATATACATACATATGTGTACATATTATTTTATTTTACTGTAAATATGGCACGCGTGTTAACTATTTAATATACGTATACTTAAAATTATTCAAAAATCACATAGATTTTCTTAATAAATTATTTTTTATGTATCGAACTGATATTATCGAGATAAAATTTAAATGAACTTAATATAGATCCTAGATCTTACAGCAAACTCTGCTGCTGTTGTAAAACAGGGTCTGCTGCGCGTGGTGTGGGTTCGATTTTTTCGGGAGAATGAAGTCGGTTCTAATAAGACAACCCGTCTTAGTACTCTTCGTGCTATAAATTTTTTCATTCGTTCATTTATGGATATTCGAGATATCCGGAATATGTAAAAAAAATTGTTTGCTTTACGCTTTTTTTCGCATGCGGTATGTACAGTACGGTTTTCTGTAGGAAAGTCGGGAAACGAAAATAATCATTTCCCGCATCAAATTCACATACTTATAGTCAGATGTTGTCGCACTGCGTTACGACGGCCTTGTGCGAAGACAAAACGTGATAGCATAAAAAAATCAGAAATTTACCTAAAAATATATCTTGCTCCACTAAATTTAAAAGCTATTTTATACTCAACGTAACGTTAAGATTATCTTAAATATATTTTCTCGATTTATAAAATTCAAATTCAAAACGTTCTTGGTCCAAAACAATGTTCATCAAAACGACTATTGTGCCATCACGACTTATAAAGTTACTTTCTATAGAATATATAAAAATGGTATAATGATTGAAAACCATAAACGATTTAATATTGCCGAGGTATTAATACAAGGTTACCATGAGGCCGTCGTAGCGCAACGGTACAGCTTCGAATTGTAAACACGACGGTTGCGAGTGCGATTTCAAGTCAGGTAAATTAATGTATTTCCTCTTTCTGATAACTAGACAAAGCGTGGCGTTGAATTCCGTCAAACAACACTGCGGGAAGTGGGGAACTGAGTGTTTTAACACTAGGAGATTGATATATGCGGGATACATTGTGAATTTAAAAAAAGTTAACACCTGCTGAATAAGGTATCTTCGAAAAAAGATGGAAAGTTGCCCTCATTTCAAATAAAAGTATATGTGATTATAAATAACATTGAAATGTTTTTTATTTGTTTTTGATTTGGCAATGATTTTTATTGTCTTACTTTATGCTTTATTTGGTAGTGGTACAAAAGCATCGTCAGTTTGTTTATATGAATATTAAAGTTACGGATTATTTTTTTATTATAAATAAAATAAAGAACTTAGTGGTAAGGTACTCCGATCTGATTCAAAGTGATTTTTTCGTCTAATTTACTACATTTTGTAAATGGATCGGAGCCAGGTATAAAGAAATAATTAATTTTTACGAATGAGAATTGAACTCACAATCATTGCAATATAGTCAGACGCTGCGCCATTACGACGGTTTTAAACATATTTAAAATATTTTAAGTTTATAATATGGACACTTAATTTAAGGAAAGTATGTTTTTAAATAAAAAGCAAAAGAAAAAATTGTATAAAGATAGTTATCAAAGATGAGATAAAGTAAATATGAAATACTTCCTAGGCTACTTTTGTTTTGCTTGGCCTAATATTCTACATACAGGTCAAACTAGTACGCCGAGTAAAGGAATGATAAAAAATAAATATAGTACGTCTCGAAACTTTGATCTATACAAGTATCCATTACATGAAATATACCCTACTCTGTCACTTCTAAATAGTATCAAGATTTACAGAACGACTTTTGGCACACAACAAACTCAATGCCATCGTATTACTAGATATCTTTTTTGTAAGCCCTACTTATATCGGACGTATAGCAAGGTAAGCAAAGGGCACATAGTGTTAAGGCACTCATTTTTCCACTTTGTCCCGAATTTTAAACGCTTAAATCAAAACACTGATTCGCGAGCGGCGGAACTGGACGCTTTTGTCTACCGGATCGAGAAAATGAATATAATTGAAATATAATCATCTATTGGGTTAAAATGGCCCTATATTCTTTTTAAAATAATTATTTTCAAGTATTTAGAAAAATATTGTATAAAAGGTTTGAAGCAAATATCATATGGATCATCATATTAATTATAAAATATTTATATGAGCTAATGCTTCATAACATAAGTACAGATGATAAGGCAAACAAAGTCATCAGTTTGTTTGGTTGAACGCGGTCATCTCCCTAACTACTGCTTCGAATTCAAAAAGAAAAATTGTGTTAAATAAATCAGCTTCACGCTGTATCCCGCACATAGCAGAGTAGGCAGAGGGAACTTAGTGAAAGACACTCCGTTCCCCACTTTCTGCCAAATTCTCGAGGCATTGCGTGTTAAGTGGCAGAATTGAACGCCGCGCTTGTCCTCGACACCAGAGCGAAGAAATGGAAACATAAATTTAAGTAAATATTTCATCTCCTCGAGTGGGGACCGAACCCACAACCGGTCGGTTTTACAGTCACACTTTGTGCCGCTGCGCCACGACCGGCCTCAAAAAAAAATTGTGTTGGATAGTCTGTTAATTGAGAACGCTTTATAAGCTATTAATATTATATTAAATTATTTGTTTCAATATAATCCACTATGCCTGCGGTCAGAGCTACACTTCGAATTGTGCTATAAAGAACATGTTGCGAATGTCTTAGGTATTTTCATTTGACCACGCTTGAGAAGCCGTAGATAAGAATTACATAGTTATTTAGTAAATTATTGTCTTAGTTCTGTTTTACTTGGTACATTTTTGTTTAACGTGATAAAATTCCTGCAATATTTACTTGCTATTAGGAAATATAATATATTAAATATTGTAGTAATAGATAATAGTTACAACTAATTAATATATTTATTTTCGATTTCATTATTTTTCAAATTGTAAAATTAGAAAATTAAATTCTTGTAACTGAAAGTTCTGGAGTGGACACCAGACTATTCTGGTGTGGGCACGGACCATCTACAGGCCAGATTTCATTTCGATTCCCGTATGAAATGTAGAGTTAAAGCAACTAAGCAAATTTACTAACACTTGAATACAAAACTTCGCTCTATACTATAACGAAATCGTAAGTTTATAGTTCATATTTTATGTAACGAGTAAAAGTATCACGAGCATGTGCCACTTCATGTGGACATGTCGATTTAAGATAAAGGGACTCCGCGTGAGCCAACTTGATTTACGTTGGATTGTCATGTGAGTTTTATTTCCTTTCCACGGTATGTTACTAGAGTTGCCTTATAAGAATCTATTCGTACAAATTTTGAACAAATATAAACATAAGATATATGTATATAGCGAGATTTTCATGTCGTTGTAACGCTGTCTTAAGATTCTATCTATTTGTACAAAGTTTGAACAAATTCTTGGATATATACATGTATATAGTAGGATTTTTATGTCGTGGCGGAGTCAGACGATAAACGCGACGAGTTGGATTTCCACTCGGTAGAATGCATCATTTTTGACTGAGTTCTGTCATTCAACACGAAAAATATTAATAGCTGAGAACCGAGTGCCTTAACATTAGGTTCTCTTTGGTTGCTAAACGGGTATAAGAATAAAATTGCTTTATATTTTTTATTGTAATATACATATTTATAAGTATATTTCATAGAACAACAGCAAGTATTATAAGTATTACTCAATCTTGCCAGCAGTCCCCTAGCTAGGATGTCAGCTATTGCAACGAACATAAATCTTCTAAATTGTCCTTCAATTTATATGATAGACTAAAAGCTAACAAATGTAACTTTAAGTGAATTATTTAAAAACAGATATTTATATCACTTTTTTTATTTTTTTTGCTTTCCAATATATCTCTGGAGAAAGATATCATCCCGCGTTGTAAGGCACAGAGAACGTTGTATTGTGACACTCCATTCTCCGCTGTCTGTTCGAATTCGTGACATTGCCATTGGCAGAGCTCAACGCAGTACATTTTAAAATATCAAAGTCATATTACGAGGAGGATATTCGCACTATGGAAATTCGAAGTTTGGTCATAGGATTATTTTTCTTAGCTTTCCGCTGTGTCCCGTATATACCGCAGAGGAAGCAGAGGGAGTTTTAAGACACTCCATTCCTAACACACTATAAAATTTTCAAGACATTGCGTATTCACTGGTAAACGCGGTGATTTGAGTTCTTACTACAGTGAGGAAATGAAAACAAAAATCGTTATGTGTATTTATGGCTTAATGGTCAGAGCGCTTGGAAGAATAACACGTTAAAAATGTTAAAAATAATTGTTTTATTCGTCTAAGTGGGAATAGAACACATAACTGTCGTATTTGTCAGTGTCGTAGTTGTCAGTCACACGTTGCCGCCGCGCAACGATGGCTACTGGGATAAAACCTAAAAAATAAACTACATTTTTAACTAAACAAAAATATTTAACTAGTCGAAATAAAATAATTAAAAACAGTATTACAAAGCTAATTATATTTACCATTAAGGAGAAGTGGAAAATAAGTTTAATAACGTTCTACACAAAGGGCTTTAAGGCAGAAAAAATATGATAATAAGGGGCAAAGCCTCTAGGGCTGGAGAAAATGGTCACTAAAGTATTAAAAGTAAAAGTTCGTTCGTCCTATTTAAATTTTAAACAGTTCATTCCGCAAAATAGCTATGTTGCTAGTGTTGGTTTTTTTCTACTAACTTTTCCCTGCGGCTTCGTCCGTATGGAGGTCATCAGAAGTTGTTACATAAGACACATTTGAAGTTTCCACAGTAACTCTTACCGCGGGTACGAGTACAGTGGGATACTATGAAGCAATTTACGATACGATTTATAAGGTAATACAGCCTATAGCCTTCCTAATTTTTGAAAATTCGTACCGCAGCATTCGTAGCCGTTCCTGAGATTAATGTGCTCAATCAAACAAACTCTTTAGGTGTAAATGTAAAAAAATCTGGCATCGCTATTTTCACACACATATTACTGTAAAAGTGTGCACTGAAAACGCAATGCGCGGCGTTGAGTTTCGCGATTCCACATAAGTTAGAAAAAAATGGAAACGGAATTCGTAAACACTAGTGTCTTAACATTTTTCTCTGCCCCCGGAGTATCTTAACACTTATCTCTACCTACTTTCAAACAAAAACTAAACAAAAAACGCTTTCCAAAAATCTAAGCTATCATATACACTATTATAATTTAACGCATAAAGACGAACACACTAAAGTATTATTATTTGAAGGTCTTTGACGTATACTGAAAACTGTCCCGAATTATTATTCATCACGTCTAGCCCGCGGGAAATAGAGTAACCCTTTATTAAGATCTGCCTACAGACTACAGTGTTACAGAGTATCTACAGTGTCGAGGATGTGCAAATTGCATATAAAATATTTAAATAAGTTGTCAGTTTGTTAGTTGGATTAAGATTTGTTTTAAAATTTAAAGGTATTATTGTTTTTAATACTGAATTAATTGACAATGGTTGACTTCAGTTTCTATCTGAATGGTTAAAGGAACTTAGACCAACTTAGGAACTTAGATCAAGGAGGCGGATACTGCATTTTATTAGTTCGCGGCGCAGTGGTACTAGTGTGTTGGTTGTAAACGTGACGGTAATATATTAGATTCTCACTTGGAGAAATTAATTACTTAATATTTTCATTTCCATTATCGGGTAACTAGTGCGGCGTTGAGTTCCGCCACTCAACACGCAATGCTTTCAAAAAATCGGTGGAAAGTAGAGAACGAATAATAATATTAAATTTCCTCCGCCTATCCTTTTATATGCGCCTATATTTATTATGCTATTTATATGCATTAAGAAAAAAATCCAGTAGTAAAGCCTGGCTTTGCTTTGACACTATATATTTACATATCATGGTATGCGTAGTCTTTCTCCGACATGAGCACCCTAACCTATCTACATTCCAAATTTCTACTATCTTTCCAATAATACAATAACGGATAAACTTTATTATTAATAATAATATCGATTTTTCACTTGATTTCCTTAATTTATTAAAATCTTGAAGAACTTTGGTACTATAACACTTCCTTATTAGAAACAAAACGATGCCTATTGCAATGACATAAACAATATCAAACAAATAAAAATAATTTAGGGTTAAGCAACATTTACTCCAGATGAAAATGGATGGATGTGCACAGTATTTCTGAGCACATAAATTAGGAAGTCTCAATTGTCGATGTTAACGTCGACGGCAGTCGTTACGGGACAGTTAGAAGAAAGTCTCAGTCGTAATTACTGCTAGTTATTTGTAGGAACTTACTTTTTGTTATTTACATATTCAAAAAGTATTTAGGAAAATAGAGTTTTATTTTTCAGAGATCTACTAACTGCCCAGTGTTAAAACATTCCGTCTCCCACTTTCCTATCTATTTTACAGGGATTGTGTATTTAAATGATAATTATTTTTAACTAATACATTCAATAGACATCGTTCAATAATATTATTTTCATCCATGAATCTGTGGTTTTTTTTTACTATATGAAGCTTAATCAATATACCTTATAAAATAATCTTTTTTTGATTTGCTTACCTTTTATCTCCGGTTTTTTTTACAGTATGTATCTTGGGTATGATGAGTTAAAAAAATATGTAATGCGGACAATACACATAAATAGCATAGTTAGTTATTAATAATACAATGTATATATTTTTAATATCACTTTAATCTAGACTAGTAGGAATTATGGTAGGAATTCACGGTATAGGGGCGGGGTGGTGCCCTGGCTCTTTCTTCCTCTTATTGTACCGTCCTATACGCCCCAAGGCAATTGTATGCTAAAGTTTCAGCGTTCTACGCATACTTTTTTAACTGTTAATTGTCTGTCAGTTACTCAGTAATGGAGGAGTTTTATATTATACTAATAGAGCTTTTACAAAAGTTCACTCAACACGTATCTGTTATTACGGCAGCTGGAAAATATAGCGAAATATCACAAGATTTAATTATTTGGACTGGACTATATATATGTAATAGGTCACCATATAAATTAGTAGCCGCACGTCCCTTAGTACCATAACTCAGTTAAGTACATAATTAAGTTCTGCCACATAATAGCTTGTCAATTTCACGTCTAATGATACAGGCAGATGGTGTTATGGTATCATTGCATTTAATGTTACAGTATTATAAGCAGAGGGAACTCGGGAACCTGGTGTTCCGTTTCCTACCGTTACCGTACCGTTCCCCACTTTCCGTCAATTTTTGGATGCTTGCGTGTTTGCGTGAGCGAGGAATTGAAAATATAATATTTAAGATTTTCTCATTCATTTCCTTGAGTGGGAGTCGAACCTACAATTTCCACGCTTAAAGTTGCACGCTTGTGCCCTTGCGCAAAGGTTGTGGGTCTCTACCTTCCTATGCCTGATACAGCGTGAAACTAAAAGTTTAGGCTCAGTAACAGATTTGGGAATTGAGGTAAAAACTGCATACACTACGAATAACTATACCTTTAAACCTACAAACATTCATCAAAAATACTAAGCTATCAACCACACTATAAATCTCTGTAAAGCCACTATTAAAAGCCAGGTTTACCAGAAGGCAGTGTAGGTTAGCGGACTCTAGATGAGTTATTGCGGGCTATATTTCATATACTGTAAAGACTGTACGATTAAACTTATGTACATTAGAAATGAATATAGTTTTTAAATTGTTTTATGCTTTTTAAAGTGGGTTTTATTGAATTGTAACTATCTAGCCATATAAACAGGGCTTCACTTATTACATCCATGTATAACCGACTTTAAAAAAGGAAGATATTATATGTATACATTATTGCACATGTCAATTGAATTATATAACAGTATAACGATCTTTTTAGATATCGAACACGTGTGCTTAATATCGGATATGTGTATATTTGTCTAAAAATTACTCTGAAACTAAAAGTATATACGATGATAGTATATTCCAACTTAGGAAACAGTCCAAATTTCTTCATTAGATCTAAGTATCCATGTATATCTCTAGGGAAAACACGTAGATTCCTATCTATTTGAAGTCATAGTATAACAGGCTAGTCGTGGCGCAGGGGCACAAAGTGTGACTGTAAATCCGACTGGTTGTGGGTTCGATCCCCACTCGAGAAGATGAAAAATTTACTTAAATTTATATTTCAATTCTTCGCTCTGGTGTCGAGGCAAAGCGTGGCGTTGAGTTCTGCCACTCAACACGCAATGCCTCCAGAATTCAGCAGAAAGTGGGGAATGGAGTGTCTTAACACTAGGTTCCCTCTACCTACCCTGCTGAGTGCGGGATACAGCGTGAAGCCGAAAAAATAAAATTAAATAGAACATTAATTAGCATATTACAATTAAAAACATTCATCGAATTAACAAGATGAAGGAAGCCTTTATTAAATACATTAAGATACTCTTAATTTATTCTTATTCTCTTAATACATTAAAATATTCTTAATTTTTAAATCATTCATTAAGTTATTCTGTATAGCGCGAATAAACCCAACGCTATTATTACCTATAGCTCAGTGAGCACAAATGTAAATCTATAGTATTAAGTACGTAATAGTTGTTTGTCGAAAGTTCATTTGAGGGAATATTTTTATTAGTAAATATTTGTAGATATACCGCGGTCTATATATGTATAGTGACGTTAGGGGCAATCGTGGGCGTAGAAATAGAGGCTGCCGGATACAGTGGATTGTGCCCATCCCAGAAATTTTGCTATTAAAAATTTATCAGAAAAAAAAACAAAATCTTTTACAAGAACACACCTGTCAGTTCAAGCCCACCCCAGAATAACTCCTAGGCTTATTAACAAACACGTTGTTAATTTTTTGCTGCAGAACTCGCACAAATAAGAGACATTGCGCATTAAGTAGAGAACTTAACCCTGCTTTATTTTTATCAGATTGACAAAATAAATATAAATCATTACTCTGAGTAGAAATCGAGCCGACAACCGTCGCGTTTACACTCGTACGTTTGTGCCCCTGCACCACGATGGTCTCAAATTAATATATACCTACTTACATGTAAATAACATGACAAATCGCTATTATAAAAACATTTTTACTCAACTGCTGCAAAAAAAATAAAAAAATTGTGATTTAGTACCTACTTCATGCGAGGGAAATAAAGGCGAAAAACGTATTATAAATGAGATAATAAAATGTAGATTAAGACGCACAGATGTTCGTATAATCTGTGTAAAATAAATAGAAATATAATAATTTCTTCTTGATTTATTATTTTTGTTAACTTTCAACTTTCACAAAGTTAACTCTAGGTTCCCTTTGCCTAACCTAGTTTAAATACAATCGTTTCTTATTGATTCTGAAGAACTGTTTGACTTGCAACCTGCCGCCGAATTCATTAACCATACAACTGTGGCATGGCCTAGCTGCAGCATTTCCAGGTCGATAGGACCTGGGTATCTTCAAAAAGCGGGTCTATTTCCACCTCTAAGGCCGGCAACACACCTGTGGCTCTTCTGTTGTTACTCGGGGTCGTAGGCCGCGGTACACTCGTTTGCCTTGTCTTTTTCAAATAAAAAAAATAAAACTAAATTTATAAAGCTTCCGTTCTGTTGAGTGGCGGAACCCAATGCTGCGCTTTGAATTATTACCAGAACGAAGAAATTAAAATATTAAATATTTTCTCAAGTAAAAATCGAACCCGCAACTTGCGGCACACGATGGGCCTAAAAATGTACGTATATAAGAAAAAAAATGCAAAAATTAAGTACAACATACACACCAAGTCAAGTAGTGACAAAGAAAGCAAAATACAAAATAACGCAAGGTAAGCTTAGACCCTACACTGATCCCTTGAGATCTCACTTCGTAGCTTCAGCAAGTGATCTATTTAATAGACGAGTTACATTTATTACCAGCGCCTTATAGGGGACTTGAGAAATGTTATAGACCTTTTTTTATTAAAACTATTTTATGCAAATTGAAAGACAAATTGTAAACGCAACAGTTATAGGCTTTCACTTGGAGGAATAAACTGTTTTTTTTATCGCTTTTCTCGCTCTTGTAACAAAGATAAAGAGCAGTGTGTCCAGTCCACCATTAAATACACAATATCTCGCAAATAGGGCGGAGCGGGGAGAACGGAGTATCTTAACACTAGGTTCCTAGGTTCCCTCTGCCTGCTATGCATATATAGTATGAGGCCTTCATATTATTGAAAAACACATGTTTATATGTTTTCAGTAATTATGTTATATGAGTACTACATTAAAATTAAACTAGCAATTTGTATGAACAAAATAATCTTTAGTCCTAATCTTATAAAGAGGTAATTGTTATATATATATGTATATAAAAAGATCGATAACTTAATCCTGTTGTTTGTAACATCGTCACGTCTAGCTTTATCTAATACTAGGTTATATCGGTGACTTTTAGCCTTTTTCTTATGCTTATGAAAAATATAATAGCGAATATTGTTTTATTTGAGGCCGTTACGCCAGGGTTAAGCTTGGATTATCACCCAGGTAAATTTATTATTTTCAATTCTTCGTTCTGGTTAAAAGACAATACGTCGCGTTAAGTTACGCCACTCCACACGCATTGGGTGTTCTGCGTCAGTTAAGACACTGTATTGAGAACGCGAACTGCCTTCTCTAAGACTAGATTTCTTTTGCCTACCTTGCTATATGTTTGTAAGTAAAAAAAAATGCACATAATTATTGTATCCTACCTTCACGCTGTACCCCGCATGTCTGCTACCATATCGCAGACATACGGGATACAGCGTGAAACTGAAAAAAAGAAGCAACTGTTGATCTATTTACATTAATAATATAGGTATATATTACTAAACTATACCTATAAAATTTTGCACCATTATAAAGTTTGCAATAAATGTCATTGTTACAATTTACTGAAAGAAAAATGTTCTAAGGTAAGAAATTATTTCGTTACTCTCAAGTTAATCCAGTTCAGCCAATGTTTAGGTGTGGGAGTTCAACCGTAAAGTTTTCCAAAGAATAAGTTATGGCTCTTGAAAATTGAAGTTGTAATAACTGTGCGTGTATCCGTTTGATATATGATGTGAGTTATTCTGTATATCTATTGATTCTTATGTTTTATTCTTACATTTTGTTGTTAGAATAAAATGAACGAAGTTGCCTTTTGCTGTGGCTTCTGTGGCATTTAAGTATGGAATTTATTATATTTCTCTGCTCTAGCAAGACAGGGCAGGTACTAGGCAAGTCTCAGATTTGGGTGAACTTAAGGATTATTCCGTCCATTCTGCTGTCTGTTGAATAAGGCGTAGAGTTAGTTCTGTTTTCTTGATCTGTGTCAAAGTTAGAGCCACAATCATATATTTAAAAAAACCTAAGTATTTCTCAAATATATATTTCGGATCATCCCAGCACAGTTGGATAGCGTTAGACTCTATAAGCGCAATAGTTGATGATTCGATACCCCCTCGGGGAAAATGGGTTATTTTCATTCTTTTGCAAGAAATAGTGCGGCGTTGAGTTTCGTCACTCAATATGTAATGTCACGAATTATTATAAAATATAAACATTTTAACAAATCTAAACACAGTATATTTTTTGTTACTGTAGGTAAAATATACTTTTTTTCATATATACTGAAGTTATTGTTCTTTCTCATACATACATATATACGTCATTAACTTAAATAATTCATGTTTTATTTTTGCGGAAATCTTCAAAATAGTAGTCTGTCTCTTAATACAAATGTGTAGTTCTTTTGAATATCATTTGTATAATGGCGCTGTTTACATTTTCTTCTATAAAATTTAAATCCTTTCTATACGTGTCACTGCACTCATATTTAGTTGTAATTGCACCTGGATTTTGGGAGATATATAGATATTTAATCCAGTGCTTGTAGCTTTTTTATGCTAATCTTAAATGTGTTTTTAATAATTTATTATAATGTACTTTTTCTATCGCTTTTGCATGTAAATAAATGCGATTTTTTAGTATTTTTGTATGTATCTAAACGGAGAATAGGTAAATATTTCGAATATCCATTTCCGGCGTTAAGTTCCGCCACTGATAATCACATAATCTTAAAAACTAACGGAAAATCTCAAAAGTCTATTTCAACGGAGTGTAATACAATGTATAGGCATAGTATATTTATAATATATGTTTTTCAGCATTACACTGAATCCCGCATATGGCAGGTTACGCAGAGGCGGCTACTACAACTACTACTACTATTTAAGAAGGGTTAAATTCTGGAACTCAAAGAATAAAAATAGTAAATATAGAAATATTAAATATTTCATTTTTAGAGTGGGAATCGAACCCATAATTTGTCGCGTTTACAGTCGCACGCAAGTGCTCCTGCACCACCACCGACTCTTTGTCAGTTCACAATAAATAAGCCACGCAGAAACATAATGATCTGTCATTACATACTGATTTGGTCATGACAATAAATTCTTATAATAGAATAACAAAAAATCTTTTATCGTCAATACATCCGGCTTTTTGAGTTTAAATGGACTAACAGAAAAAAGACTAAAAACCATTGTTTTGACACGTCAGTCCGTTCGTCACGAAATAATATAATGAATAATGAACTAAAGGCAAGTAAGTTGTACTTTGAAAATGCTTACAAAGAAAGAACGAGAACGCTCCAATTATGTTCACCATTTTGCATTTAGTTAAAACATAAAAGTACATGAAAGTAAAAGTAGAGTTCCGATTCCTGTTATCTTTTCCTAATAAGTCCGGTTGAAGGTTAAGACAAAGAGAACAAGGGAGGACATCTAGTGTTAAGACACTCCGTTCTCTCGTGTTGTGTTGTTTATATGTTACATTAACAAGGAAGTAATAATTCCCTTGAGTAGAATAGGACTCTCAACCGACCTTCGACTTTTTTTCAACGGATTGTCGAAATTAATAATTTAATATTATACAAATTGTTTTATGGACTGAAAAATGGTTGTAATATTTCAATGAGATTTCTGTGTTATTTGGCGAAAAAAAAAATATTTTCAATCGGTTCAGTAGTATTTGCGTGAAAGAGTAACAAACATCCATACATTCTCACAAACTTTCGCATTTATAATATTAGTAAGATTAATCAAATATTTTTAAATACCTGTCATTAAATTTAACCTAAATTATTTGTATTAGCGATAAATAATAAGTACAAATCAACAAGTTATTTAAAAATGACTGTTGGGAATGAACCATCAAAAATAAAAAAAAAATAAAACAAAAAATAAATTAAAATATATAGGAGTTCTAATAATACGAAAGAAAGATTTTTTTTATTCCAAGATGAATACTTTTAAGACAGCGTCACGTGAACAGAACGTAAATAAGTAACGAGTACTAAAAGTTAAGCAATATGCTAATACTTTTAATGTCCAGGTTCGCTGTAAAATATTTAATTAAAAATCTTAATGTTGATCAATTGTTAATTGCCGAGTGAAGTCTATTAATGAATACATTTTGAAATGATTGTAAATCTATTGTTATATTATTTTAGTGAAAACAATGATTGTGAATTCGAATCGTAGTCCTAGAAAGTATATATTTAGAATGTTAACTGGGCCCGTCGTAGTGGAATAGCTTGTAACGATTCACGGCGGCTGTGGATTCCATTACATCTCTGGACGATTTTTTTGATTTCCTCGCCCTGATGAAACAAACCGCGGCGTTCTTCTCCGTCAGTTAATGTTCAATGTTTCGAAAAGGTGTTGGAAAGTGAGCAATGCAGTTTTTTAACACCAGGATCCTGACCTGGTATTTTCGGAATAGTCTCCAATCAGTGCCTAGTATATACTGGTTATAGTAATATTGCTAATATTTTTTTCTATTATAAATTATTTTGTCATTCTTTTTTGCAGTTTTATTCGTTGTAGTTGTAGTTAGATACGTATATCGTTTCGATCTATACGTCTGCGGCGCTAAGTTCCGCCAAACTTTAAATAAACATAAACGAGGCTAAGCGATGCACGAAATGACTTTTTCTTAGTTCGTTTAAGTTATAATAATGTTAATTAAATGCTTAGCTTTGTATGTTCCAGTTGTGAGTTGTTGAGTTAAACTTTTAATTAATCTCTCCATAACGGGGCTGATAAAATGCTCTTAAATAGTTCGGGGAAAATATGATAAATATATGAAAATAACAAATAAAAATAAAAGCCAATCCAGTAGAAGTAAAAGGAGCCCAGTCGTGAACTGGTTTTGGGTTCAATTTCTACTCAAGGAAATAAATATTTTATTTCGGCCCTCTGGTATTGACGCAAAGCGCAGCGATGACTTACGCCACTCAACTAGCAATACCTCAAGAATTCTGAAATGAATTGTATGTGAAGTACGGAACAGAATGTCTTATTGAAGAATCTATACATTCGGTTCCCAGGTTCCCTCTGGCTACCTTGATGTGTGTGGATACTTTACGGATCATGCAAGAAGTTAGTTAGTAATAACACTTATAAACCTTATGTTATATACATGTATATAAAACATAGGATTTTTTGATATATAACATATGTACAACAAACAACAATATATCTACTTTTTAGAAAACGTATCAAAATTTTAACGTTTTAAAAATTGGATTTGATTTGATTTTTTAATAAGTTTTCTAAAAAGTATGTTTCTTTCCCAAGTGTGGAATAACACTTGAACATTGTTGAACATTGACTTTACATAAAAACATATTTCTTTATTATAACTTTTAAACGGAAGAAAAAATATATCAAATAACCCTGCTAATCCGAAAAAAAGATTAACAACCTTAATGGATAAGTTAATTATAAGGGACTCCAATAAGCTCCAATGTCAAAGTTTTAAATAAAATTCTTAAGTTTTCCTTTTTACTTTTATTTATAGTGATTTTTTTTTTACAAAGTTTGTGTCATAAATTCTTACCATAGGGGACATTAAGTGCTTCCTGTCTTTAAATTTAAATAGAATAAAATGTGTGTGAGAAATCATTGAAATTTATTATTCTTTTGAAAAACTTACTAATACCATTATTTGCGGAATATAACATCGTTGAAATTTCTTACGGTTTATTTGGGTGGAGCGCGTCTGAGATATCCAATTTTCCTTGATTCTGGCGCATAAATAAGAACGAAATTGATCGATGGCATGGGTTATATATGGCTTTGAGAACTGCTGAGGTTTGTGCCTTATTCACATTTACTTGCGGCTTAAGAAAATCCGATAGAAAAAAGTCTAAAGACGTCAAATCACGCGATCACGGTGACCAGTTTACACCACACGAGATGACCATGCTCTCTCAAAAAATACTATTGAGAGAGCATGGTCCTCTCATGTGGTGTGATCTGATCTGATCTGAAGAATATCTGTTAAAAATATAGGTGCGGGTTGATCAGGTATCATCTGTGGCACGTAGTGCTGTCCTGTTGAAACAACATGTTGTTCAGACCAATATAAGTTATTGATCATCACCTATAGTATTCGCCCATATCAGTGATTGCTTGGAGAACTTCGTTCTCAAAGAAAATGGAACCAGCCAGCCCAAAATCCACACCAAACAGAGAGTTTTTCGAGATGCATTGGAAGCTTTTTGATCTCGTCTCATACCCATTCATTCGATAATGCACCTCGATGAAAATCAGCGTTTGTTGCCAACTACTCCACAGCCCATTCTGCGACATCATGACGTTGTCTATACAAATTTAGATTGTAAATATACTTTATTCAAATAAACTATTGTAAGCAATTTTGAATAATCCTATGAACATACAAAAAATGCTACCACCAATTCAAAAGGCAGTTTTGCTGAGAAGAGAAACGCAAGAAACTCAATAGTTACTTTTTTAGTCTTTTTAGACTTAGAAAAGAATAACGATTGATATATAAACTGGCAGATATCCTGTATGACATTTAATGAATATTAATTCCATATATCTTTATTCTGAAAATATTCCTGAACTGTATCTATTATACACTGTATCTATTATTATACATGAAGCTGTGTCTATTATACTGATTTAATTGTCAGTATTATTTTCACAGTTTCTTTAAATTATTGTAGTGGCAAACAAAGAATACATTGCGGAAATTATCCACAAAAATCTTTACGCAGTTTTTCTTGACGTAAAAGGAACCTTCAGTTCCAATATAGCTATTAATGTTTCCTTTCTTATCTTCATATATGCATTTCCTTTAAAAAGCAAATACTTCACATGCATAATTAGTGCATATCCTCACGCTAATATCATTTTTTTTTTCAAGAAATATTTAATAAAAATAAATTTATTTTGAACTTTATTTCCTTTGTTTCAAAGTTTAGTTTCGAATGACAAGGATTTTATAAAATAAACCGGTTATGCAAGTCGCGATTATCGCGTAAATGACGCTGAAGTACTTTGATAAGGATTGCAGCAAAAGTCCCATTCTTGTTGACATAGTTTGCGTTAAAGAAAATTTATTGGAACATTGTGGAAACACCTTGCATATTTAAAGTGGGTACAATGTAGTAGTGCCAACTTAGTAAAGTAAGCAGAACCTGCCCTGAAGTTAGCTGCAGATGGCTACGCAGATTTAATTATAGGATTTTTTCTTACTTTTCATCATTTTCTTCCCGGGTGAACAATGCGTAAAAGTTCAGAACGCTCTACGATCGTAGTGTAATTATGTATTTTCATAGACCTCTCCGTCATTTACGAATCAAGTTCAATTTTTTTTATTTAGAAAAGTATACTTCTGTGTTGGTTCCATTGCCACAAAATCAGAATCTATGATAGTATCCCAGAGAAATCAATGACAACCTTAAGTTTTTATAGCAATGTAATATATTTGATATAATAAATGATGGTGGAAGAATCGATTTTGTTTATGGTCAGTTCAATCGATTTATAGAGTACTTGGTTATGCCATTGTAGCGCAATATATTTGAAGGCGTATGGATACGCCTTCAGCAATAGCATCTACCACCTTACAACCTTAAACTTGATGACCTTTGAGAAGAATAAACCATTATTTATTAATATTTCCATTTCTTCGACCTGGCACCAACACCGAAGTTGAGTTGAGAAAGTGCAGAAAAAGAGTGTCTTAACACTAGGTTTCCCTCTGCCTACCTCGCTTTATGTGGAATATAGCGTGAAGCCGATCTACCACCTAGATAAGTTTATTGCTTACATAAACGGTTACAGTCCAATTGAAATGTGTTTGTCTGTACAAGATGTTAATGGTTGAAATCATTTGCAGTGATGATTTCAGCCATTGTGATACAGATTGTAAAATTTGTACATTTTTAAAAATCTTAAAAATGTTATTATTTATTTTAACAATAGGTAGCAAAGAAAGAGGCCTTCGTTTTTTTATTTACTGTAATGAATTTTTTTTTTAAGCCCCGACGAGAAACGAAAAAAGAGGAGTGTTATAAGTTTAACCCTTTTGTGAGTGTTCGTCTGTGGCATCGCAGCTACCGGAGCAATGCAGGTTTTTTATCCCATAGATAATTTAATCACGCTAGTTCTTAGCTATGTCTGATCAATCCCCACCCAGCCGTTGAAACTCACTAGCTGTTTTTCTGGCTTATGTCGAGGGATATTGCAATATAATTTGGTATTTGTTTAGTTATCCGTGGTCGAATGTTAAACAATAATATGGAAGTCTCAATCTGATCCAGCCCTGAACTGGCCTGAACAGCCAGGATCGTCAACAAAGTACAAACTGTGAAAATATTACAGCACCCTACTCATATTTGGGCTCAATTTAAATAAAACTATTTTTTTAGTTTATTACGAGTATTTTGGCTGACGTAGCGCACTGACACAACGTCTGAACGCATACACGACAGTTGTGGGTTTGGTGCCCATTCGGGGGAATAAATGATCAATTACTTGAGTTCCGCCATGCAATGATTCGAAGTTTGTGGGATACAGCGTGAAGCGAAACTAATAACTTCACGTATACTATATGCAAATATTTATTTTTCTGTGTTATAATTTCAACACCTAACTTTCTTGCTAATTATGTAGATATTTCAATAATATATTTTCATCAGATATTAGATAGGTTTAAAGAATAAGTCGAAAGGTATCTCGACATTTGAAAGTAAAATCATTTCTAAATTTAATAATATATCCATAGCATTTACTGTCTTATTTTAATATACCTTAGCCTTAGACAGTCTGAACTCCGAAGACAAATCTCCAATAGATTCGTATTCCGATTCAATTATCATATTATTAAGTTTCGTGGGATAAAGTATGAGGGTGTTCAACTATTTAACAACTTGCCAAATAGTATAAAGACGTGTACAACAGTAAAAGAATTTAAGAAAAATCTCAAATTATATGTATACGCCTTGCTTAATTAATATTTATTTATTTATTAAAGTGACGTCTTGAATTTACTTTCAAGAATTGAAAAGAAATGGCTTCCAAATATGTTTTGTAGATTTTTTTTATATATATGTAAAAATTGTGGTTTATTTTCTTGGTGATAATACATACGTTTCATTTAACGTGATCGTTACAGTTTCTAATCCCATTAGGATGAACATATTTTTTTCCATATATAGCAGGGTAGAGAGAAAAATACCTTGCTTACGAAACTCCACTTCTCAAATAATCACAATAGGTCTCTACTTCTCAAATAATTAAAAAAAATTGCGTTGAGTGGTGTTATATGACGTCATTGTGTCATCTCACTTTTTTAATTATATATAGGTACATATTTTCTGGAAATTTCCTATGTCTTCTATATAATATCTTCTGTATAATAAAAGACAGTGTTGTTTGTTTTCTTAGATACTAGTTGAAATATAGAATAAGAAAACTTTTAAAAAATCGAAAGTAGCATAACTCCGTATTTTTTGTTTTCCGTCCAAGTGCTCTGAGTACTAAGCCATCCGTTCTTATTAAGTAACTATCGGTGATTAATATTGTATAAGTATATTTTACCTACTTATACAAATTATTTGAAAAATTTTTTGAATCTAAAAATAGAAGTTATGGCTAAAATAAATGAATATTTAATTCTCTCATCACATCTGAGCTGTCTTATTAAAAGCGTTTTAGTCAATTTATAACATACCTAAGCTTAGAATTTATTAAACAATTCGATTTATTAAACTATTCGATTTTTGTTTCGTAGCAACTAATGAATTTTAAAAGAAATCTATACTTATAATAAATCTGTAGAAAAGTCGTTTCTGTACATTGAAAATATTTAAAAAAAAATAGCTAGGGTGTTAAAGGATAACTAACAGAATCCATTTCCAACATTTTTGGAATTTTTGTCTGTTTGTCTGTTTGTCTGTTTGTCTGTTTGTCTGTATGTCTGTTTGTCTGTTTGTCTGTTTTCCTGTTTATGTGAACACGCATCACGTCAAAAGTACACAATATATTTAAGCAAGTTTTATACGTAAAAATTACCAGTAAATCAAGGTAACATTTAGTGTTTATTTCATTGTAATAGCTTCACTCTATCAAAAGATATAAGTATTTAAGTTTCCAAGAAGCTTATATTTGAGATAGTAGAACTCGATACTAGAAACGCTATCTATTTTATATTTTAAGTAGGTAGGTAGGTAGGTGGGTAGGTAGGTGGGTAGGTGGGTAGGTAGGTGGGTAGGTGGGTAGGTAGGTAGGTGGGTAGGTGGGTAGGTGGGTAGGTAGGTGGGTAGGTGGGTAGGTGAGTAGGTAGGTGGGTAGGTAGGTTAGGTAGGTGGGTAGGTAGGTGGGGTAGGTAGGTGGGTAGGTAGGTCGGTCGGTGGGTAGGTAGGTGGGTAGGTAGGTGGGTAGGTAGGAGGTGGGGTAGGTGGTGTGGGTAGGTAGGTAGGTGGGTGGGTAGGTAGGTGGTTTAGGTGGGTAGGTAGGTTAGGTTAGGTGGAGGTGTGTAGTGGGTGGGTAGGTGGGTGTAGGTAGTAGGTAGGTGGGTAGGTAGGTGGGTAGGAGGTAGGTAGGTGGGTAGGTAGGTTAGGTAGGGGGTAGGTGGGTAGGTTGGGTAGGTAGGTAGGTAGGTGGGTAGGTAGGTATGAATGTTATGGATGTATGGATGTTATGCATGTATTGGATGTATGGATGTATGCATGTATTGGATGTATGGATGTATGGATGTATGGACTGTATGGATTGTATGGATGTATGGATGTATGGATTTTATGGATGTATGGATCTATGGATGTATGGATGTATGGATGTGGATGTGTGGATCTATATATTTAATATATTAAATATTTTTTAGTAAGTTTTATAATTCTAATAGAATTAAACAACTTTATAAAATGATTTTTCCTTGCATGCGTTGTAATAATTACAACATAATATATAAGATTTTATATGTTACTTTAATTATTATCTTAAAATAATTAAATGTATTTTGATCAAATTTATTTTCTTAAAAATTAGGAGTGCCCAACAAAGCTATCATTTCTCTATGAAGATATAAACAAATAGTTATAAAGGTCAGTTATTTAATCATTACACCATTCATACATGACGAATATTACAATAAAAACAATTAAGCCGATTGTACCGCTCCCGCACCGCGCTCACGTCTTAGCTCTTTAAATCGCTTAAGTCGTTTCTGAGATAAGCGTCGACTAACAGAAAAACCAAGAAACCGACAAAATTTATAAATACTATTGTTGCTGATTCTATTACTTTGTTAATTGCTCCAATAATAATTTGTTTAATGAAAATCGAAAATGTCATGGTTTTAATAACTTTCACATTAGAAATCATAAGTGCACTGCAAGCATACATTATTTATTACAACAGGAACGTAATTCCCTGTACCGAAACAAACAAATAATTCACAAATTTAAGCGGGTGAAGCCGCGAGCTGGTTGCTGTATTTTATAAAATTTTATGTTGTGATTATAATAGATGGATCACGTGGTGATGTCAATACGTTTTAATCATTGGCATGTAGGTACGTTATATTAATTTATAGTAGATATATTTCTCAAGAGAACTTAATCAAATCTTTGTATGTAAAAAAATACATGAAATAATCATGTTAGGGAAATATCAAATTTATTTTATGAATCAATCTTAACGTTATATTCGAAACAAATGAATTGTATGTAAATTTATTAATACGTTTCAAGTATGAAAAAAAGAAAAAATGCAATAAAATTGCGTTTCTGCTTTTCTTTCCAATGATTTATATTTCTATATATGTGGGACGTAAATGCGGGAACAGAGCTGTCATCTTAGTACAGAGTAACCTCTAAAATATATATTTACGTATCGTTAAAGAATAAAAAATGTGAAGAGGAATGTGTGATTTCTCTATAGAATATATTATTCTACATTATATCATAAAAAAACAGTACATATAACGGTATCCTCCTGCAGTATAATTATTTTTAATCAACATTTTTGAACTTTTAATTTTGAACATTTTAAATATTTTCGTGCCATAATGATGAAAAACTTGACAATTTTTTAATTTGAAAAAAATAATTTATTAACGATAAGAATGTTGGTAGTTTTTCAAAAGGTATAAGAATTTTAAAAATGTCTAAAATATGCTTTCTTCGCAAGTATTGTAATAACTATTAGTTCTATTCACTAAAAAATCACTATAAATATTAAATATGCTCAATTTGTGTTTTTGTCAGCACCACTTTAAATGAAACCATAGTTAATCACTCTATAAAAGCCTAATACAACAAAAATAATCCTAAAAGTGAAAAAGTTATTTTTCATACAAAATAAATTATTATCGTTGATATTAAAATAAAACGCTATTTGTCATTAAACACGCAAACAGGCATAAGCCTATCAAAGGGATACCGCCGCATACGCCTCATTCCTAAATCGAGTCGTAGGTATTGGCGACAAAGTTCAAAGTTGCTTAACCTTTAGTAACACTTTTGTAGTAGTATGTGTTAACATTATTGGTATCTATGCGTAACTGCGTCACACGAAATACAGGTATGGATAAACATCGATCGTGAAATGAAAAAAAAAAGTCTACGTCTAAACTGTTGAGGTATCTTGATTAATTTCTTTAGGTATGGGCTTAAAATATTTTATCCTATATATTGGCCCCGTAAAAGGAGCGCTGACACTTCCATTCTGTATAAATATTAAAGGCCATCTCGGCGCAGGGGCACAAAGTTAGGTTAAGTTATTTAAATCGGTTAGCCCTTTCTGAGATTATCCTGAACGCACAGATAAACCGACAAATTGACCAAGTTCTATTACATTGTTAAATGTCCGTAATAATAATTTTTCTAATATATCTTCCACGTACAGACACCGATGAGTTAGGATTTTATTGTAAGTAGCGATATTACTATAACTATATATCTATAACTATAACTTAGGTCCTAAAGACTCCATAATGCAAAAGTTTAAAGAAATTAATATATTGACAGTTGCATCTCTCTTATGGGTGGTACGAAAATGCGACTGCGTTGCAAGCATACATTATAGGTATATTAAAACACGAACATAATTTTAGTGTATTAAGCAAATAATTCTGTGGTATAAGCGGGCGAAGCCGCGAGCGGGCCGCTAGTAATAAATATCTTTCTCTTTTGCCAAATGATCGTTTTGACCAAAAATTGTTGAGTAGCCGAAAATGAAAATCTCCCAACAGAGATTGTAACATTTCTGTATTTACTGCGGAACTACGGTTTCAAAATGTTCCAAAACACTGATGAAGAGAAGAATTTTTTTCTATTAATTATATAAGAGGATACCGAGAAACTAATGTTATATATAACTAAAATATAATTATATCAAAATGTAAGTCTTGGATGACGATAAAAAATAACACATGTACTTCTAAGTTTCGATGCTCGTATATACATATATACATATACAAAAGATTAATTTTTCTATACTTAACAATACTTAATTAGTGACTACCACGTTCCTTTTATTAGTTCATCGACACTATCCATAGACTTTCGATTAGACAATACTAAAACTGAGCCAATAAAAAGTTATATAGCCGGCGTAGACTTGATAAGTCAACAATATGTTACTGTGGTGTAATAAAAATGGAGATAGTTTTTTAGTTTCACGCAGAGCGTTCTCTTCTCTCGCAAATGCAAGATGACAGAGGACACGTAGTACGTACAAGACCCCGTTCAACTTTTCCAATCATTACGTATAGATTGTTTGTGTTTTGTGTTCTTAAGTGGGAAAATTATCAAACCCGCAACTTTCGCGTTTACAATCAGTAGCTGTGCCGCTACACCAAACGATTTCTTTTATCATAATATCGTTTTAGATATTAGAATAATTATTTCTTCATACACTATTATTATTTTTTTAATAGTAATATAGAAATTGCTATATTCGTAGTTTTGTGTATTGCTATTGTTAGATTTATATAAATTACATATAATTGTTTAGACATTGTTTTCGTGTACTTGTCAATACTTGTAGATTCAGTTTAATATATTATTATTTATCTACCCACTTAATATTTGTTTAAGATTTCTTATAAAGTATTTTGTAATTGGTAAGTCAGTTCGGCTTGAGAAGTAGCAGTGGACGTACGAATAAAGCATTGTACTAAATCATACTTTTATTCTGAGCCCCTTTTATATCTCAGAAGTGGCACCCGCTAAGAAAGTACTCGGCTCTTCACCATCAGTTACAATGGACACGACAAATAATTCTTATCAGGGCACAAGCAAGGCCGGCCATACCAGAGAAGATTTAACACCACCAAGAAGTGTACGTGAACCAACCAGGCCATCACGGGAAGGTACTCGTCCACATTTTTCGAGGCAAAGGGCGGTACGCAGTACTGCTCGTAGTAAATTACGACATTCAGTGCGGCGCCGTCACCAATCCGACGACGACACATGTATAAGTAGTTTAAGTGATGTCAGTTACGCGCGATCCACTAGAAGTACGCGACGGAGTCTAAGGAATCACCATCAGAGGCGAAATCGAAGGCGTCATCGCAGCAGCAGCAGTGAGGGTTCATCACATTTGAGGAATGGCCGTGGCCGACGACGGCGCCATAGCAGTGAGAATATTGCCAACAGTGAAAGAAAGAGGGTACGTAGTAACATTGATAATAATTTACATGATACTCATTTACTCATACGTGAAATGTTGCAATCAATGAATAAGTCACAAAATCGTGATGATAAATTTCCGATGTTAGGTAACGTTATACCAGAATTTGACCCCATGTCAAAAGATCAAACAATAAATACGTGGATTTGTAAGGTAGAAGAGTGTTCACAAATATACGGGTGGTCTGATAGACACATTATTCATTATGCTTTGCCGAAATTATCTGGTTTAGCTAAATCATGGTACGAAGGATTACCTTCTTTATTATTTAGTTGGACAGAATGGAAAGAAAAATTATTAGAATCATTTCCTAGTAGGGATGACTATGCAGAATTACTTACGGAGATGTTGTCGATAAAAGCTAAAATAGGTGATTCGTTAGAACACTACTACTATGCTAAAATAAAATAACTAAACCATTTAGAAATACTTCATAAGCGAGCATTAGATTGTTTATTATATGCGGTAGATGATAGATCAGTAAGGTTAGGTGCAAAAGCAGCTGGTTTTACAGAACCCGTACAAGTGTTAAAATATTTTAAATCCGTTAAGCAAAATTTTCGAGATATTGATCGCAATAAATTTTTCACAGAAAAAAAATAAGTCAAAATTTACCAAATAATAATATTAATTTTAATAATAATAATAAGTCAACACGAGTACAAAATGATAGTACAATGATAGTCTGTTATAATTGTAATGAATCCGGACATTATAGTTATAAATGTACGAAACGTATTCTAAGATGTACAATATGTAACAAAGTAGGTCACCTGGCGGTTTCGTGCCAGAAATTACCAAGTAAAGCAATAAATAATAATAATAAGAATGTATTGAAAATAATTAAAGACTCTGATACTAATAATAAGTATATTCTAAATATGAAGGTGAATGATAGATTAGTGGTAGGTTATGTGGATTTAGGAAGTCAGTGTACTTTAATACGTCACAATATTGCTATGGAACTAAATTTAAAATGTTCTCAAAATAATTTACCTAATTTAAGAGGTCTAGGCAATAATCTTATTGTACCACTCGGTAAGACTGAAGTTAAAATTAACATACAAAATATTTGCGAAACCATTGAAGTGTTAATCGTAAGTGATAATGTTATCAGCTATCCTATATTAGTAGGTCATTCATTTACGGAAAAACCTGGTATTGTTATTACTAAGACGCCACAAGGTTTAAATTTTACAAGATGTTGTAGTGAAAAGTTACGTTTATTTTCGAACAGCAATATAAATATACCTGCGAAAACAGTTGGTATAGTGGAGGTTATGTCGGATAATAAATACTCTGGTTTGTTTTATGTACACGGTTCATTGCGATGTCAACAAAAACGTGAATTCTATTTAATGCCAGAGGAATACGAACTTGAAAATGGTCAGGGTTCAATTTTACTACTAAATATTTCTCTTAATGATTAAAAAATTAAAAAAGGAACATTAATAAATAGAGCTAAACCAATTGTCGACGAAATACCTGTTAATATTTTAAATTTAGAAGATTTAGATGAACTTAATATAGGGGAACGTTTAAATAATGAACAAGTAAACAGCTTAAAACAATTACTAAATGAATTTAGAACTTGTTTTTCTTGTGGATTAAAAGATTTAGGTTTTACCGACATTGTTAAAATGGATATCGAGTTAACTGATTCTAAGCCTGTTGTATACCGACCATATAGGTTACCATATGCGGATAGGGAATTAGTAAGGGTAATGGTTCAAAATATGTTAAATGCCGGTGTTATTAAAGAGTCAAATTCCTCGTATGCCAGTCCCGTTGTTTTAGTAAAAAAAGAAAACGGGTGATATTTTAATTCCAGCTAAAACATTTTCGAAGTTAGTGAAAATGGTATTAGACCAGGCTCTCGAAAAACAATAGCTATCCCGGAATTTCCGTTACCGAAAAATGTACACGATATTAGAAAATTTATTGGTTTGGCAAGTTTGTTTAGAAGGTTCATCAAAAATTTTGCAATTATTGCTAAACCATTGACTGACCTAGCTAGATGGTGGATTCAGTTCCAAGAGTTTGATTGCGAAATAGAATATCGATCTGGTAACAAAATATATCATGTAGATGCCCTTAGTAGAGGGCCTGTTTGTGATTCTGCGTCAGAATGTGATTTAAGTATACTAGACGTATTAAATGTTAATACTGAAGATTGGATAGCTACCGTTCAAAATAGTGATTATGAAATAAGAAAAATAAAAGAAACTTTACTATTAAAAAACACAAAAGCTACCGTTGATATATATAATAATTATCAATTAAAAGGAGGAAAAGTTTATAAAAAGACGGATGATGGAATTAAATGGGTTGTACCAGTAAGAGGGGTTAGGTGGCAAATTTTACGCATGAATCCTGACGATATCGGTCATTTTAGGTTTGAAAAAACATTAGAGAGGGTTAAATCAACATTTTGGTTTCCAAAAATGCGAAAATTTGTTAAGAAATATTGTAATTCATGCCTGGAATGTGCCTATCATAAAATTCCGGGGGGTAGGAAGGAAGGAATGCTTTTTCCTATACCTAAGAAAGATATACCATTTCACACAATACACGCTGATCATCTTGGACTATTTGTTCGAAGTCGAAAAGGTAAAACATTTATACTAGTTATAGTTGACGCTTTTACGAAATTTATTAATATATCAGCCGTGAAGAATACTAAAACATCTACCACTATTAACGTATTTAAAGAACATTTTAGCTATTTTGGTAATCCACAAAGACTTATTACGGATAGAGGATCATGTTTTACTAGCAATCAATTTAAAGCGTTCGTTAAAAGTCGTAATATAAAGCATATTCTTAATTCGGTGGCAACACCGAGAGCAAATGGTCAAGTCGAAAGATTTAATCGAACAATATCGGACGCGCTTAGCACACAATGCCATGGCCTTAAAGATAATTTATGGGATGAATGCTTAGGGGATATTCAGTTAGGTTTAAATACCACTATTCATAAAATAGTTAGTAGCACAGAAAATATAATTAACGAAATATTTGACGACACCGAAAAACGGTTGTCTGAAAATGAACTGTTAGGGATAAGGTTAGTGATCAAATTATAGAAAATCAAATTAATATGAAAAATAGATATTATCATCAATCAATCAAATTAATATGAATAAATGATAAAACTCGCAAAATCGCTCATTCATATAAAATTGGCGACTTGGTCCGCATAGAACGTAATTATTGTGAAAAGGATAGCATAGGTAAATCAAAAAAAATTATTACCAAAATAACAGGGTCCGTACAGAATTTTTAAAGTCTTACCTAACGATCGTTATTTAGTTGAAGATACACCTTTAACACGTAAAAATAATAAGCGGTATGAAAACGTAGTTGCAATCGATAAAATACACCCATGGGTAACTTTTCAACGAGATGTTCCTAGCTACGAATCTGAAGAAAACAGTAATGACACAGAGTAATGAGTACCATGCGAATTATTAGTTACTACATTAATGTACTAAATTATGAAATTTAAATATGTTTCTAAGTGTTGTATTTCTTAAAAGGACAAATGAAAATTGTTTAAGATTTGATTACTGAGCTTTGATTTAAAAGTATATTATTTTGATGTCAGTGTATTTTGATGTTATATTGATATGGCTATATTTAATGATTGTGATATTGATATGGAATTTATGAATATGATTTATGAACATGAGAATGGTCAGTGCCGAGACACAGATGATTACAGTAGCAGACTACAGCGTGGGCTATTGGGCTAGTGCCAGAAGTTGGCACAGATAGTTTTTTTAGCAGACTGCGCAGATGTAGGCTACAGATGTATCAGTGTCATGATTATATGCACAGATGACAGAGGGCAGACTATAATGTTGTGAGCTGAGTGGTGAGTGAAATTGATTTCATGGATATCCCCAGCAGATTGCAGCATTTATAGGCCCGTGATTTGGTCAGTGCAGAGGTAGAAATGGCGCAGATGACTATAGAGAATCGAAATGTTGCTATAGATGTGAATTTGAATAGTGAATATGAATAGTGAACATTTTCTTTTGTTTTTATTTGTTTAAATATTAATAATGGTTAAAAATGAAAATAACTTCAATTGTTTTGTTTTTTTTTTACAGAGTAAATAGTAAACAACTATTAAGTTATGAAAATGTATGTTATAAAATTTAAATTTGTGTGTGATGTTTAAATTAATAAAAAAAAAACTTTAATTACTATTATTGTATTATGTAATATTAATCAGATAAAGTAATATTTGGTATAATGTAAGTTACTGTATGTGTTCATATAAGTTGCTTAGTTATTTAATGTTAATGCGGTTGCGAGAGGACTCGCCTTTTTTCAGGAAGGCCGAGCTGTTAGATTTATATAAATTACATATAATTGTTTAGACATTGTTTTCGTGTACTTGTCAATACTTGTAGATTCAGTTTAATATATTATTATTTATCTACCCACTTAATATTTGTTTAAGATTTCTTATAAAGTATTTTGTAATTGGTAAGTCAGTTCGGCTTGAGAAGTAGCAGTGGACGTACGAATAAAGCATTGTACTAAATCATACTTTTATTCTGAGCCCCTTTTATACTATCATGCGGCGTAATAAATGACCATTTTTATTATTCGATATATTTTAATCTGTATTTGTTACTCTTTCCAAATAATATATTAGATACGCTTGCTTAAGTACAATTTTCGGGTGATTTAATGTAATTCCAGCTGATACAATGTTATTGTTGGCAGAATCGAGTGATAAATCACTTCCTTTTTTCTAAATTTAATAGATATAAAAAAGTTAAAGCAAGTTACTCCTTCGGAGGAATCGTAGCGCAGTGGAATCGGAGTGGTGGTGGGTAAATATAATATTATGATCTCACTGCTTTGGAAAAGGCTTCAAATTAGGGTGAAGTAGGGACAGAGAGTGAAGTAGGGAAGGAATGTCTTGACATTAAGTTCTCTCTACTTCATGTGCTAAGAAAAAATATATATAGTAAAGACACAATTTAATTCTGAATACTACTGAACAGCAAACATCCGCACGCAGCAGTGTAGGCAGAAGGAACCTGGGAATCTAGTGTTAAAATACTCTAGTGAAAGATGCGCGTTGAGTGGCGGAACCTAACGACGCGCTTTAAATATTTCATTTGATTGGCCTCAACTAGTGTTGTAAAGTAAATGTTATTACATTTGATACTGAGATCACCTTGTATTATAATCTAAGAAGTTGATGCGATATCACAACCGTCACGTGTAACGTCAGACAACTGCGTCACGATTAACTATAATTTTTTAAGTTTCACAATGTATCTCGCAAATAACATGGCAGGCATAAGGAACCTAGTGTGAAACACTTCGTTTCCCGCTTTCAGTCTGATTTTCGAAACATTCAGTATTGAGTAGCGGGATTCAACGCCGCACTTTGTTTTGTAACTAAAGCAAAAAAATGAGAATAATTAAATCTCCGGAATCTGATCGTCTACCGCGTTTATACCCGAGCCAGTACCACTGCGCCGCGACGGCCTCACGTCACGGTCACGATAAACTCATTTACATAAAATCTTAGCAATCATAATATTCATAACAATAACTTTATTCGTGTCACCTCTCAAAGTACTCGAATAAGAAACTCCGACAGAATAAAGAGCAAGTATTGAGAGCAACTGCATTTTAACTGCAAATTTAAAAGACGTAACTTGAATTTAATGTTAGTGCAGTGAGCTTAAATGGTTGTTGATTTTTTTTACTTTATTTTAACCGACTTCAATAAAAGTATATAGCTCCCAATTCTCAATGCGACATTTTAATACCAGGACAGGGAACCATCACGTCCATCGCCTTTGCCGTCTCACGCTGTTCCAGTGCGCCGCGTGTTCTCCGAATAAACGTAATTAGATTATCAAAAGTCAGAACTAACAGTAATTTTTGTGTTATTAATTAATACACGAGTCAAGTGCTAGTCGGACTCCGTACCATTATCCATAAAAATTGATAATAGTTTTTTTTTCACTATTATAGTTACGTTTGTGACTGAATTTTTCACTGATGATGTATTTGTGTAGCGATAACATAAATACATCATCAGTGAAAAATTCAGCTGTCGAAGATACAAGGCACAATCCCATTCAAGCTCATACGTTCCTCACTTTACACCTTTCCAATACCAATTCAGGAGGCAGCGCGTGGAAAAGTGGAACTCTCAGGTTTTTCATTCTGTTCAGTGATAATTGAACCAACAAACGTCGCCTTTACCCCAAACCCCTGTGCCCCTGCGACCGTCAGATTATGTTGTATGACGAATTTATTATTTTACTCACCGTAACTTTTAAAATTTTGATTTAATTACCATGGAGTATTAAAGAAGAGGGCATTTTATAAAAATAAAAATTATAACTTTCGAGAAAATGGTTTTCCTAGATATAGTTAAGATTTTTTAACATTATAAGGAAAACCTACTTTACATCACTCCGTTCCCAACTTTCAATCTAAATGCGATACGTAAAGCAATTCACTTTGCTTTACGCATCTTTCACGTATAGCTATTGACAAAAAGGAAGTTAGGACTCTTCATTCTCCACTTGAACCTTAAAAATTGACATATAAAAAGGAGAGCGGAGGGCGAGAATGAAATAAGAAAACCAGAACGTGTATAGCTTGATAATGTTCCTTTGGCCCAAATCATAATTTTAATCTTCAAATAATCAAATTAATTAAGACACTTTTTTAGACTGAGTAAGTGACTCAGAGGGAATAAAACCCTAATTGCGTTTCTCAACTTGAGAACTTGTTGTTAATATTTAAAAAAAAATACAAAATTAATATCAATAATTACACCGTTGGCATTGTTATTGAATAATTGAAAGAATTGATTGGATCATGACCCAATAATTCTGTTTACTTTTCGCGTTATTTGCGTCTGCGCCAGTCTATAGGGGAAAATTGAGTATTAAATCATTATAAATTATATAGTAGCATCATATACTTGTGTGATTATAACAATTTTACTTGAACTACCTTTGAGAAGCTTACGGGAGACAGTCCTTTTCAACGTGGTGTCTAAGGAAATTTATCATATGTACATGTGTGTAGGTATGATTAGCATAATTTTTAGTAGCTTTACGTTGTATTCTTCACAGAGCAGGGTATTCAGAGGGCACACGCGGTATCTCAAATTCGGGCGGAAAACGGAGAATAGAGTGTCTTTATCTCTGTCTACCGTGAAGCGTAAAGAAAAAATACCATTATATAAGGTCTTTGGAGTCATATTCTTTTTAATCGTCATACATTTTAGATTAGAGTTTTTTTCCACTCTCCGCTTGGCTTATGTGAAGCCGCAGGCAAAAACTAGTATATATAATAGTATATAATATATAATATATTTGTATAGGTTAAGATATAAACTTTATACCCAGATAATATATACAAAGCATATATTTAATATTTTGTACAATATATTATTAACTATAAATTTACACAAATAACACGTATCTAATAAGAAATTACTGGGAAATGGTGTAGTAGTTTTCTCGTATAACTTTAAAGGTCATGATGTACGTAGAATAAAATGCACTGCGTGGGTGTCGTTCACTTAGTCTTTTGTACACGTCCTTGCATCTGAGTGTCGCAGATTTTTATTTTATATGTATTTAATAATTTTAACGTTTTGTTTGTTTTCTATTTTATAATGTTACATATTTTCATTGATCAATCATTCTTATATACTTTTTAGTTGGGCCTGCATTTAGCAAGGTAGAGAAAAGGGACCTAGAGTTAAGACAATCCTTTCTATACTTTTCGTCAATTTTTCAAGACTTTGCGTTTTTGGTTACGGAAGACAACGCTTGGTTTTTTTCTCCTTTTTCGTCTCCTGCGAGTTGCTTTATAGTGATGAGTTGTCTTGGATGAGAACTTGAGACTAGAATGTCGTAACATTAGGTACTATTTGATTATCCTTTTGTATTTGGGAGAAAGTAACAAATAATTAAAACAATATATATCTCTATCTCTGGAAATTTTTTTTGTAAAATATTTTCTGTTCTGTCGAACTATGCGATACTGTTTCTGGCCATATATTTAGAAAATAAAACTAGAATTTATTTATTTAGATCTTATATTTCGTTTTTTAAATTAGCTGCCAAAAGTAAGAAAACGTCTGTTACGTGTTAAGTGTCACGCCTACTCACAAAAAAATCAATGCTAGTAATAGCTTATCGGAACAAGGTGTATGTAGAAGTATAATATATATTTAAAAAAAAAAAAGCTTTAAATAGATTTGTAAATATAACATTTTATAAATTAAAAAAAAAACTTATTTATGCCTTTTCCCCTTAGTGTTAAGATAATTCGTTACCCAATTTCCATCGACCTCTTTACACGGCGGGGTGGTGGAACTCAACGCAGCGCCTCGTCTACCGGCGGGAAAGTGAAAACAAATTAAATGTAGTTATTTCCCTGATTTGAAATTGAACCTACAATCATGGCACGGTTAGTCAGACACTGTCATCTTAGTATTGAACTATTTTAAAAATATACCGTGTGGTCGATGAGTCACGCCCCCTCTTAAGCAAGCTCTAGTAAAGGTCAACGCAGATTTGATTTTTGGATCTTTTATTTTGTTTATTTACTTCCCGAGAGTAGGTATATAGTGCAAAATTTCAAAAACCTAACTTCATATCGGCCACGACTCATCGAACGTACTATAATTTATAGCCAATCTATAGCTATAGGTACATGCCTCCTGTCTAAGTATCGCCACTTGTCTTCAACCTGCCACATGCTGTTCTGAACAATTGCCAAATGTGTCTTAAAATTATCAGCGTGGTGGGTTAGAATTTTTTTTTTGTGAAATATATATAAAAATACTTAATTTTGTTTACAGCGTGGAGCTCAAACATTCATTCTTTCGAATCTAGCGATTCGGATAACTATAATATTTAAATTATTTTTATTTTACCGCTCTAGAAAGACAAAGTTTGGCGTTCAGTTCCGCCGCTCAACATTCAATGTATTTCAATTTCGACGGTAAGCCCAGAACAGAGTGTCTTTGTGAAGGATCTCTATCTACTCTGCTATATGCGGAATAAAAAAATAAGACTAACATTTCGATTCTATATTTATTTAAAATACATACGATTTGTATGGAGAAATATAAAAAAATATGAAAAAGGTACAATTTCTAAGATCATGAGGCCAGTCGTGGTGCAGAGGCAAAAAGTGTGACTGTAAATCCGACTGGTTTTGGATTCGATTCCGCTCGAGGAGATATCGAATTTATATTTCCATTTCTTCGGTCTGGTCTCGAGGCAAAGCGCGGCATTGAGTTCTGCCTCTTAACACATATTGCCTCCAGAATTCGGCAGAAAGTGCGGGACGGAGTGTCTTAACACTAGGTTCCCCCTGCCTACCCTGCTGTGTGCGGGATACAGCGTGAAGCTGAATTTTTTTCTAAGATCATTGGCCTCATATTGTATTCAGATTTTAAATTCTTAATTAGCAAATAAAACTTTTAAAAAAAAATTATTTAATTTATACAGTAGAATTGAATGAAATTGGCTTCCACGAAATACGACATTTGACAACTAATACTGGTGCTCGCCTAGATTTGTTAGACATCAAACAGTTGGATGGATGCCAACCTGTCATACACTACTTAAACAGAAAAAAACATTTTTATTATGGTCTTTTTTATGATTCATGTCATTAGTATTATTATTTAAGATAATTTTTGGCCGTGACTTTGCTTGTGAGATGCATATTGGATTGTATGTATAGGTATTATTGGATTTTAAATTCTCAATATTTTGTGGGTTCTTCTTAAAACTGTCATATAAGAAAAGTAAGTGAAATAACTAGATGGATGTCATTGAAAATTGTGTAACAACTGTGGATGTATACAAATATAGTATATTCAAATACTGATTAAAGGAAAGATTTTGTATAAAATATTAATATTTACAGATGTAAAAAAAATCGGTTTTTAGTGTTGCTATACATATATAATTCATAATGTCTCTGTGGGTCATGTAGAGTGGCGGGGGTGGAAAATAAAAATACTTTATCCTTAGAATGAGCAACGAATCGAGTAGGCCGTGCCCAATTTAGAATTGTCTTTTGCCCTACTCTAGACACTTTTACTAACAAAAAAATACCTGAAAAATAAAAAAAACCTTTATACGAACAGATATTGAAAGCAAAATATCTCTAGAATATCTGGAATCTACGCCCATGAATGAACCAACCAACAATAGATGTATAAAAAAATCATACATCATGTTTCGAGGAGAACTATTATGTTTTTTTTTAAATATTATAATGATAATATTTAAAAAGTACGAAAATCTCTAAAAATCAAACATGTTAAGAGATTTTTTATTTATATATTTTAATCGACGTCTACTATATTTCATCAACAATAAAACATTACAAATTCACATTTTAAAAGCATTCAGTATATTATAATTTACAGTATATAATGATTATTATCAATAACACAAGGAACTATGTCATAATTCTTATAAATCTACGGGAAAGTGATGCTTTTGAAGTATCGGATGTTTGTTAGACAGATTTATATCTGATTGTAGGGGAGATAATCAAAATGGTCTCTACTGATGACTTTGCTGTAATTTTGATAAAAAACAAAGGATGTGATCGCTATCTGTATTTTCAAAAGTAATAATAGCGTTAAACGTACTTATAATAAAAAAATATATATTAATTGAGACCAGTCTTGGCGTAGCAGCGTGTGCTACTGTAAACGTGACAAGTTGCGGGTTCAATTTACAATTGAGAAAACGAAATATTTTAATATTTTCATTTCTTCGTTAAAATCCGCCAGTCAACACGCAATACCTCCAGAATCCTTTTCACGAAATGAAAAAATATTCAATTATTCATTTTTTCGAAAAAGAACATTAAAAAAAAGGCATGATGTTATCGTACAATCTAAAATGTATAATGGATGTATTTATAACCTCTGAAAGATTACTGTTTAAGTCCAGGATTCTTCATCAGAACAGTTCGATGCTACCATATTATTAAACCTGAGGTACATATACATAGCGTATAACTTGCTCAGTTTCATGATGATTCAATTGTTACAAGTGTGTCAAATTCAGTATATTGAATTTTATAACATACTTTTACAAGTTAAAAAGAAAATTGTTCTAAGGTTTTTCGCAACGTATTCAAGGAGAATTGAAAATCATCATTTTGTTTACCACTTAGAAATATTACTTCGTTTTGTGACGGAACTCACATTCATCAAGTTTTTCAGCACTAAATAAATATGAATTAAATGGGAATTAACCTCGAAAGTATGATTTATGTACTAACGGTATCGCTCACATATTTCTTTTATATAAATAATTTTATGCAAGTGATTTGTAAGCTGGAGAAAAATGAAATTAAGAATATCACGAATAAGGAACTACTGTCGTATTGTCGTACTGTGTTCTTTTCTCTTAAAAACGAACGGAAAGAAAAACAAACATATAACAATAGCTTTTACATGCGGCTTCGCCCGCGTGGTCAAACTGAAGTATGACGCGTTGTAAGTTCCCGAGGTGGCTCCGACCGCAGGCGCAGAGACTAACGTTGTATAATATAGCCTATATTGTGGAAGACAATAGATGGACTATTTAAAACGGAAAACAAAATTCAATTTGAACAGCAGCTCCTGAGAATAGCTCGTAGATTCTTTCTTCTCTTTCGCTTTATAATATTAGAATAAATGTAAAACTTATTAGTGATATTTCTATACAAATAATATGGCCACCCGAAAAGTACAAAAATAAAACAAAGATCGACAACTGAAATTCAAACTCAGAAATAACAGATTGTGCGAAATACAATATAAATAAAAATATATTCAACAAAAAAAAATGAGGAAATGAAAATCGGTCGAGATGTCTTACAGACGACAAGTGGACAGTTGGTTATTAGTTAAGATTAGGACGCGTAATGGTGTGTGGAACAGAAATAATTAATGTCACACAGGTTGTTTACATCTGTGGGTGTCCCGCTTTAGTCCAAGATACATATTTAAATTTGCTAAAGGTCAAATATTTGGGAATGACGCGTGTGTCTTATGCCAAGATTTGAAGAATTCGTTTTGGTGTATTAATTATGGTGGTCCTGAGTTGTACAGCGGCATAGCGACTGGCTGTAAAAATGCTGCTCAATACATAATATCCCAAAAATTGGGGTGCGTGGGTTCCCTCTACCTTCAGAAGCGTATAACTGAAAAAAATGTAATTAAGATATTTGATATAAAAATTATACATACTAAAAATTTTAAAATGATACTTGTCTGTAATATTTTAGTTTTATATATATAGCTTAAAAAAAACGAATAAACACGCATATTCAAGTCCAGGTTCCATCGTCACACCAGTGCCATAATATTATACGTAATTTGTTACAACTCGAATTAATAAAAGTGTATTTTAAGGACACTGGGTTTCCTCTGCCTATCGAAAAACTGCGAAAATATTTCTTATTATTATGCTAAGCAAAAATTAAAAGGATTAAAAAATACAATTCCACAATACAAATTTTGTACAAACAAATAAAATAAAACAAAACTGTCAAAATCAACCCATCAAAGGATATGACAAGTGAATTTACTATAGGCAACAATTATCACTCACTCATTTTAACTAATACGTTTCGGTGCCAAAACATCTATCAAAGTGTTATCGGCTCGTAAATGACTTGGCTGTGCGTTTTAGACTACGATTATAATTTATTAACGAAGAGGGTTAGTGACATCTATAGTTTTTCATTTTCTTCGTCACTTTTTAGGGTTCAGTATCATAAAAGTTTCCTTTTACGTAAACGGTCTCCAATCGATTTGTTGTCTGTTTGTCCGTTAAGACTATTTATTTCAATATCATTTGGAGATATCTAGCTGATGTTAATAACAAATATTCAAAATATGGAACACAGAAACAATGAAGCTTCTAAGTTAACGCAATCTTAAGATACGAGCTTTTGTACATCCTTTTGTCATTACTAGACAAATTTATAAAATATGAAATTCGCCGCGTACTCAGAACCTATAGGGACGCGTGGATCTACCTAGTTATGATATTTGACATGAAGTGACAAAAATCGGAAAAGTTAAAATTTATTAGATATTTTATAGTAAAAAAAAAAATAACAAATGTTGTTTTTTAGGTTAATCTTGCTTTTTTAATTTAACTATTCAAAGTGTGTAATATAATAGTAAAATGTTAATTAAGTTAATGCAACGCCGTGTAATTAAACCTAGGATATTTCACTTAAACCTACAATTATAAATTTAATATGAAATGAAAACTTGTAGTAGAAATAATAAAAAAAAATACGAAAAATAGAAATTTATATTCATACTACAGATAAAATCTATTATACACTTATATTGGTAGCTCATTAAAAGTGATTGCGCCCGTAAACTTCAGTACATTGGTACGAAACCCTCAGTGGTTGATCCAGACTCGCACTAGACCGTTTCTTTTTTTTTAATTTATCATTCATTGATAAAAACACGGTGTTTTATGGTACTGAAAAGAGAACTGAGAGTATTTACTCTAGATTCGAATTCGTAGCCATCTCGTTTTAACGTCACTATAAAAGCAAAATATCACGGAAACACTATTGAGAAATATATTAACGCAAAGGTATCAAATATAAAACAAACTTTAAATATAAAGTAAAATGAAAAAAACTTGTTAAGTACAGTAAGTACTAGTTCAAAATTTTTTTGACTAGTACTAGTTGCAGTAGTACTTTTTGTTCTTAGAATTTCTAATATTACAAATATTATGATATTGTATTATAATTCTTTGAAACATTAACGGACTAACGTATCGATTTTATTTATTTCCATTTTTTATTTTCATCTTAAAACAATACACATTTTTTCTTAGAAATAGAAATTCTTATTACATATTATATAATCGTAGTGCCACTTTATATAAAAGTACAAAATTCGAAATATACAACCTAAAAAGTGAAGCGTGCAAAATGACACTGATCGCTCTTATAAATCCGCTCTAGTTAAACGCATTATACATTTTAATGAGCTTTAAGTTACAATATATTAAATTGGACTACTTAATATTAAAATTTTACAATAGTATATGAATTATATTATTCATTTAATGTTAATTGAAGTAGTTTAACGATTGTTTTAACCATTTTTTCTATTTGGCAGAAAGCGGTAAATGGAGTCGCTTACCGCTTTAATATAAGAAAATGAAAATATATTCACCAGAGTGAAATTAAAAATCACAACCGTTCTCTTTTCAGTCAGATGCATTCCCACTGCGCCATGAGGGCCTCAATTATATTTTTGAATTTTCCAAAGTTATTTTCATGTCTTAATAAGTAAGAAGGAAATTACTCTTGGCATATTTAACTTTAATATCTAAATTTGTATTGTAGCTTCACGTTGTATTCCGTATATAGAAAGTATTTAAATACTTTCAACACAACATCACAACCAAAATATTCAAATTATTCGTACAATCAAGAAGTTTTGTGTTAATTAAATGTAATTCCTAGACACAAGTAGGTATGCCCGCAGTGAAATGTACCACCAAATAACTGAACAAATGTAACCCCGTAATAACTTTTATAATTTAACCCGCCAAATGTCCAGTGAAGTGACAAGATGACGTGACAGTTAAAGAAAGTCATGTCTCCATTTCAACTTTTGAGCCATTTTTAATAGTTTTTTTGCATCTTTCCTTTCATTATCTGTCATATTTTATTTTGGTTAAATATGAACATTTAGTCTTTGACTCGTCTTTCAGTTTTAGCCTGTCCCGCACGCAGCATTGTGCCTGGCTGGCAGGTACCCTGCGGTATGCGGAGAGGGAAACTAGTTTTAAGACACACCCTGCTTCATTTTCCGCGGATTTTTTTGGAACTAAACGCCGGGCGGGCGACTTGCCACCAAGGCAAGAGCGAAGTAATTAAAATATTAATAAATAATAATTCATTCTCTCGTGTGGGGTTCGAACTCACAATTGCGTCGCATTACAGCCACACCTTTGTACCTACCTCTACACCACCACGGCCTTAATCGGCCTCGGCCTTTGTTAATTAATATAAAACAATGATTTTTGTTAAAAAAATCCTCTGTCTACAAGTCTTTGTAAAATTTTTAAATACAAGTAGATACATAAATTTTGAAATTATACAAAATTAATTTCATCTAATCTAACCTTAGATTTAGACTTCATCGGATCATATAAATGTTAGACGACTTCTGATTATATGAGGCCAGTTGTAACTCAACTTAAATATTTAATATTTTTATTTCTTCGCTCTGGTAACTTCTGATTCCCAAAATGTTTAAAGAATCCTAATTAAAATGAAGAAATAGGAGATTGAAGTGAAATATTATGATTAGAAAATTGTCATAAGAAAAAAATATCTTTTATTGTGTTTAAAAAAATATACATCTATATAGGTATATATAAAAGTCTTCCGTTATTGACGGGCTGACACACAACGCACAAACGAAACTACCTTAGAAAGTTGAAATTTGGTGTTCTAATTTAAAAGAAAAGCAATCCTTTTTTAGGGAACATTAAGAAGACTAGCTGTGGCACAAGTGTCTGTAAACGTGACTGGTTGTGGGTTCTATCCTCAGTCCAGGAAACGATATATTTATTTAAATTCATATTTTCATTTCTTGCCTCGAGGCAAAGCGCGACGTAGATTTCCGCCACTCACGCAATGCCTCGGAATTCGGCGGAAAATGGGAAACACTAGGTTCCCTCTGTCTACCCTGTCATGTGCCGAATAGAACGTGAGCTGGACGTCTAAGAAGGAATTATTTTCTTTAATAAATACAATCCTTCGTTAGTAATTTTTGCAAAACAATAATATTTTTAGCTTCGCTACTAAATTAACGTTATTTTATTTATGTTCATAAGAAATAAGTAAATTTAACCTAAATCCAAAACTAAATGGTAACGGAATGGAATCGTAATATTGATTTCGTCTAAGAGCTTGTTAACAGTCGCGCTAAGTGAGTTACTGTGTAGGCGCCGTACACTCACGGACATTATTAGGTGAACGAGACTTTTTTATTGTATTTTAATAGAAAAAATCAAAATAAACGATATTTTATTTGGAGAGAAGAAAAAGATATAGCTTTAATATTCTTTGATGCGTTCTGGATACTGAAACCAAAGTAAAGTAAAAATTTATGTTACAAATCTGGACAAAACACTTACAATTGAATTTTTATAACTGTTCAAATTGAATTTGAATCCAAAACAAAACTGTGTAATATATAAGTAATAATCATCTATCACAAAAAAAATCTAAATAATATTTGGTTACTTGACACTAAATAATAATTGATTAATATTGTTATGCTCAATATAAAAAATGAAAACAGGAAATATAGGATATGTATTCTTTATTGCCCTTATAACAGAACAATCTAATAGATTTTTATAGATTGTCTTTCTTTCAATAATTATGGCTGATATTAAGTAATAGACCCTATTATCTATTTGTTATATAAAATTGGTCTATTTAGATTTACCACTAAGACTCATGGCGACTAACACAATACCTATTGATGAGCCACTGTTATGATAAGTATAAGAATAATATTTATTCCGCCAATAAACAAGGGGCGGCAATATAACAAATTTTACGGTTATTCCCCATCAAAAGTATATTTTTGTATACTGGACCTTTATAAATAACATGGGTTAATTTCTTTGAATAACATTTATATAATTTCAAAGTTTAGTGATTAAATTAGCAGGATTTTATTTTGTAATATCTTAAATTTATATAATTTAGATGTCGTTTTTTTGGCTACAAATGGTATAACTTTTTTTTTGTTACATTATATATTAATACAACATACAGTGTATATAAGCTTATATTATAAGTACTTAAAATATAAACAGCAGTGATGTCTCTCAAAAATATACAAAATCAATCAAATCAAAATATAAAAAAGAAAGGACATACCATACTAGAAAAATATTTTTAGAATACGTATAAAAAAATATTCAGTCGGACTTGAACCCACAACACTTGGAAAACATACACCACCGGTCAGGAGAGAAAAACTCAAGAGAAAATCTAAAAATTAATACAAAACAATTATATTTGTACACCAGATGTTAAGTGAGAAATATCAAAAGCGTGCCACAGAACGTAACCTAATTACAGCGCATCGGACCATCCCGAGTGAAATCACGAGTTCTTAATTAAATTTAAATCTAATCTGGATTCTTTCAAACACTATGCATTTGTTTTATTTCATTCGTTTTAATTATAAATATTTTATTATTTAACTTATATTTCATATAATTTGTTCTTATTATGATATATTTTTAACAAAACTAAACATCTATTCAAGTCTACTTTGTGTTTTCGTAATATTTTTTATAATATAACGTTTTTTATACTGTACGAAATGGGGGCTTTCTTTAATATATATTTATTTTTTATTTTTATCTGCGTCACGCAGCACACAGCAGGGTATACAGAGGGAGCCTAGTGTTGAGATACTCCATTTCCGTCGAATTCTGGAGGTTAAGAGGCACTGCTTGTTAAGAGGCGAAAATCAACGCCGCGCTTTGTCCCAACACCAGAGCGAAGAAATGTAAATATATATAAATATTTCATCTCCTCGAGTGAGAATCGAACCCACGACCAGTCGATTTTGCAGTCACACTTTGTGCGACTGCGCCACGACTGGCCCTCTCCCTTTATCTATATATATTTCGTAAAGATATATTTTTATATTAAAATAATAAAATTGCCGAAATATTTATATTTAAAGTAAAACTGATATGTTTAATGCATCAGACTAACAAGGACGTGCGCGTGTTTTTTTTTTTAATATTTATGAAAAAAATTCTATTTTTACTTATTATATTCGTAAGTCTTTCTGAAACATTATATGTACAACATTGTACGCAATATTATATATTTGTATTTATTTATGTATTTGTATTTTTATATGTATGAGATGCCATTGCCTCTTTCACTTTTAGACGTTCAAAAACATTTACTTATCCCATACCCACAGATTATATGTTAGCAATAAGTATGTTTTTTTGTAAAAGTACATTCTGTTGTTATAAAATGCAATAAAAACTATAATAAATTACAAAACTCTGAACTACTCGTGCTTCTGTGTCGTCTGACATACTCTAACGTTTTCAATTATAAACTAAACACATCACTTCTAAATCTATTTTAAATGAAAGGTAAAGTGGGACAGTGAACTTTGAGGGAACCTTTGAATGAATCTAGATTAGATTTTAAATTAATTAAGGATGAGAATCCCAAAGGGTGGATTAAAGGTGCCATTATGGCAACGTTTTATAAAACGTCTGTAAGCCTATTGGCATACGGGTTAACCTTTCGCTTTCTAAATGGACAAGCGTGTGACTGTGCTCGCGAACGGTTGTGGGTACGATTTCCACTCGACAAAATGAAATATTAGATATTTTAATTTTTTTGCTCTGGTATCGAGGCATTGTTGAATTCCGCCGCTCAACACGCAATGCTTAAGAATTTGGTGGAGAGTGGGGAACAGAGTGTCTGTAATCAAACCTCGCTGTACCCGCCCTGCATGATGAGAAAATTGTATATGACCATGGCCTATTATACAAGTTAGTCTTTATTTCAAAGAGGAGAAGTAGAAAGGTGAAACAGGAGGATAAAAAATCTAAATTCTGTCATTAAATGTATTGTCACAGTTTAAAATTACTGTAAAAAAGGCGTAATGTGAAAAGAAATGTAGAAGATACATGTATCATAAGAAGAAAATACGTTTATATGGTAACATTATTTAGATTTACTTTCAATATTCAAGGTTTTAAGTTTTATCTATTCGTATTCTACATAATTATTTAATAAAGAAAAGATAAAGTGATTTGGCACTACTCTGTGCTTACTAAAACACAAAAAATGTACTTTGTAAACGTAGAACGTTGCTACAGCCACGTAAAACATGTCATCATTTACAATTATATAATAATTAAAATAAATCTACTTTAGACGCGTGCTAAGATACATTAACATAAAATAACATAATTTGCGTGTAAATATGTTCATTTTGTTCAGAAATTATTATATTGTAATAAAAATATCTAATAATGACCTCGGTCATGTTTTGGTAGTCCTAAGCCACAGATATATATAATAATTTGTATTTATCAAAAAGATTTATGAAATAATCTAAAAAACGGATAGATTTTACGGTATCCTATAATATGTTTGGTTATACAAAATATGACAAAATGTTTCACAAAAGAATCAGTGTGTAGTAAATAATGAAATAAAATAGAAAAAAACGGAGCGATTTATTTCGACACTGCATCTTTTAAGTCTTTACAATATAATATTTATCTGTCCTTATCGACTAAACTGCATCTACTATCGTCACTAAACATATTATAAAAAAACATATTACTAAAATAGCATAATGTCCAATTAAATTGGCCGGCAGTGTAAAAATTTTCATGTTTAGTTCACATTTACTCAGCTATGAGACTTCTGTCAACAGTTATTCTGAATGTAATTGAGGAAGCCTTGAACCCGCATTCTCGATTATATTTGACTAAATTAATATTGCAATTTAGATTTTACTACTGAATTATTTGATTTAGTGTTTGTTAGTAACTGTGGTTTTTAGAAAAGTCTCATAGTTTAAAGTTTCCTATCAGATTTTAATCAATTCTTTAATGTGTTAATTTAATGGAGATTAAGAAATTTATTTAGACTATCGTGGCGCAATGGGACAATCGTAATCTCGTTGGTAGTAGGTTCTCAACTCAATGGCAATAGCAATGAATTATTTTAATTTTCGATCTAGTAAGATAAAAGTGCAGCATGCAGCTTCGTAGCTCAAGACGCAAAGATTCGAAGTCGTGTAAAAAAGAAAAAAGTGCCTAAACATTAGATTCCGTCGCCTACTGGGCTATATGCGGGATAAGGCGTAAAGCTGGAAGGAAAAATATATATTTTTCTCTAATATCTGGTTTTGAAAGTCCAAGAATAATCAAAAGCTTAAAGTTATTATTTTTATAGGTCTAATGAAAATGCATCGATGTCACCAATAACTAAGTAGCCAATGAAACAGTAAACAAAAGTGTATCATTCGCTTCGTTACTTTGACAATGTAATAAATAGATTTTATTATTTTCCCTAGCCGCAGCGGGGATGCGGCCCTTCATTAGGTCAGTAATGTCAGCAAAACAAATTTAATATCATTGCTGTAATCACATTATTCTCCATTTTCCATCTAATCGCTGAGCGGATTCATGGATACAGATCTTTCTTAAGTATAATTTTTATTTCTATTAAGATGCTAATCCAAGTTTATAATGACTCATATGCCACCAGTGTTATAATTAAAAAAAATTAAATTGACAGCGACGGCCAATAATCACTTAATTCCTTTCCTACTCGTAAAATGCAAGAAAAATGTGATTAAAAACATGATAAAATACTTCGACGTTGAGTTCACAAACACGCAATGTAGCATAATGTAGAGGAAAGAGAAGAACGAAAGTTGTATAACCACTTGAACCCACACCAGAGTGCTTTCATATTAGGATTTCAGGCTCAATCGGTCAGCCTTGCTATGTGCCGGATACTAGGTTAAGCCATAAAAAACTATTAGATAAAATAAAAATATATAAAATTAGCTTCAGGCCAGTTGTGGCGCTGCTGCACGAAGTGTGACTGGTTGTGGCTTCGATCTCCACTTGAGGAGATGAAATATTTACTTAAATTTGTATTTCCATTTCTTCGCTCTGGTGTCGAGGCTAAGCGCGGCGTTGAGTTCTGCCTGAGTGGCACACGCAGTACCTCCAGAATTCGGCAGAAAGTGGGGAATGGAGTGTCTTAACATTAGGTTCCCTCTGCCTTCCCTGCTGTATGCAGGTTTTTTTATTTTAGTTGTACTACAGTCAAATACAAGTTATTCAATATTTCTCAACTGCCAATATTCGCTTAGTACTATCTGTACAACACATCATAAACGCGCACATAATATTATCGAAGGGATACAATAGCTATGCCTAAATTCATATGGAGACTCACAACATGACCCACTTTCGTGAAAACTTACGATTACGATGTGTAAATAAAACTATTATAGGTTCGAGTCCCGCTATGTTCTTAATTTTTATACATTTCTCAATAATTTTCTTTACTTAGTGAATGGTTGGACTTTCAAAATATAAAAACGATATGATACTAACTATGCGTTCTATAAGGACAGAATTATATGTAAAGAAATTGTCTCGTACTGTACAAAATTTTGGTAGAGTTGAGTTGAGAAATTTTTGTGATACAACATTACAAATAAAGTATCAAAAGTCACTATTAATTCTATATATGCTAAAAAGTTATTCTTTTTTAGCTTCATGTATCCCGCACATAGCAGAGTAGGCAGAGAGAACCTTAAGATACACCATGGAAATCAATTATTTCTTAAAGTGGGAATTGAACTCACACCTTGTCGCGTTTACAATCGCACGCATGTGCCCCTGAGCCACGACTGGTCCCAAAAGTTATTCAAACTATCGAAAGTTATTCAGATAAACATAAGTATATGTTAAAAAAAAAATTTCATTTCTAAAAAATAAATAGAAGAGGCTTACTTAACTATACATAGTGTCCTCTGCCTTACAAAACGACAGAAGTAATAAAAGGTATATAAAAAAAAATACTTTTATATATAATTTTAAATACAATAACAACTTCAAGGGCTTATAAAACATTTATTTTTTAGCTACACAATAAAAAGTGCCTGAAGAGATACAGTGGAGACGATATTTATAAAATTTATAACCTAAAAACAATATTACATTAAATAGAAACATTTATAAAAAGAAAGTTGTTCTAAACAGATAAAGTACAAACATTAATTTGAGTTACCGATAGGTTTTGCTGTGATACCTTTTAGGCTCGCTCCACACAATAGGGCAGCTGTCGGTTTGTATTTTTTTGTACAGGAAAAGCAATAGATATATTCATATTGATATATGATGTAAGAAATAAATGAAAAGAGAAATCGGTTCATTTTCAATAACACAGTATCGATGATACTGTAAGAAAGTTAATAAAAGAAAGACATAATAATTTATAATACTTTAAAAAAATTAAATACGCTTTTTCAGCACAAAATATTAAATACACAAATGTAATTTACTTGTAGGCAGTCCAAGGTTCCATCCGCCATTTTCCAATTCCATCATTAGACCAGCTTCACGTACCTTCTATCGATTCTATCTTATCCTTACTAAGGGTATATAGAGAACACTCAGAGCTTAGTACATAGTGACTTAGTTACAAATGTTAAGATGCATATAGAAGAACATGTAACTGGAGGCTGATGATATTAGACGAATCCGTTCTTTCAGGCTGCCCGCTAAGGACAAAGCGAGAAGCTTAAAAAAGTTACAATTTAGTGACTGAAAACCATTCATTTTCATGTATGGCAATCGAACCTGCGCCACTGCAGCACGAACGGCCTCTATCCATACATATGTTTGACTTTGAAAAATGAAATTATATTTTACATATATAGACTGACAAGAGAAGGACAGGAAATCTGTGAGATCCTGGACAATAACGTGAATGTGATGATACTTATATCAGACTGCGAGTGTTCCCTATAGTGTGACTAGTCCCTTAAGAATAAGTCAGCCAACCACTATAAATCACTGAGGTATTGCCTTAGAGTGGATAGATTTTGCAAATATTGACAAAATTTATAAAACTTTGTAAGGCGAGGGTCAATCTGACATGTTTATGTTATAGTATAAGCGTCGCGTCGTGTCGTTGATCTAGGCAAGAAGGTTGGTGATACTTTTACAGTAGTATAGATACAGGTACTTCTTGTGATCGATTGACTTCCGAATTTCATTTCTATTTATATATCCAAGTGTTTATTTATTTATTATTCGCCGCCGCACCAACACCGCACTTTTTTTTGAAACTAGAGCGGAGAAATGAAAATATGAAATAGTTCGTTTTCTCGGGTGAAAATCGAACCAACGACCTGCGACATTTATAGTCACACATTTGCCACTATGCCGTGACGGCCTCATGATAATATATACTAAGTTATAACAGAATTCAGAAGTATGTAGCCCTCCGACGTCTAACGCTATCATAAGACTCTTGACAGTGGATTTTTGTATAGATATACTGTTATATATCCATAAAAAATATATTTAAAAGAAAAATAATTAATAATTCATTCAATTTAATATCAAAAATCTAATATCAACTCTCAAAGGTTGCCCAATTATAGCCTAAAACACAATAAATAATTATTTTACTTTCAAAACATAATTAAAGAATAAGATTAACATAAAAACAACAAATTTCCACAATAATATACCAAACAAAGTGTGTTCGAGAAAAAAAAACGTTTACACCAATCCAATTATTCTTCGTCCAAAGCACTCACATTGGAACGAAGTGGACTAATTGCCTAACATTGTTTCAGGTCACGAAGCGGAATTTTGGCGTCAACAAGCGAAAAATCGGAAGGAAAATCTGAAAGAAAAAATGTGAAAATCACATGTCAACCAAATTCTTCGAACGCACATGATTTCGATCGCCAATTTCACTCACACAACCCATTTGCCCATCAATTATAATACAAATACATACAAAAATGCTACAACAAACCGCGATCCAGAGAATTTTCTTGAAAAATTCGACTTCAATAATGATACTTTTAATATATCGATGTCTAATTCAACGTTTGAAATGTCGAACAATTATACAGAGTACGCCGAAATACCATATTACATAAAGGCGACTTCAATGACTTTTTGTATAGTTATAATGTGTTTAGGTGTGATCGGTAATGTGATGGTGCCGATAGTAATCTTGAAGACTAAAGACATGAGGAATTCTACTAATATTTTCCTCGTGAACTTGAGTATAGCTGATCTTATGGTGTTGCTGGTGTGTACGCCGACTGTGCTGGTCGAGGTCAACTCTAAGCCCGAGACGTGGGTGCTTGGGAAGGAATTATGTAAGTAAATTTGCATTATATGAACTTATTTCGAAAATATATAGACTAGAGAGAAGTTAAGGAAAAACTATTGCATTCTGGGCACTCTGTTTATCTGAAAGATATTTTTTGACAGATATAAAGATGTATTGTGTTTAGTCTTCAAGCTATAATTCTGCTACGATTTTTAATTCTTAATTTTATAAATTTTCGTAGTTTCTAGATAGAAATAATACTGAAAGTGGGCAGAATGTTGAGGACTCAGTCTTACTTTTAATAACTCCTTTTAATCAGGGATGGTGGGTGAATTATTCACATAAAAAATAATATGAAGAAATAAAAAAACTATTTTGAAATATACAGGTCTATAAAACACCAGATTAGAGGCTCTAAAATAATATATAAAAGTTTTGAAGGACAAAAGTACGTGCGGGTTATTGACGTATTATGCACTCAACTTCATTTTAATTTATGACGGAGATCGCGAATATTTTACTTATTGACAATTTATATTCAATTTCTTAGTTATTTTTATAAATCTATTCATGTCCATATTTTTTGGTATTTAGCCTCACACCGTATTCTACGTATAGCACGGTTCGCCGAGGGAACCTTGTGCTAAGACACTCCGTTCCTAACTTCCCCCTAAATTCTGGAGGCATTGCGTGTTGCTGATGAGCGGCAGAACTCAACTTTCCCTTGTTACCAGAGCGAGGAAATTAAAATATTTATTAATTCACCCAAATGGAAATCGAACCTACAATCGTGTTAACAATCACACGTTTCTGCTACTGTACCACGACGTCCTACATAATTACGTCTACATATTTCTAATAATTCACAAGCCTTTGGTTTACGTGAGTTGAGTGTTAATTAATATATTTGTAGGGAGCATCTTTTATTTACAAGTTATATTTATGTGTTGTTTCTGCGTGTAGAATATTTATTGACAAATGAATTTTTGTATGTTTATTTGTGATTTTATTGCAGAAAAGCATTCTATTGTTAAGATACTCCATTTCCATTTCCATTATCAGAGTGGGAATAGCCTCCAAACAGAAGCCGAACAAAATAGCCCAAATACCACACAGAAATTGAACTCATAACCATCACGCTTACAACCAGACCCTGTAGCACTGCGCCGCGACAGCTTCGAAAACTTAAAACCCATTATAAAAAAAAATAATCATAAGGCCTTAAATATAATGATTTTAAAAGTATGCAATTTCAATAAAATGATTCCTTGAAGAAAACAATTTGATACAAAACGACTTTACTCCCAATTAAGAACTGTAACGATTGTTGTTCGTTTTTCATATATGTAAATGAGAATTCGATTATTACATTGCTTTGTCGAAGGGCAATGTAATGTAGTAATCGAACACTTTGTGGGGTTCTGTATTTTGTTGCTTTTTTTTTAGTTATTTAATGAATTTAGTTCAGGTTCAAATCCTGCTATATTACTCTTGTAATTAAAATAGGTAAGGTAAAAGAAGATGAGATTGCAGGTCGTCGTGGCACAATGTCTAACCCTTAACGCCTTCGTAGTGGATTCCCAGAGGAATTATAATTTATTTATTTTTTCTTTTCTCCGCTCTGGTAGAATGAAGTGGCGTTGAGTTTCGCCAATTAACACGCAATATCTTGCAAAATTAAAAGGAAAACGAAGCAAGTGTGGCACGGGGATAAAAGAGTGTGGCTATAAACAGGACAGTTTGTGGGTTCGGTATCCACTCGAGAAAATAAAAAAAAAACAATAAATATTTAATTTCTTCGAGTCATTGAGTATGTATTTCCAGTAGATCCAGAGATCCAGTAGTATGTATTTGACCTGTCAATCACTCAGTAATTGAAAAATTTTGCTTATATAAATTACACTGTGTTTTTTGAAGTCTTTGAAAGTTTGAAAAATCAGAAATAATTGTCTTACTGGTCAAAAGTGAAATTTTGCAGGAACGATGTGGACGATACGGTAATCCCAGCTAAATATTTTGTTGATAATTGTAATTGTAGCTTTTGAATAAATGGTCCAAATGTTTCCCATAGAGTTGAGCTTTGGAACGTTTTGAAATTCACGCGCAAAGATTGAACCTTGACTAACCTAATCCAGCGCGTGCCGAAAAAACAGAAAATTTCGCAAAAAATTCCCAAAATTTTGCGCAACATAGCTTAGCTCAGCTCCATTCGGCGTTCACAGCATGTGGCGGTTCCTAGTATCTACGTAAATAATTTACCTAATATAAATAATTTACATCTATAGGAATCAAACCCACTATTCACCTGTCTAAGGAACCCTAAAGCCTAACTAAATTGAATTACACAATAAAACTCCATCTTTAGTAATCTAAAGAATTGAGGGCTATTCTTAAAAAATGCATTCGAAAATATACATCTTATATATTTTTACAGTGTCCAAACAAGGGGGCCATGAAACCGGCGTAAAAATATTTATATCTTAAGCTTCATATAAAGCCATATATTATTATTTTATTAAAATCATTAAGATCACACTGATCCTTGTCCGGATACAAAATGGATATGTGAGTAGTATTAAAACCCTTAAAAGAACATAAAGTAAAAGTTAAAAGAATTCTTTTACCAATTAAGCCGTTTAGTACGAATTTAATGCCTAATTATTAAATTCGAGTCATTTCATTGTATTATAGTAATGTATGTAATAATAAAGGGATATTTTAAGTGAAATAATTGTGGATATTAAGAATCGTAATTTTTTTATGATTTCGGCTTTCTTTTAAGTGGAACTCGTATTATACTAAAATGTCCATATACATACATCAAAGTATTTTTTTTTATTTTAATTAGTTTTTTTAAAGGTTTATTGTTTCTTATAAAAGAGTACATTTTATCGTGTCTTGCTTAATTGTTATCTGTAGTTATCTAATAGTGAGGCCAGTCGTGACAAAGGGGCACAATCGTGTCGCTGCAAATGCGACAGGTTGTGGGTTTGAATATCACTTACGAAATTAAATATTTCATATTTTCATTTCCTCACTCGTGAGGTACAAAGGGTGGCGTTGAGTTCTGCCACTTAACACGAGTGTCTTAATGGGATCGAAATGTCCTCCTAACTACTACGAGATAAGCAAGATACAGTGTGAAGCTAAAAAGAAGAATTTTATATGTATTTTAATATGGTGAGGTAAATCGTCGCTTTGAACTCTGCAATTTACTATAAATTGTCAAAATAATCAAAAAGTTATATTAATGGAGAATGTAGTGTCTTAACACTAAGTTTTCGAGTTCTCTCGTCATATCCTGCTAAATGCGAGTTACAGCGTGAAGCTGACAAAAAATATAAAATGTATTTATTTCGTTTTGTACTATGCTACGCTACAATGCAGCACTTTTAGAAAAATAAAGATGTTCTTATATAACTTAAATATTAAACAACCATTTGTGATCTATTAATATTGTATATCTTAATATCATGTAATATATAATATTTTTTTGGCTTCTGTATCTCAAAAAGATATGAACGCAAACTTAAATTGGTAAAGTTTAAGAAATTATACTTCCAGTTGACCTACAATCCTGAATAAGGTACGGAAGCCTCGGGGAGCCAGCCCGACTCGCACTTTCGCGATCTTTTTATACTAATGTAACAGAAGTGCCGTACCTACCGCCGATTTCCTGACCACACAAAATGCTCCTTAAAGTCCACTTATTAATATACATACGACTACATTGTCAAATAAAATGCAAATTATTTTATACCACTCTTATCATGAGGTATTAAGGTTCAATTTGGTAAAACCAATATTCAAGCAATTAAGTAAAAGACGACCTAATTAAATGCTATAAAGTTTAAACAAATTTTCCTTGCAAAAGAATTAAAATATACTTCGAAGAATAACCGAGAGCATCTTTATGATTATTTTATTGACTCGTACTGTAAAATTTCTTAGAATGTGACGTAAGGGAATAGGCCCACTGAATAGTAGGCTTAGTACGACATATTTGTCATTGAGCGCGATGGTACGGTGTTCGAAATTCTGTTTGGTATACTTTTTCTTTGAGTCTCAATTCCTTGAGTAACTCAAAGTCCAATATTTGCCTTTTTATCAGAGCGAGGAAATAAAAATATTGTATAGTTCATTTCCCCGGGTGGGAATCCAACCCGCAACCATCGCGCTTAAATTCATACGCTTGTACCCTTAAGTGCTTCTAGGTATACTTACACCTAACTATAACGCATTGAGACTGTCGAGGCAGTGACAGCATCTGACCGCAATGGTAGTGGGTTCGACTTTACCTCGTGTAAATAAATTACCTTAATTTCTCTACTTGACTTGAGTACTGCCAATCAACACATAATGTTTCGAATTCGGGCGGAAAGTGAAAACTTATTTATCGTAATGTAAAGTATTGACAATGATCGCCCAACGGATTTAATAAGCTTAAAAGGTTACATTTCTGAATCTACTTGTATCAAAATCAGTTAAGGCGCGATTTTTTAGCTTCATTTCACGCCATGCAGCAGGTTAAGCTGAGAGTTAATGTTATAAATTACCGTTTTGAATTTATCACAATGCATGTACAGTGGCGGAACTAAACGCCGCACTTTAATACAAAAAAGCTAAATATGTAAAAAATTATCAGTATAAATATTTTACCTATAACGTAGGAGAGTTTTACATAAACCTTTAAGCGTGATATTAAATTTTAACAATCCTTAATCTACAAATTTCAAAGAAATACCTCTATTGAAGTCCTTAATTGTAAATGTCTGTCAAATGAATCAATGCAAATATTTAATCGAAATCCTTTAAATAAGGCTTCTAGAAACTAGTGTATTGTTAGCTAGAGACTAATAGGAATTTGTTTAAAAAGAATGAAGTAACTATATTATTATGAAAGAAATGAAAGAAATGAAAATATAAATAAATATTTCATTTCCCCGAGTGGGGATCGAACCTACAACGAGTCGATTTTACAGTCACACTTTGTGCCCCTGCGTCAAGACTAGTCTCTATCATAACAAATTGTAAATATTAATTTCTGATTAGAATTAAAAAAAATCACACTGAGATTTTTGCGCCGATTCTTTTGAGGTCTTAATCAAAAGTCTGAGCTACTAGTCTCACTATTAACAATGTATTTTTAACATTCTTTTTACTTCGACATTGGTTTTGTCTATACTCTTGCTTTTGACTTTTTTACTTTAACGTAGCCGGATTGAACCAACAACCGTCTCCTTTACAGTGAAAAACTATAAAATTAACATATAAATATTAAACACGTTGGTTGAAGTATGTGATGTCCAAATATTCGTATATTTGTACGGTATGGACAGTGCCGCTCCCGAACGGTTATTAGTGAACAGTTGTTTCATTTTCTTACTCCGATATTAAATTTCTGCTAAACGTTTCGGATTTCGACTGTCATAGAGTAATTTTAATTTATTCTTGGCTTAAGTGTTCATTTTATAAAGTATTGATGTTGAATATTTGTGGCAGTGGGTCAGTGGTCTTTAGTTTGATTACCATATAGGTCCGGTTTTTGTCTACATTTTAATATTGTTAGACTTTGATTGACGTTTGAGAATGCAGTATCGATGATACTAGAGAAACGTCACGCCAAGGTTGCGGACCCTCAGGAAAGCATTTGTGCGTAAGGACGAGGCGATTTCTGCATATGTCTATATGCAGAAATCGTAGCGTTGGGCGCTCAAAAGTCTTGATAATATAGATCTCTACAGTTACATTGAAGACAATCGAATTTTCTTTACACAATTCTTTCACAATACATAACCTCAAAAATATTATCTTATCAAGGTTAAGAAAAAAATAAGTTGAATCACACAAAAAAATACTTCTGGTTAACCAAGAATTATGAAATTTAGTAACTAGCATATACAAACCTGTATTTGCTAGTTAAAGTTGAAAAATCTAAAATAAAATAAGCTACTAAAATACATTTGTGGGTAACTCCTAAAAAATAATAGCCTAAAAAAGGGGCAAAATTTAGTATTAAAGCCTCTAATTGAACTGACTTATCAGATAAAAAGGTTCTGGCTAAGCTTTGCCGGAATTTCTGAAAAAGCTCAAGACCTCCAATTTTTTACGGAACCCTCAGTGGGCGAGCCCGACTCACGCTCGTCCCATTTCTTTTTTACTATTTGTAATATTAAAATATGAGAATAAGGAAATTCGAATTTGGGCTAAAGGGAATACACAGCAATATAACGACATTACGACATCAAAGAATAAGCACATTTGTAGGTATAATATACACATGTACGTCGTAACGACGTTGTAATTTTATTAAAAAAACCGCAATAATATTTTTTATTATTGTTTTGGGATATTCTCTTTTCTTAGAACAGGCTGAGGAAATTTAGTATTAATATTTTCGTTTTTTTTTTCTAATTTCATCCTGTGTTAGTAGAGAGTAAACTGAGTTAAGTCATGCCTTAACCGTTCCCGACTCACAGTCGAATTTTCCGAATATAGCGTGTTTAGTGTTGAAACTCTACTCCGCGTTTTGTCTTTTTTATTCTATTTCTAAGTAAACATAAAACTATTGTAAAAGCTTACTTTTATTTATTCCATCATTGTCAATAAAATTTATTAACAATTTTGTTCAAAATTATTTGACGTTTTGTCTTTACTCTTAAAAAAATCAGTAGGCAGAGCTAACCTAGTGTTAAGACACTGCGTTGCCAACTTTCTGTCGAATTTTTCGAAGCATGAATAATTTTTCATAATTGCCTCTTCCACAGAATAATCTATGAGAATGCACTAGCCTTTGTACGAAAGTACACAGTGCCATACTAGTCTAGTACAAACAATTCTGACGTTACCAGCTTTATGCATCACTTGGAACGCGTTCAAAATTTATATTTTATATAAAAATAAAAGTAATAAGGACGAGAACTTCGTTATAATGTTGATTTTTTTATATTTGGTAGGTAGGTATAATGCTTGTACTTATTATATTATTGTTTTTCCTTGCTTTGGTAATACGTAGCAAGACGTAAGAGTTTCTCTTAAAATCTCTTAAAACAAATTCAGGCAGAAAGGAGGACCACACTGTTTTGTCAATGGATCCTAGCTTCTCTGTTATACAGGAAAGGGCGAGAAACTTGATTTGAATAATTTTACAATTATTTTCCTCCTTCACCAAAAATGAGACGACGTTAATAGTATTCACCACAAAAATTATCTCGTATATTATATCGATTTATTTTAATTTTTCTTATTGTAGACCCTAGAATAAGGGCACTTAATCAAAAGACAATTTCTTTTGTTTTTACATATAGTTTTCTTTTTGTTTATAAGGGAATGTATGATGCTAACTATTTTAAGATCTATACTTATTTAGAAAACGTATAAAAATTTGAACGTAGCGGGACTCGAACCCGCGCCTCATGGAAACCGACCAGGCGCTCTGACAACTGAGCCATACGTTCACCGGAAACCCTACCAGGCGCTATGACCACTGAGCCATACGTTCTCAGTGGTCAGAGTTAATTTTATATATACATACATATATATGTATGTATATATAAAATTAATAACCTGACAAGCCTAAGATAAGAGTATCAAATGAACTCGATATGAAGCTAGAAGTTATAAAATAACAAGTAGATTATCCAAGTTTAGAACACTTTCTAACTATAAAGAGACTGTGGCAAGCCCTTTACAGCCTACTGTGTAGTATTATATTAGCTGAGTACTTAGTAGAGGGAGGGAGTTACGACAGATAATGAGTGATATTTTTGAGGTAACTTAAATTTTAATTAAAAATGTAAAAACGTAAGTAACATTTTGCTTCAAATATAAAGATATCGAAAAAAAATTATATTCCCAATTACCTTGAATTTGGACGGAAAGTTAGGTACTTAGTTAGGGTACTATGCAAAAGCGGAAACAACAAAAAAATATGAATTTGTAATAATTAGGTATATTCATAATATAATTTTCAGAAATTCATATTTGCTATTAAATAAAAAAATAAAAGAATGTAATATAAAATAAAATGTGATAAAAAGGCCATAATAATCAATTATATCAAGTATATCTCATACATAATATCTTACTTAGAATAACTTATATAATATTAAAAAAAAAACAATATAAAAAAAAGCCACCGCAGTATTACATTTCTAAAGCAAATTATTGATATGGAACAAAGATATATTTGGTTTCTTTTTCCCGTAGGTGCTAAGGAAAAAAATAATAATTGACAAGCTGTGAAAAATGAACATTGTATTCGTATTTATCCGCGCGCGTAATAAGAGGGTTTACGATTGTTTTCTAAGACCGCCGCCGCTGATTTTATTGACTGAGCGCATGATATGGCGGAAAACGAAATATCTGGTACTTAGATATGGCTTTTTATGGTGTTTTCCATGTGAAGTGTTTGTTTTTTTATATGTTAACTATTTTATTTTTAATTATTTTTAATATATTATTTAATATTTATTGAGTGGGCAGAAAAAACGGAGAAACATACTTCTGAGTTTTTTTAACATTTTTTAAAGTGTTAATCCACACTTAGGAAAGATAAATACTTATTTAGAATAACGTATAAAAATTTGAACGTAGCGGGACTCGAACCCGCGCCTCCTGGAAACCGACCAGGCGCTCTGACCACTGAGCCATACGTTCTCGCCAAGCTACGTCGAAATTCTTATACGCTTGCTACAACTTATTTATGTTGCTGGTCGGTTTCCAGGAGGCGCGAGTTCGAGTCCCGCTACGTTCAAATTTTTATACGTTTTCTTAAATAAGTACTTCTGAGTTTTTCTGTATACACCAGATAAACAATGACAACAAAAATGAACAAACTCTCTTTCTGTTCTCTGGGTAGAAAACACAAACAAACACAAATGGCTTCCATTATTATTTCTTTATTGAGAGCAAAAGAATATTTTTTTAACTATTGAGTTTCTTGTTGGCTTGCTCAGTGGAACTGCTTTCCTAGCCGATGACAGCAACATATTATTTCACGATAAAAAAAAAGCTTATAAAAGTCTATTTGAAATAATAATATCTGGATATTTGTATCTAGTAAGTTGCTTGTTAATAGTGACAACATTTTCAAAGGAAATTAATAAAAACTTTAAAATTATTACGTGCTAACTACATCTATTTTGGTCGCAGTTTTTATACAATTTTTTTCCGTCACATTCTTAAGTAAATTAAAGATATTTTATAGCTGAAAAATAGAGAAGACTAGAGTTTTATACTTCACACAACTCGTACTGCCCAAAGATATTGTAAATTGGTTGGTAACACTGAAATTCAACTTTCATTAGCAGGCTAGGCTTAAGTTTAAGGCAGCATATTTTTGGGACGGTAAAGTTGCGGACAGATTATTTTTTGCTACATAATAAAAATTAAAAATGGCGTTTTAAGTTTTTTTAACATTTTATAAATGAAAATCCGAGTCTCTGATGTTTTAAAAACGATTTCTTGTCCAATATCAATGAAATTGTTAATAGTGCATTAATGGCAGACACGAATTGACAATTGTAGAGGCAAGCTATATTTTGAGAATGTATACTGCTTGGTAATGTCAAAATATGCTATGGTGAACGAAAAAAAATAGCCAAAATATCACCATTAGTTTCAAGGACATGCCTACATTATATACTAGTAATAGATAAATAGAAGACCATGACAAAAATACGGGCTTAATTTATAGTGTAAATGTGTTTATTATGTATACAAATTACGTAGATGGTACACCAACCTTAATTTCTTTTTGTTAGAAGGCCGACTTATAACCATATAAATTAGTATTTAAATATCAGTGCTTGAAAAATATTTATAAAAGCAGAATAGGTATAAATATTATCCTATATTTGATTTTGTGATATATACACACATATTAACCTAATTAAGTTATGATGAATGTTAGACTATATTGCTTTATGGTTTGAAATTTTAATAATTAGTTATGTTTTCCTTAAAGGTGGCTTAATTTGCCTTGTAAATCCACATAAATATGTATATGCAAATGAAATTAATAAAGTGGGAAACAAACCCACAACCATCGCTTATGAAAAAACTTTCTACTATCTCTATTATACACCCATGGGCTTATCTTGCTATATTTTCTGGCCTGGACTGTAAAATTTCTGGAGTAAGCACGGACCACCTTCTCTACGCATTCCTACGTTAAAACATACAACTAAGTATATTGACAAAGATCTATATAAGAATAAATACAATAAACAATAATTTTCCCACAGGTCTAGCAGTGCCGTTCGTAGAACTGACAGTGGCCCACGCGTCTGTCCTTACCATACTAGCCATAAGTTTCGAACGGTACTACGCAATATGTGAACCTCTGAGGGCCGGATACGTCTGCACGAAGACGAGGGCGACCCTCATATGCGCGTTGGCATGGTTCTTCGCAGCTTTATTTACCAGGTATAGCCTATAGTTTTTTTTTTATGTGACATGTTGAATAATATGTTGGTGTTTATTAATAACTAGCAACCTAAACGCGGCTTCGCCCGCTTAAACTTCTCGATGTGTTAAGTTAAATTAAACAAAGACCTAATATAAATTGTAGCTTATGTATTATTCTAATATAAAGGCTATATTACTGCAAAGTTTTATTTAAATCCGTTCAGAATGATTGCTTGACAAAGGAAAAAGTATAAGACGGGATGTATATGTGTATGCATTACATAGATATATTAAATCCATCCGTTAATGCGTGACCGACAACCAACGGACAAACGAAACTACTGGTCTAAGTTGGCATTTAGGTAAGTTAGTAAGATTAAGGGAGCACTGGGCGAGGACTTCCATCACATATTTTCAGTTTTCATGATACGGAAATAGGAAAAAACTGGTTTTCCAATTATCAAGGTCGCTTATTTCTTTATTATATTTATTATATTTTTTAAGCCATTGTCTTTCTATTCTTGTATAACAGTCAACATTGCGTTTGGGTGTTAGAACACAATCTTGATATCTCTGAGCCCAATATGTTCCATATTTTAAATATTTGAAAAATGAAATACATTTTAATTACTAAAAAAATTAATATGTAGTTAGATTTTATTTATTTTTAAATTTTATTAAATATGAAATTGCATTTCTTATTGATACTTTATAATATAAAAAGTTACTTTATAATATTAATTCTATGCCAACAATATAGAGTATCTGTCTGTTAATTTAAGATTTAGTTTTTAAACAGCCAGATATAAAACATAGGCACTAAAGTACTCTAAATGGTAAGGGCGCTATTTGCCAGTTATATTTTCTAGATAAAGAAGTAGTAAGGAAATCCTCTAATTGTCTTTTACATATCAATTTCCATGTAAAGATAAGAACAAGAAATGTATTTTTCCCGCCTTTATATGGCACAGCGATTGACTTTAAACGTAGTGGTTGTTGGTTCGATCCCCCGTCGGAGGAATGTCTTAATTTTCTCACTCTGTTAATACAAGCGAATGCGGGATAAAACGTGAAGTTTCACTTAAAGTAATGCACGCGATAGTTTTTTTAAACATTAAATTGAAAATGTTTTCGTTTGATCTACAAGGGTCTTCGCTAACCCCAGTTTTGGGGTTCCTATAATCAACACTGAAGGTCGATGGGAAACGGAGGATAATATAAAACTGAGTTTTTTAGCCTATATTACGAATCAGGATATATCTATGTACGTGAAGAGTGTCTTCAGAAATAAATATACATTTTCTTTCTATATATATATTTTCATTTGGCGCAATAATAAAGTAATTACTCTTATTTTGAAAGAAATAAATATGACAATATATGACAACTATATTTTATAAACTTAACATTGCACCAATTGGGTAATTATTATAATATTATTTATACATATATCATTCATATGTACCTTGATAATAAACGCAGATTGCAGTTTTAAATCTCCGTTTTACTAATATATTTTTTTTTCTTATGTGTGTGAAAAAAATTATAGTGTCTTTCAAATGGCCTAAACCTATGATAGCTACTTATTATAACAACAGCTATAAAAGGAAATGTTTTTAAAAGCTTATTAAAACGTGTTCTAATATTCCTACATATGTTTTTGTGGCATATTTTGTCGTTATTGTATGGGACTCTTACAACTAAGTAGTAGTTCCTGGGTTCAATTTCCGCCCAAGATATACTTATATGACGTATTTGAACTGTGTGGATGTTTATTTATTTATCGATGTGTGTATTTAAAATAATATTATAATAACTAATATTAATAATAAATAAATAATATAATAACATTAATAACAACCAGTCGTTGTGGATTCGATCCCCACTTGAGGGAATATAATATTTATTTAAATTTATATTTAAATTTCTTCGCTCTGGTGTTGAGGCAAAGTGTAGCGTTGAGTTCCGCCACTCAACACGCAATTGGTCCAAAAAGGTGGACGGTGGCAAGTGCCACCAGAACGGTGTGACTTAACACTAGACAACTATAAAGAACAGATTACTTAGGTGTTCATCTGCTGATATCTAATGTACAATGAAAAAATCCAAAAAAACACCTTTTATTACTAATCTAAACATATCAATACCAAAAAATTTTAAAAACTCTTACATCACTTATTGTATATAAGAATAGTTTCTTCTTTGAAAAGATTCTTTTTTTGACATGTTATTATAAAAATATATTTATAAATTTCATTTTATTAAAATGGAAATCGACGGATTTACTTATATAATATGCAAACAGTTCTTTCACAATACTCTGTTAATGTATGCGATGTCTCGGGAGCTATTAAGGCAACGTTTTAGTAGAACGTAATGTTGAAAAGCGAAATGATTTAGGCAATTTTTACAAATATATTTTTATCTCTATATATTAGTCTCAAGTGCATTTATTTTTACAATAATAGATTTTGTTTGTTGATATTTAACAAAGCAGGGAAGTCAGAGAGAATCTAGTGTCACATTTCTCTGTTCTTAATGTTTTGTATGAATTAGAGGTTGATCATTGCATTGTGAAACTTAACGCCCCGCCTTGTCTTTCCAGAATGAGAATAATTAATTTCCGCAGATAAGTATCGAATAATTTTCTATATTGCTACCAATATTTATATACGGACTAATATCGACCTCCTTACCACCGACTTCATAAATTTTGTGCCACTGTAGCTCGGTAACTTTCGTTGCATGCAATGATGTATGTAAGTCCCTGGATTCATCAAGAATCCGGGCAAAGTTTCCAAGTGGGACAAATTGTGTCCAATTCGGTTTGTTACTTTGTTAGTAGCGTACGAGTATAGCTTAAGTTTTAATTGTTTAGTGAAATTTATAGAAGCGTGGATAGTTTTAAGTTGAGATATCTCTCTATGAGGCTATTGTAGCGCAGTAGTATATCTGGTCTAGTCGATTCCCACTCGGAGAAATTAATTATTTACATAATTTCGCTCTAATAAAGAGAAATCTCGGAAGTAAATTGCGATTTTGAATTCTGCAATACCATCTACTCGAAAATTGAACGCAGCTTTCGAGTTGAAATTTTCACTTTTCACCTTTTTATATGTATGTATAAAAAGGTGAAAGAGATAATAAAAAAGAAATAATAAAAAAGAACATTTCTTCATGAGGCCAGTCGTGGCGCAGTGGCACAAAGTGTGACTGTAAAACCGACTGGTTGTGGGTTCGATCGCCACTCGAGGAGATGAAATATTTACTTAAATTTATATTTCCATTTCTTCGCTCTGGCTCGAGGCAAAGCGCGGTGTTGAGTTTGCCACTCAACATGCAATGCCTCCAAAATTCAGCAGATAGTGGGAAACGGAGTGTCTTAACACAAGGTTCCCCCTGCCTACCCTGCTGTGTGCGGGATACAGCGAGAAGCTAATTTCTTTTAATTTTAACATTTCTTCCATACAATGTACTGACATGTTTTACTATTTTTGCACCGCACGCGCTTAAAGAAATTTGATAGTATTTATTATTGTTGTTATTTCGTTATTTAAGACTAACTAAGACTTACACCATGGCTATATTATTATAGCACTTCTGAAAAACGTAGCTTTGATACAAAACCAAAAATAAGAAAATCAGGCCAATACATCCACTGATATTAGCGTTTAAGCAAACAAAAAAACAAATAAATAAACATACAAACTCTTCCGCTATATTATATTAGTACAAATATAACACAAAAAAAATATCGCTCTTAAAATCGACATTATATTGATCAGTAATACTGTTCATACTCAATATATTTAATATATCTATTTATAATAAGTATCTTGGAATTATAAAACTTTTTCTTCATAATATAATATTTCAATTCCCCCACAAAAAGATAGAATTGGCCAGTCGAAATAATTTAGCTTGTTATTTTGACACTAAATATAATATTTCAGAAACTAATAGAGTATGAAATTTGCTGATTCCTTTTTACTTAGTACCATTTGGAGGTAGTTAGGCAAAAGTTTTTTTTTGTTAAAAACGTTAGTTGATCGTAAATTATCGGTATTATTACCTATTTATATGTAAAATATATATTATAGATAAAATTTGGTAATCAAAACTAAAATACATTTATATTCATATCATATCAATTGTATATCTTCATACACATTTTTATCGACGTCTTCTCGTATTTTGGTTTTTTTTTTCACCATCGTTGCGTAGTCTTTAAAACACAATGATTATGGGTTCGATCTATTATAAATCGAATTTGCTTTATATCTAGAAAAATATTCTGTTTATTTAAGTAAAATAGTAAACAATAGACATTAATACTTTAAATTCGAACGCTTTAGGTAAAATTTTTTTAACTAAGGAAATGAGACGTAGGCTGAAATAAATAATGGCAAATATAAGAACACTGTGCAATATTGTTGACGAGACTAGACGAGTATCTAGACGATACTTACATTAATCTAATTATTTTAATTTCCCGGCTCTGGTTGAAGCGAGGTTAAACACCGCTTAACGCTATAAAAAACAATTCAATATTTTTTAAACGAAGTGATTGGTATTGGTATCGAAAACCAATTTGCAGAGTAAATAAAAATTAATTTTCCAATGACATCGACGGCAAAAGCTTGAAAGTGGGCAGATTTTATGATTTTGCGTTCTCTTATTCAAATATAAAGTGATTCTTTTTTTAATAGTATTACTATACTAGTTTTGAATATTGGTGGTGTTCTATTTTTTTAGTAAATAAAAAATGAACCTTAATGTGTTAATATTAATAAATTGTCTAAAAAACTTAAAAGAGACTAAAAAACTTTTCGACGACGCGTCCGTTGTGGGTGCAATTTTCTTTCGCGAATGAAATATATTCATTTTAAAAGTGAATGGAGTCTTAAAGCCATGTTTACTCTGCCTACCTTACTGGACGTAAGGTTAAGTACAAAGATTTTTTTATCTTAGGTCTAAACTGAGGCTATAGTGGCATTATTGTGCCACTGGATAACATTTAGCTAAACAGTGAAGTTAGTTAAGGAAAAAGTTAAATTAAGAAAAACAAAAGAAATAAAAAGAATCTTTGGACAAAATTTTTGTGTAGACTCATCAAAAATTTATTGGTTGGAGACATACGCAAGTAAAGTTCATATATTAAATTTTTCATTTTAACAGAGTTTTGTATACCGAAAGTTGACATCGATTGTTTAGTACATAGTGTATTGTAGGTCTGGAGTAACATACGATTTGTGAGTGGAAACGATTCGCATGCATTTTTAACCGACTTCTGTAAGAAAAGGAGGTTGTCAATTCGGTGTCACGTCTACAGCTTCACGCTGTACCTAGCATATAGGATAGGCAGAGAGAATCCAGTGTTAAGACAGTCCTAAATCGCTTTCCGCCAAAATTTCGTGACACTGTAGCTTTAGATACCTACTGAAGAGATAGAATCGATTGCACAAACGCCGTGTTTACGGTAACTCGTTGTCCCACTACATTGCGACGGCCTCTAAGCAATATTAAAAGAAACTTTACAACATATATATTTAATATGGAACACAATGCATGTAGTCAGAAATATTAAAATATTATACAAATAAAATTTCCTCGGGAATATATTACTTTTTTATTTTCCCACACAATTATTAGGATTTATACATTATATAAAAGACCCTCGTAAATTTTGGACATGAATGAAAACAAGTGATACGTGCCATTATAATATTCTGTAACTAAAATTGATAGCTCCAGTGCCAAAAATATTTATATAATTTTTAGGCTAAGGACAGTTATGACAGAATGTGGAGCTTAACCACGTCATGAGTGCTTTTTAAATAAAAATTGTTATTTTTTAGCTTTACGTTGTATCCAGCACAGTGATAGAGAGAACTTAGTGTTAATACACTTTGTTTCTTACTCACCGCCTCAATTTCGTTACATTGAATGTTGAGTAGCGGAACTCAATATCACGTTACCTAATGAGGGATTAAATATAGTTCAAATATAGTAATTATTCCGAGGAGAAATTGAACCCACAACCATCTCTATATCTTAAAGATGTTTTTTTACTGCATCACAACGACCTACTTCATAATGAACGGAACATAAATTATTATAAAAATAGAAACCGCCGTAACGCAGTAAATTAGGGTTTGGATGCAAACGTGACGGTTACGGGTACGGGAGCCTCTTCGGTACTTTGGAAACTTCTTCTTTCTGGCAAACAAGACAAAGCGTTGGGATCCGCCTCCCAACACGCAATATCTGGAAAACTGAGCATAAATTACGGACGGGTACGGAATGTTTTAACACTAAGTTTTTTCACCCTCTCTTGTTAGCAAGACAGAGCGAAGTTTAAAAAATGAGTATAATAAAATGAAATCTTATAAAAATAATATTAATATCTCATATATAGATTGTGATTTACAAAGTTAAAGTTTTGCTTCCTATAAGAAACTACGGCTACAATTTAAAAGGTGAACTTTACATTTCCAAAACGGAACTCAATGTCGCTTTTTGTAATGTTAACAGAACGACAGTTTTTTTTCAAAATGGAAATGAAATTCCGATCATCATGTTGGTTTTATATAAATAGACAGCCATATTTGGTTGCGGGTCCAATTTTGGGATCTGTCAAAGAGATTCACTCTATCAAATAAAGGAGATAAAAAAGAATATAAAAATAAAAAATAATAGAAAACAGGCCGTCATAGCACAGTTCTACAGCGTCTGACTGTAAATTCTCACTCGAATCAATTTTTTTTTATTACCACACTCCGCTAAGAAGACAAAATGCGGCGTTGAGTTCCGTTAATCAACACCATACAACTCTTCGAAATTGGGCAGTGTGTGGGAACCGGGGTGTGTTAACACTAAATTCTGCCTATATAATCTACTATATGCGGGATAGAGCGTGAAACAAAAAAAATATCTACTATACATGTTTTGTAATATAAAGGGATAATGCAAGAATTTTATTAGAAAAACACTATCTAATATACATTATATATTAACGTCGAGCTAATACTGTCCGATATATTGGTTTCTTCCGTAAATAATAGATGGTGGTACTTTAATGCGATTCTTTGCAGGCTTTGGAGTATTTTAGAACTGGCAATGTAAAATGAAAAGAACCTACACTTTTTCTTTCTTAATTATTTAGTTTTTAAATATATTTTTAATATTTCGTATTAACATAGTTAAAAAAAATTAAATTATGTAAACCTTACTTTTATCACTAATTTTTTTAATTTAATTTTATATTTTTGTCAATCTTACTGATTTTATGAAGTAATTAAACAATTATTAAAATTATAAATCAAACGATTTTTTAACATTTTGATTGGTCAAGCAATAAGTTCCCTTCGTCAACCGCGTAATAAAAATATACATAAAGGTGAAAAACTATAAATAGGCTACTAGGAGATTTTTAATATGATAAACATAGGATCGAGGGGAGCCATCGTGGCTCTGTAAACGTAATGTTTTACGAACGTACGCATTCGTGGTAAATTTTTACTTCCCCATCGTTGATTTCCGTTGCCTTATTCTTGAATTTAGATAGAGAATGGAGAATGAAGTGTCAGTGTTAACATAACCTTGAGGCAGTGCTATAGGCAGTGGTTCCAACGAAAATATTTATTTGTTTTTGTTTTCGTGTCCCTTACATAACAGGTAAGCAGAACGAACGTGGTACCTACTTCGGTTATAATACGTTCTCCACTAAAAAAAATATTGTATAAATATAGCAATTATAGTAACAAAAAGTTTATAGTGTCACTTCTCTTACATTCCTAACACTGTGGATCACTGGACCATATTGCGATTTGCGTTGGCACATGTTAGCACATTCTTCAAGTGAACAAATGGTGTAGAATAAATGGCTTCCTATTGAATTTCTAGGAAATTCACACATAAAACTACAGCGTTAGATACAAACGTACTGTATCGAGTTTATTAAAATTTATTCCAATATCAGTTACACGCTGTTTCCCGCATACAACAAGATAGATAAAAGAACCTAGTGTTAAAACCCTCTGTTGTCCACTTACCATTAATTTTTGAGCTATTGTGCGTTGAGTGGCAGAGCTCAACGTAACATCGTATTATCTAACTTTCTCATGTGAGATACATATTATAGCAGTATAAGTATAGCAGGTTCGCAGAGGGAGCCTGGTGTCAATATATTTCGTTCTCCACTCCACTCATTTTAAACCTATTAGCTATAATAACAATATTCTATGATAATATTCAATAACAGTTTACAAGACAAGGACAAGGCATGGTCATATCTTCGGTCTGGTTAGATAAAAAATGATTTAGGTTCACTGAGTTCTTACCTAAATAGATTTCAAAGCGACGATCGATAATCACTTAATTCCTGTCCCTCAGTCTAAATTACTTCGGCGTTGAGAAAGTGGGAAACAGAAGTGAAAATAAAACAGAGTATCTTAACACTAGGTTCCCAGGTTCCCCCTGTCTAAACTACTGTGGGGGATATAGTGTGAAGTAAAAACATATTTTGAATGCTAATATTAGAAAAACACCATATAACTAATTTGGTGCAACAAAGATGTAACTACAACACTACAAAAAAAATATGTCAGCAATGTATAAATGTGAGGAACTATTTACAAACTGTAATTGTGTTAATGGCTTATAATTCATCAAAAGGTGCAAATACGTCACTGTTGCACCAAATGATCAGTATATAAAATTGTCGTAAGAAACCGATTCGATATAACTAACTAATAATACTATAAGTGTTGTATATTAAAAAATAATAAGCAACATATTTCTATTTAACAAATTAAAATATAAACATATTGTGTATGTCAATCGCGAAAATCGCTTTGAATATCTATTTTATACAATTATTTATTTGGTTCTTTGTGGAAGTGATTTGCAAGTGACACTTTTACGGGAAAAAGGACGCAGTAAAAGTGTTATAGGAATTTAAAAGCTTACTAAAAGAGCTTAATAAGAACCCTTTACGATACAAGGTTCGTACGTATTCAAATTATCGCTTATGTGTACGGAACGCTTTGTTTTTGGGCACTTGTCACGAGCTTTCGCACTGTCTGTCTGTGTAAATTTATTTTTCTCTTTATTTTATACATATATTATTAAGGATTTTTATTTCTTATCTAATAAAATTATATTTTTTATATTAATTTTAATTTTACAGCACATCACATATTGTAATCCACTTGGTATTTTTTTCACTATTCGTCGGTTTTATTTGCGTCGTTTATTTTCTTTTCATGATCTTATTGAGTAAAGTTTAGATAATTGTTTATGTCGTGGTCTGATTGTTTAATTATACCTTTTTTTTGATAATAATAATAGTTTAACAATAACTTTAGAAATTCTTATTTATTATATAATATGTACTTTTGTACCAATCTGACCGCGACGACGTAATGTAGATAGTTGAAAATAATTAGGAATTTTATAGTAACTTTTTCTTCTTTCCAGCCCAATCCTGGCGATTGCTGAAATGCACACCGTCACGAGACTGGATGGGACCTTCTACCAATGTCTTACTCAAGCTGTCACTTTCTGGCAAATCACCTTCTTCGTCATGGTCATAATTTTCCTCTACCTTTTCCCTTTAATCATTCTCATAGTTTTATATACTGTTATTGCCAAAAATTTAATATCAGCGGCCTCAAAAGTTGTGCTTAATAAGACTGTGGATCCATATAACGCTAGAGCAAGAAAACAAGTGATACTAATGCTTGGGACAGTAGTTTTGTGCTTCTTTCTTTGTTTAATGCCCTACAGGGTGCTCGCCTTGTGGATCATAATTACACCTTCCGAGCTGTCTGATAACATTAGTCCGGAAAAGTGGTACAATTTATTATATTTCTCTAGAATAATGCTGTACATAAATTCCGCTATAAATCCTATTTTATATAATTTAATGTCGTCAAAATTCCGTATAGGTTTTTGTAAAGTATGTATTTGTTATAAAAAATCGTCGGAGAAGACACAGAATAGACGAGCCCAGAGAACTATGACGAATGGTTCGACGACAAGCAGTAGTTTATCTAGAACTACGAACAGCTTGAAGAAGCTATTCACCCATAGAAGTAGCTTAGACAAAAGCGACACTGAATCTGAAAGTAAAGATAGTAAGGACGAAAGTAATAGGTTTTTCGATAGAATGTTCTCGAACAGACGATTTATAAGGCAACAATCAGCTCCTGTATGTTCAAATCCAAAGACGAAAATAATTAATAGAATGAGGAGTGAAGGCAGCATGTTAGAAGACGTTCTAAACGACAAGAAGGAGTCCAGGGGAGATACAGCGAAGTTCATCGGACATTCCACAGTTAGTTCTAGAAACAAATCGGACATCGAATTAGAATCAACTCGCAACCTATCGCTTAGACGTAGCGTTTTAATAAACAGCGCTAAAGCGAAGAGTATTGAGGGTGACCCTAATAAAAAGTGTGTGTCGTACCAAAAAATAAAAGTGGATTGCGTCGTTGGCTTCCAAAAGTCTAAAAGCGTAGATTACGATTTCCCAGAGAGCTTCGTGTGATGAACTTAATTTTGTGTACAGAAAAATTTATCGCGAAAACTTTTTCTATAAAACTGAAGTGGATAAATGTAGGAAACTATCCGACTTGGGGCTTATTTTTGAAGTTTTTTTGAATAGGATTCATCAATTTTTACGTGTATACTGATTGTGTGGACCAAAATATTGAATGGGATAGTTTATATAGATTATAAATTAGTTATACGATTTGCTTTGTTGAAGAAAATTATACGGCGAACGCAAAAAATGTTGTTTGATGTTTTATTTTTACTGTCATTTTTTGTCTAAGTTGTTACAGGCACAAATATTATTAATTAATTTTATAAAGATTTCCTTTTTTGCTTAACGAAAATAAACATTTAAAATTTTAATATAATTATTACTATACTTTTAAATTACTTTAATATAACATTATTCTATTCGGATTCAAATCCCGTTACGTTAATTTTTATATACGTTTTCTTATTAGTATTTTTCCTTCCTGAGTGTGGAAAAATACTTTAAAAATGTTAAAAATAATATTCTTATAAAAATATATACATACATACCTTCTGAGTATGACATTTTCAAGTTATACGTTGAATTATATAATATATATGTAATATCACAAAAAAGTAATTTAAACTGTAATTTAATTAATATTAATTTTAAATTATTCTTTTCCAGATAATTTTGGTAAGTAGAATATTTTTTACTCCATTATGTTTGTGTGTGATTAAAATAAAAGATTATAAATTTGTTGAGTTCCACCACTCGACACGCAATGCGTCCAGAATTCGACGGAAAGTGGGAGACGGAAGTGTATTAATGGGAATCTGGTTCATTTACATAAAGAAACAGATACGCATATAAAATGAGCTAATAAAATCAAAATATTTAATTTTTTTTTACTTTTCATAATATTACTTAGAATACCAGAGTCGAGAAAGGAATAATTTATTAATTGTAAATGTAGTATTTGAATTAAAATATTTTTCATCAGACCGATATAATTTAAAGAAAGTCTATACTAAGTCTAATTTTATCACCAGTTACTTTACCTTCCATAAAAATCAGCACAGTATCAAAACACCCTGTTCACCTTTCTCTTTAAAATCGAAATAGCACTTCTTGAGTACTAGCGCCGTACTTTATTTTTGTAACATATGAAATGGAAAAAAATCCCCCGAATGTGATTCGAACCCCTATCTATCGTTCCACTGTACTACAATGGCAATACTCATTACATAGTATAAATTCAGACCATATGCAAATTCCAACAAACTTGATCATGCAGGACCGCACTCACTAACAATGAATGCACGTTGCATTGTACATCGAATGCCGCCGATTTATAGTACATTGTGCGAAACATTATTACCCCATTATATCTGGCACTTGCAGCTGGGTGGTCTGTTTGTATGTCAGTCACCCAAAAACGGGTGAAACTTTTGACAAAAGCTGCGATAAAATACAGGATAATATTTTGTGTAACGTAAAATAGCTTTACCAACACTAAATATATTTATATATATATATATATATATATATATATATATATATATATATATATATATATATATATATATATATATATATATATATATATATATATATATATAATAGAATCACAATAAAAATTATTCGGCGCTTTTTATTTTAATTTATTTGGAATGTATGGTATTATCAATTTGTTTAATTAAATTATATGCGGCGTTGAATTCCGAGATTCACAATATCTCAAATTTGGGCGAAAGGCGAGAACAAAATGTTCGCAGACTTACTCTGCCTATTCTGCTTTATGCAGGATATAACGTGAAGTTTTATTTAATTATACATACCATATTGAATATTGCTATTATTATGTAAGCTGTATAAAATATATATATATATATATATATATATATATATATATATATATATATATATATATATATATATTCTATATATATATATATATATATATATTATATATATATATATATATATATATATATAAATGTAGTTGAATTTGTAAATTAGCACTTGTAAGGAACTTTGTAAGTTTTATTCTGCCCATATTCAAACCACTGATAGCACGTGGCTGTAAAAGCGGCGGTTGTGGATTCGATTCCCATTCGGCTAAATAAATTATTATTGAAAGTAAGGAACAGAGTGCCTAGGTTTAAACTAGGCTAAAACTAGGTTTCATATGCCTACGTAAAACTGTAAAAAATAACATGCATAACCTTAAATATATTATTTATTTAGAAACAACAACACAATATGTCGGAATTATTCCAAAGTACAGGTGATTTATACTCTTCTAAGGAATTATACACTTACCTCTTGATGAACCACCCTTAAGCAATTCAGATTCATTTGTTTTACATACATTCGCTAATACAATCGAGTTAAAAGGAAAATCTCATAAACGTTTCGATTTCTGCTTAGGAAAAATACTTTTATAGCTCACCAGTAAGTTAAGTTCTACATAGGACTCGAGTGTTTGCTCGTGCTGCTTACTTTTAAATGTATAGGCCTTTACCAGTATTATTGATATTCTATTACGTTTCATTAGAACTTACTTTTTATGTGTTGAAAACGTATTATTAAAATATTACAAAAATTATTAAAATTAAGTCAACCAAAAAATATTATTTATTCAATATATGATAGTTTAATTCTATTGTTTCTATTCACAGTCCAATTTTGGGAGTCGCTACCTTCACACATGAGAAGTATCAAGATGGTACCGAAGTACCTGTCTGTTTAACACAAGCTGATACCTTCTGGTCGGCATTATTCTTCATCCTGATCATCGCTGTCTTCTTCATCATACCACTCGGCGTGCTCTTGGTGCTCTACAGCGTCATCGCGAAGAACCTGATGGAGAATCCAATTATAATATCACAGCATAGTAAAAATCCAAACAACGCTGGTAATGTTATAAGATATCGTAAACAAGTAATTCTAATGCTCGGTACAGTCGTTCTGTCATTCTTCATATGTCTTCTACCATTCAAAGCTCTCACTCTATGGATCATTGTATTCCCACCAGAGACAATATTGTCGTTAGGTATAGACGGTTACTATATTTTATTGTATTTTTGTAGAGTTATGCTATATTTAAATTCGGCGATAAATCCAATATTGTACAATTTAATGTCATCTAAATTTAGAGAGGGTTTTGTAAAGTTATTGAGAATTAATAAATTGATGAGATGTGGTAGGAATTTGAGGGAAAATATGCAAAGGAGAGATACTTTTAATACTACAACTTCAACTGGTTTCTCCAGCAGCCAAAATACTTCCGATTCCTTTTGGAGAAGATATAGCAACAGAGCATCATCTCAAAAATTCTTTATTAATAGAGACAGTAAAAAATTAAAAGAGGTAAAAGAAGTTTTTGATACAAAAGTGCAGCAGGTCAAAATAGGTGAAATAATAAACGTTGAAAACACTCGACGCAATAGTATGAAAATGATCGCTGCTTTAAATGAACTGAATGATAATTTGGGTGATATAATAAATTTTGATAGCGTCAAACGTAATAATGTTATAGCAAATGGTACTAGCACTAGTGATGTACAGGTCGATGTCCATGATAATATCGATAGTGATGTAAGCACAGAGAACAATAAACAAATACAGATATTAAATTTAGATGTTAAAACGAATAATGTATATTCTGTAACGTTAGACGTTAGCGATAAGTGTGAAGGGAACAGGTTCGTTTGCGTTCCGGCGCAAGAGAGTAAAAATATATTTGTATACGACTTTAAAAGTAATGAGAGTTTTGTTTAACGTAGTTTTGTATGAATATAAATAAATGGCTGCGAGCCAACTGATGCATTTATTTAGAGTTAGCGTGTATTGCAGGTTTTATGACAATTGTTACTTACCAGTAACCAACCAGTAATAAGAAAGCTTTTTTTACATTTTTGTAGGAATCACTTAGTATTATATCACTCCGTTCACCTTTTCTCAGCCAGTTTAAATATGGTACTATCGACATTGAAAAAATATATTGTAATTGTTAATACAAATAAATTTTAATTTAAAACCTCTGCAATACACGCTTAGCCTATGAGTATATGTACTATATACGTGGGTGATGTTTAGTGTTAAAACTAACTACAAGAGTCGATTTAGATCACATATTTAAATGTATATGAAGTGTATGTTTTGATTGAATAATTTTCATTTCCCCGCTCTGGCGAAACAAAATGTGGCGGTGAGTTCTGCCACTACCCACGCAATGTTCGAGACATTCAGGCAGGAAACGGAGAAAAGTCTATGGATATTAGGGATTCTCTGCCTACACTGACTTATATATTATAATTTAATATTCTATATTTTCATTTCTTCGCTCTGGTGTTGAGTCAAAGCGCAGCGATGAGTTTCGCCACTCAACACGCAATGCCTCCTCACCCTTCGGCGGAAAATGGGGAACGGAATGTCTTAACACTAGGGTACATGTCGGCTACAGTGTGAATGTAAAAAAAAGATATTATGTATATAGTACAAGCATTCTACATACACTTATAAGCAAAGAATAAATCTTTGTCTCTTGTAAGTTCCTATAGATTCCAATTTTATACATCGATGTAAAAATATGACAATAGCATTATTAATATTATATTCGTAGAACAATTTGTTATTAATAATAACTAAATTATTTTATATTAAAATATACGTTAGTTCATGTATTAAACATTGTAATCCACACTGCCTTTAATGTGCTACATTTAAATAAATGTTGGACATGTTTTGTAAAATTTTTGCCTTTTATTATCATAATTTTCCTTTTAGTAGTATTTTATTTATTTTGAAATTATTTTCATTTCTCTAGCCTGGTGAGGTGAAGCGCGGCGTTTAGCTACACCACGTGATACGTTAAAATGACGTCTTACACAGCGATGTGTTAATATTAGGTTCTCTCTGCCTAAAGAAATTAAAATTATTTGTAGATCGTATTTATAACTATTGTGACAAGTTCACTAAAAAGTAAATAGATGATTTTCGAGTTGCGAGCAGATTTTTTACATAGCAAAAATATTTTTATTATATTTAGTTCTCTGTTCTACTTGAATTCCTCCTCTATAATATATTTAACAGAAAGTCGGGAACGGAGTGTTTTAGCATGGTTTCCACTTCTAACACGGTTATGAGCAGGATATAGCGTGAAATTATTGTCTATACCAGTCGTGGCGCAGTGGCACAAAGTGTGACTGTAAAACCGACTGATTGTAGGTTCGATCCCCACTCGAGGAGATGAAATATTTACTTAAATTTATATTTCATTTCTTCGCTCTGGTGTTGAGGCAAAGTGCGGCGTTGAGCTCTGCCACTTAACACGCAATGCCTCCAGAATCCAGCAGAAAGTGGGGAACAGACTGTCTTACACTAGGTTCCCTCTGCCTATCCTGCTGAGTGCGGGATACAGCGTGAAACTGATTTATTTTTTATTTTTATTTATTGTCTATAAAAAGGCATATAAAATAAAAATAAAATAGATGACTCAAAATGTAAATAATTTTTCCACACAACAAAAATAGTATAGCAATTTTCTTTTCATCACTCATATATTGAAAGCGATATGTTCACAATCCACTCACTCGTAAATCTTTCTTGTAAAATGAGTTATGAAGTTAGAAAACAAATATAAATAAACGTAAGTTATTCTTGTCCCACTATTTTCGTGGTATCGACGTCCGAAATATACAAAAACAAAATAGTTGTAGTTTTTCCTAGAAGTAACATTACATAAATAAGTAAGATGCAGAAATATAATGTTTTTAATTATCTTATCCTGAGTGTGTAAACGAGACGGTTGTGAGTTCGATTCTCACTCGGGGATGTAGTATTCTCATTTGTTTACTCTAGTATGTCAAACCGCAGCGTTGAGTACCGCCACTCAACAATCAATACGTCGAAAATTCGGAGTATCCTTACGCTACATTCCTGGATTCCTTCTACCTAACTTGCATTGTGAGGGACACAGAGTCAAGTTAAAAAATAAATCTTATCTATACGAGGCTATCGTGGCGCAGTGGAACAGTATCTTGGTTGTGGATTCGATCTCCACTCGGAGGAGATTACTATTGCTCAGCTCTAGTATGCAAAGCGCGGAGTTGAGTTTCGCTTTTTAGCATGCAATATCTCATATCAAATCATAAAACGAGGTTTTCGTATTGGAGAGAGAGAAGTTGTCATTTCCAAAAGGAGCCATAATTTTCCTACTCTTATTACATTATATAATGAGCGATAAGACGAATACTGAGTAACTTCTCTATTCATTAAATTACTAAATCTGTTTTGATGCCATTCAATATTTAAGACAATCAATTTAATATTTAATTTAATTTCTGTCATTACTTACAGTAACTAAGTGTGAGAATATTTTTTGTATATTATCTAGCAGTAATAGAAATTATTCAGAAAGCGCCACGATTGCGAGATATGTATGTGGATTCTCACTCGAGGGAATTAATTATTTTTATTTCTTCACTTTGGTAGCGAAAAAATGTACAGCGTTGAGTTTTGCCACTCAACAGGCTGTGTCGAAAATTTAGAAGTCAGTAACCAACGGAGTATCTTTCTTGACTAAACGTGTAAACATTGAAAAACTGGAATATATTGAATACAATACAAAATGAGCTTCATTCTCGAAGGTATATTCATATTGAAAGTATTATCGTTTTTCCAATCAGGTGCCTTTAAGTATAAATCACAAATTTATATATAGTTATCAGATATTTTCTTGAACTACTACTACCTGCAGATGCTAGCTTAAGTAAATGTAGAAATACATTTTTCCAAAAATCAAGGGACCATAGATCTGAGTATGGTTTGAATTTCAAGTCGATATCTCCAAGCGTTCCTGAGATAAAGGCCATGAGCCTTTACTTTACACACAGACAGGCAGACATACGGACGGACGGACGGCAAAATGATCTTATAAGGATTCCTTTTTCCATAAAAGGTACGGAACCCTAAAAACAGGTAAAAGTGGAGAATATAGAAAGAATAGAGAAAATGCTGTTTATTCTTTAATATATTAGAGAATTTGCAAGAAATCTTAGGAATTTCTCCTTCATCATAGTTGGTTTACTTACAATTCAGTCTACAAGGCAAAGTGTGTTTCATTTCAACGTGACGTCAGGTGCGTTGAGTAAAAATGTACGGCAAGTGGCTCGGTCTATTACAGATATAGTTTAATACTGGAAGAATATTGATATTTTCAATAATTTTATATATACATATATATTTATATATTGTATGTACGATATTTATAAGTCTTTTCTATTTTTTAGATAAATTTTCCAAATGAAAAGATAAGTTAAAAAAGTTAGATAAGATACGTTATGAAAGTATGTAGTAATTCCGTCCCACATTTTAAAATAACGGTTATTTTTAGAAATAATGCTGTACATTATTTAATAATTACTGTAAGTTAACCGAAAACAGAAGATTGCGCATTCACCATCATGATGGACCGATGCAGTAATGCAATCGTCATATTCCAAATTCTTTGTGCTTATAAAAGACGCGCTGGATAAAGACCGGTGGAGGCTGATCATCCGCTCCAGGTATAACCCTGATGCTGACCAAGATCCTCAGACACGAGAGACCGACTACAGGAGATGAAAAGTTAACAATTTTTGATATAAATTTAAGGTTATTGATGTCGAATTTTATATTCAACACAATTTGTTGTAAAAGAAGAGAATGCCTATTACATAATAAGGCGTGTATACTTAACAAAACCTAGTTATTTTCTGAGAACTAATTTATATTTTAAGTAATAAAACATTATAATATAATTAATTACAGACATTTAAGATGAGATCTAAAACACGTTTCTTAGCGATATAATCTTAATACTCCTTTGATAGTATAATTGAAATAATGACAAAAGCTTAGAAACTTTTATTTATATAGAGATTTTTTTTAGAGATAGAATAATAAAACACGGTAAATGACTGTAAGCACGACGGTTGTGGGTTCGATTCCTAAATGAAAACTCATTCCAGTTTTCATTTTCGTATTCTGGAAATAAGACAAAGCTTGACATTGAGCCACCACCACTCAACACTTAATGTTTCGTGGATCAGGCGGAAAGCGATGAATGGAGTGTCTCAACTCTAGGTTCTCTCTGCCTGTCCTGCTTTCTGCTGATCCTTTATTTTATTTTGTCACTGTGGAGTTTTATTCAGTTTCACTCTTTTTCCCGAGGAGCACTATTTAAGCCTAGCGTCAAAACAAGTACGTTTTTTTTATCCGTGGTTTAGCAATTGTGTTTTTAGTGGCGGATGGTGGATCTTTACCCGATACTTCTCACATACATGACATGGAAAGTTAAATATTGTAAAAATGGTTTACCATAAGTTGATCGTGATACTACTTTTAATTTCATATTATAAAACCACTTTTGTTATTTTATATAACTTTAGCCATTAATCTCTTTTATTAAATGCAGTTTGGCAACGATCCGTCAACGTCGACGCGCGACGAGACAAACAAGTAGTGATTACCATTTCTATTATACAAAATGCTTGCTTCCCCAGCTTTATTGAGTGCTTTTTTGTTTGTCTGTAAGAAATATATCACCGTGGTACGTATCACAGGATTCACGACTATCGTGGTCGTGGTTCTATTCCCAGTCGGAGGATTTTATTATTTTAGCTCTAAATTCAGGCAGCTTGTCCCAATATCTGGTCCTCTATAGAACATAAAACTAAATTAAACTACTGGTGCTACACTTTTTGACTTTTCTAATCTAAAAATTAAAGTTTTGATAAGACACAATTAACAAAAAATCTATTAAATTTGATATTAAAGTAAATATATATAAAAATACATTCGTTGTCTTTTGGATAGTCTTTTGAGCCCGATATAATAAAGGAATACGAAGGTGCTTTGTATATCCATCTAACAATAAATCGAATCTATTTCTTAATTGGACATCAATGGGAAAGTGAAGAACAAGAAAAAATATCGATCGTAATATTTGTGACCTCGGACCCCTACTCGAGAGAATTAATTATTTTCATTTTCTCGTTCCAGCAAGACAAAACGCAGTGCTAAGTTCCAGTAAGTATAAAAACATTAAGCTTCAAAAAACATAATAACATAAAAATAAACATTTATAAAAAAATATTACTCCAAACCCTATAGTATCTATTCATATTTCACAACTCGCTATTTCGAAGTGGATCTTATCAGCTTCGAGAGCTTTCAAGTACCACTATGATATATGGAAGTATTATTCTAATACAATATCTTAAGGGTAATAGATACAAATCACGCGATGCACCTGTTTCGTCGTTTGTTGAGTGATGCAATACGAATCTTGAAATAAACTTGCAGTGTATGTAGTAATGTATGATATGCAACAGAAATATTTTGAAATGTTCTTGTTTTAATTTTTTCGAGGCCAGTCGTAGCGTTGGGAGCGATAGTGAGTTTGATTCTCGCTCAAGGAAATGGAAGTTTTAAAATCAAGTCATTTCTTCGTTCTGTTGTCCGTGCAAAATGAAACGTTGAGTTCCACCACTCAACACGCAATGTCCCCTATTCGGCAGAAAGTAGTAAGCAGAGTGTCTTAAAACTAGGCAAGACAAGAATTCGTTTCTCTTGAGCAAGACACTCCATTCTCAGATTTCTTTGGATTGGATTGATAGAGCGGTGTTGAAAGACGGAACTTAACGCTGTTAGTCTGTCTGTCTGTAGTATCATACCTCCCAAATAAATATACTTTTGTTACTTTGTTTGTTACCTAAGTTTGACTTATATTTTTTGCTTGAAAGTTAAATAAGGATATTAAAAACAAAAAATATATAAAATGTACAAATCGATTTGCTGTAAAATTATATCAGATTTAAATGTAAATGCTGGCATGCTTGTAATGTAGGGTGCATGACGTGACGTGACATACCTATACGACAACATATTTTTGAATTTATGTACTTTTAAATATGCAAAATTATATGAATTTCATGTGAATGTCATTTGTTTTGCGTTGTCAAAACGCTTTTTGCTATGTCCCGCATATAGTAGACAGAGAGAACCTTGGAATCTACTGTTTACACTCCGTTACCATTAAGACACTTCCGTTACCCACTTTCCGCCGAATACTAAAAGCATGGCGTATTGAGTGGCGAACTCAACCGCTTCGTTTTGTCTCTTTTCAAGAACAAAAAAATAAAAATATTTTTTTTCCGAGTGGGGATCGAGCACACAGCCTGTTGCATTTATTACAGCCGCTCGCTTGTGCTTCTCCTCAGTGAATGTCAAATTTTAATCATATTTATTTTAAAACAATTTATATACATTTTTACATTGATGATTTACATTTTGCAGTGTGGCGCTTTGTTATCAGTACTATAATACAATAAAAAATATTATAATTATTATATGATTTTGGACCAATCGTGGCGCAGGAGCATAATGTGTGGCCGTAAAATCGATCTCCGCTCGAGGAAGTGAAATATTTATTAACATTTATATTTTCATTTCTTCGCTCTGATGTCGAGGCAAAGCGCTGCGTTGAGTTCCGCCACTCAACACACAATGTCTCCAGAACTCGGCGGAAAGTAGGGAACGTAATGTCTTAACACTAGGTTTCCTATGCCTACCCTGCTGTGTGCGGGATACAGTGAAGCTAGTATACGTGAAGAAGTATACGTTTTATTACATAATTTTATCTCTTATCACTGCAAACATTATACACATATTTGTTTCTTCTTTATATTAATAACTTCGACAAATTTCCAAACTTTGTATGTAAAATATAAATTTGACCCCTCTTTTCCATCGTCAGTCAAAAGTTAACGACAGTCCCCAGTCTAACGATGCCAAGTAAAAGTTTTAACCGCATGAAATTATAAAAAGATAGTTTTACAGTACAATTGAGGGCTATAAAGACGCTAAGTTGCGTCGTTACCTATTGATTACTGTCCTTTCATCCCTTGCAAGTTTTTATTGGCTGGCGACAGTTTGAATGTAAATGTAATGTATAATATATTAAATAATTTTTTTAAGCTTCACGCTATATTTCGTACGTAGTAGGTAAGTTAGGGAGAGTGGTGAGTCTGGGAACCTAGTATTGAGATACTTCTTTCTGTACTGTCATAATGTAATATTATTTTTTTCGAGTAGGAATCGAGCTCATAACCTATCACGTTTATTGTCTCAAGCTTGTGATACGTTTCGTACTATATTCGATTAATAGAATAAAAAGGTGGCGTTGAGTTCCGCCACTCAACTCAGTGTCATGAATGTTATCGACAAACGTAAAACGAAGTATCTACTACTATATAACACTAGCTAATATTTACTTGCAGCTTCACCTTTAAGGTTAATAAGAAATAAAATCCTCAATGGGTCATCCGAGCAACACGATGTTATATAGCCTATAGCCTACTTTACTAGTTCTCGAGCTTAGCGCGATCAACCAAACAAACACTTAATCTGTATATTATTAATAAAGATATATACTTAAAATAAAACTAAACTAAAAATAAAACATCATGCATCATTTTCCTAATATATTTTATCATTTTCACTTTAAAATTGGCCCGCTCGTAAATAATATTGTCGCTAACGATGGTTATTTATGGCGAGGACTGATTCCGTGTACGCTATTTGTTAGATGATTTAGTGGATATATAAATTGTGGGTAACTAATTTTGTACACCTCACATGCTTAGCCGACGTTAGATAGAGTCATTATGTGTTTAGCTTCGATTGAAAATATGGGTTACTTTAGGTACAAAAAGGATAAGATAATATAAGGGCAATGTGATTTTTCATCGTACATATTCAAATGGTCAAAAACGCCAGAGCGTTGCCAGAGCGGAGAAAAAAAACCGGACAAGCGCTAGTCGGGCTCAAAAATTGGAGATACGAAGTTTATTCTGAAATTCGGCTTCCAATACCAAGCCCTTTCATCTGATAACTCACTTGAACTAGCGGCTTTAATTACTCATTTTGTCCCCCTTTTAAGGGTGTTTATTATTTTTTTGGATTTAATCACAAATGTTTAATTTTCAGTTAATGGATACTGGGTAACAATTTTCATAATTCTAGGAAGTATCCTATTAATTTTGATTTCCTTTATAGAGTCGAAATACACGTTTTTTGCGAATTAAATGGGCATATCTTTTTTTAAGTAAATGTAAATATACGTTTTTTTCAGGAAATCAAGGAACCGTAGATCTGAAACCATCATCATCAAGTCGAAATTCAAACCATAGAGTATTGGTTTGAATTTCGACTTGATATCTCCAAGCGTTTCGGAGAAAAAGGCTCCTGACCGATGGAGAGACAGACACGTACTACAAAGTGATCGTATAGAGGTTCATTTTGTCTTTGAAAGGTACGGAACCCTAAAAATGATCCATTTGTGTGGAGACCGAACCCACAAACGTTTACAGGTCAGGCGTTGCCTTATTGTACCAAGATAGATTAGAACAAGTTGAAGCCGTCGTGACGCAGCACACGCATGCGACTGTAAACGGGACGGTTGTGGGTTAGTCTCCCATTAGGGGAGAGTGAAATATTTAATATTTTGTATTCTTTGGCTTTGGTACCTAGGCAATGGACGGCGTTGAGTTCCGCCACTCAAAATGCAGTGACTCGAGATTATGGCCAAAAATGGGGAACGTTAGTGTCTTCATGGAAACGGAGTGTCTTAAAACTAAGTTTCCGGATTCCCTCTGCCTACCTTGCTATATGCGAGACCCAGCTAATAAGAAATAAAAATAAACATAAATCATTATCTTAGTATAATATAACTTAAAGCGAACAAAGCCAATATTTTTTAAATAAGAGATTAAAGTTTTCAATAAATAAACAGATATTTTAAAAATATATATTTTAAATAATTCCTCGACAAGAAATAAAAGCTGATTAAAAAATTTTAATCACCATGTTTACGATCGCATATAACATTTTGTGGAACTACAAAAGAATACCAAGCTATTTGTATATTACAAACAAAATATGGGCGAATGTGTTTGCCACATCGACCATATCTTGTTAACTAATAAGTAAATTTATGTTCCAATTTGAAATATGTATTATGTGACAATCTTAATGAGGTTAAGATTGAAAATTATTGTTCAAAGAGTAAAAAATCGGTCATGAAACTTAAAATTAAAAAAAAATTAAATTAGCTTCACGCTATATCCCGCACACAGCAGGGTAGGCAGAGGGAACCTAGTGTTAAGACACTCCGTTCCCCACTTTCTGCCGATTTTGAAGGCCTTGCGTGTTGAGTGGCAGAATTCAACGCCGCGCTTTGCCTTGACACCAGAGCGAAGAAATGGAAATATAAATTTAAGTAAATATTTCATCTCCTCGAGTGGGGATCGAACCCGCAACCAGTCGGTTTTACAGTCACACTTCGTGCCACTGCGCCACGGCCGGCCTCAATCAGAGGCCAGTCGTGGCGCAGTGGCACAAAGTGTGACTGTAAGCCGACTGGTTCTGGGTTCGATCCCCCCACTCGAGGAGATGAAATATTTACTTAAATTTATATTTCCATCTCTTCGCTCTTGTGTCGAGGCAAAACGCGGCGTTGAGTTCTGCCACTCAGCACGCAATGCTCCAAAAGTGGGGAACGGAGTGTCTTAACACTAGGTTCCCTCTGCCTACCCTGCTGTGTGCGGGATACAGCGTGAAGCTATATTTTTTTTTATCAAAATATACTTTAAAACATGAAATTGTATATATATTAAGTTCAAAATGAGTTCACAAATGTGAGTCCATGAAATATTTTGTTGCGCTACGCTATATCCCGCCCATAGCTGGGTAGGCAGAGGGAACCTGAGAACCTATTGTTAATACTATTCCTTTTCCATTAACACTTCCGTTTGTTATGTAACTGAACCTTTCATAATATAAATAGCAAAACATATATAATTATATGAACCGAGTCATTTATTATGTTTATGGTAAACAATTGTGAAAAATAGTCCAAGCGGGCGAAGCCGTGAGTAGAAAACCAGTCGTATATAACACAAAATAAGGAACTTGCTTTAAATTTGAAAGTTAACAAGCCTTTTTGATCGATTTAACATTTTATATATAAAAGTAAGTAACGCAGGAAGTTGCCTGTTTAGAATTCATTTTGACAAAGGGCCTGCGAGAAGTTCAACAGTTGCTCTCTCAATATTATCAAAGCAATATTTTTGTGAAAAATTGTATTAATTTACGAGAAAATGTAGATTAATATCCCGTATATAGCAGAGTAGAAATAGAGAATTTAATGTTAAGACACTACGTACCCCACATACCATCTAATTTTCGAGATATTGCGTGTAAAGTAGTTAAACTAAACGCCGCGCCTGATCATGTTACTATAGTATATATACTTATAATTAGTTCTCCTAAGTAAAATCGAACCTAGAACCCTCTCATTTACAGACAGGCTCTGTGCTGCTGACTACGACGGCCTTTATATAGTTTAATAGAAATAGAAAAAATTGATCGTGGCCCAATTGATTTGACACGTGATGTTTGTGAGTTCGATTCTCAGAGATTTGAAATTGTCCCAGTGTGGTTAAACAATAATTCGGTGATAACACGGCGTTAGGTTCTGCCACGTCAAAGACAATACTTACATCGGGATACACGTGAAAATAAAAAAAATCGTTAAAATATTTGATAGTAAAAATGTGACTTGTCTTGTTGGTCTATAGTACCTAACTTAGTAGTTATGTACATCTGAGTCTTTTGTAAAGTAAGTTAAAAGTTGAAACGGCGTGTCGTTAAGAAGTTCAAGTTCTTCTGAATTGTGAATGGTAAGAATGAATACAAATAAATAGTAAAGTAAAGATACTTTTATTATGGTTATTATTTGAAGGCCGTTGTGGCGCATTGATGCACAAGAACGAAGCTGTAAACGCGATATTTGTAGGTTCGATTCCCGGTCCGAGGAGTGAAATATTTATTATATTCGTTTCTTGCCTCTGATAACCGTTTTTTTAGTTTCATGCTGTGCTCTGGTAACGAGGCAAAGCGGGGCGCTGAATTCCGCTACACACGCAATACCTTCTGAATTCAGCGGAAAGTAGGGAACGGAAGATTCTTAAATAGAACGCTTTTTCTTAACAGTAGTTTCTCAGGTTCCCTGTGCCTACTCTGCTATATGTAAAATACAAGCCTGAAGATAAAAATGAGGTCATCGGTGGGATGAAATTGATTAAAAAAAGTTAAATAAATTTCTCTTCAAAGAGAAAATCTATGTTAGAATTAAAAATCTATGATACTAACATGGTAAATGAAATAAAGAAACCTAAAAAGTCATCAATCAAGGTAGCGTTAACTCCACAATATTCATCTTCTTTAGACCTTCAGTCATATAAGCTTCACGCTGTATTCCGTGTTTACAAAAAGGTAGGGAAAGGTGTCTGTGGTAAGATTCAGTCCATTTCCCACGCTTCTCCTAATTTTCGAGACTTCACATATTGAGTGGAGAAACTCAAAACCACACTTTGCCTTTTTACCAGGGCGAGGAATACAAAATAACTTATTCTTCCAAGTGAAAATCGAACCTACAACCATAGCGTTTACAGTCAAACTTAGTGCCGTTCTGTTGGCTGTAAGCTAAATATTGTGAATATAAATTCTAGGAAGGATTCTTAAATAAGAAATTCTTGTATAGATACAGAAGTCTAGTACTGATAAGTATAAAATATACAAGCAATTTGAACTTGTTATACGACGGCCACATTTGGTGTCATAAAAAATGAACTTAGACCATTTATTACCGTAATCTGGTGGATGTCCAACAAACATCAAAGTAGTATAATTAGATGTTATGTTTACTGTTCGACCCTACATGAGTTGAACTCCCTTAGATTTAAGGGAAGGTAGAAACCATATAAATATATTAATGACGGATGTAGGTTCAATTCACTCTGGTAATAAGACAAAAAACGACGTTAAGCTCCGTCACTTAACACACAATGTCTGGGAAATTGGGTAGTGGGTGTGGAATAGAGTATGTAACACTATTAACAATAATAAGAAATATTATTTGTCAAAACTACCACAAACTAACATTAAAATAAGGTTAAATACTTCCATTACTGAGTGACTGAAAAACAAGACACGAAACTACTGGACGAAGAAAGAAAGCAGAGAGAGAATTTCTCGATATTCCTCCAGAAACTGAAAAAAAGAGAATTTTGCATTCTATGTTATAAAGACCACAGAAACAAAGTTATGGGCGATAATTTGTAGGCTATAATAACATTTAAGTATTTTCTTCGTCGTATTATTTCTAATATACTGCTTTTAAATCCAGTGAAAAGCTGGCATTAGATACCGCCATATATTTTTTACTTTCGGTCAAGGTATTGATCGTAAGAATTTATTATATCATAAATGTATTTTGAGTTTACGAACTTTGAGTATCACCATGGTGAAGCGCTTGGAGTTTAAGTAGCGCTTCATGAAATTGATGCGTAAAAAAGATAATTATGCTTGAAAATACGAAAAATGTCAAGTCAAGAAATATGAAGAGGAATTTGAGTACATAACCACTGCATTCAATCAAAAGCATCCTCTATCCCGCACTTCGATAGCAGTAAATTAATATAAAGAATCTACGACTTATATATACAATATTTTTCTAGCTTCAGCGCTGTATCGCGCAGATAGCAGGATAGGCAGAGGGAAACCGAGAACCGTGTGTTAAGACGCTCCATTCTCATTAAGACCTTCCGCCGCAACTTAACGCTGCACTTTGCGTCGTTACGAGAACGAACCTACAACCGTATTTAAAGTCGCACGCTTAGGTCCCTGCGCCACAAAAGGCCTCATACAAATCCAATATGTAATCACAAATTAGTAAGAAATTAAAATATACGTACATATTTGCGATTTACGATGTCACGTAGATAAAACGTTTAATCAAAATGACAGAGGCACCACCTCGAGCGTCGTAAATGAACGCAATCTTGGATGATCGCGATCTTCGAGAATCAAAGTCACCTCGTAAACTGAGAAAGTGTTGGACGACTATAATTTGAACACTATTTTTTCTTTGTATTACAATGTAGACGGAGCAATATTTTTTTATACTAATGGAGGCCACCCGCAACTTCCCTTATATGAAACATTGAAAGGTAAAAGGTAAGTTAGCTGCGTCACAGTGACAATAATTACATTATATACAACAATTTTCACAACAAAAGATATTTTTGTTTTAAACATCTTTTGTTGTGAAACCTTAAATTATTTTTGTTGTAATACAAAAAAAAATGCTTTTCAATATTTTTATTTTTATTATTCTAGCGTATAGTGAACCAGTAACATATGAACAATCTATCGACACAGAATATAAAAAAACTATTCAAACAGGATAGAGCTCCACTGGCCCATCTCTAAGCTGGAAGCATTCAGGACACCTGACTGTACTAAAATGCTCGCAACGTATAAAATCACACGTCTGTCCGTAATAGATAATGTGTGGCACCCAATGTATTATATCTATTATATAGTATTTAGATGAGTTGTTTGTATGTCTTTATATTTATATGTTAGATGGATATTTTATTTGTGTATGTATATGTTTTTTGGATAGCCAAGTAAAAAATTTCATAAAAAAATTTGCTTAAATTAACTTCACGTTGTATCTCGCTCTCAGCAGGGTAGGTAGAGTAGAGAGTAGAGAGAGGGAACCTATTGTTAAAAAATACTCCATTCCCCATTTTCCGTTGAATTCTGAAGGCATTACATTAAGTGGCGGAAATCAATACGCGGTATTGATCATCGCCTTGACACTAGAACGAAGAAATGAAAATATAAATTTAAATAAACATTTCATTTCCTAGAGTGGGGATCGAACCTACTACAGCCAGTCGCAGTTACAGTCATACTTATCCCCTGCCCCATGACTGGCCTCATCTTGCTTATTTTTCTTTTTTTTTATAATGACACTTTTTATTTGACAAACTATTATCACAGGATTTATTAATATTTATTTAAAATTACACAAATGAATGTACTTTAAAGCCGTCGTGGTGCACAGGTACAGTTGTGGGTTCGACTCCCATTCGAGGGGAATGAATTATTTTAGATGCCCATCGAAAATTTGCAGCGATAATAAAATTCCAATTATATTATTAACACAGATTTAATGTAAGGAACCCAAGTAAATGTAAAACATTTTTTTTCGTATAATAATAAAGTAACACACATAATTAATTAATAAATACGAGTACATTCATATAAGTCCATTTTTCATATAATAATAAAAGTAAGTAACACAGATAATTCATTAATAAATACGAGTACATTGATGTAAGTCCAGATGTTACCAAAACTACAACGATACAAGCTCATATAACTTATTTTTTCATTTTCATGCCAGTAAATAAATTATAACATAAAAATCAAATGAAACAATTTTATAACACTTTTTTTTAATTTATGACTTCTTGACCACAATAAAACGTTTTTCGGAAGTTACTTTTCACAAATTAAATAATGTCTTATTTTTGTACGTAAATCTACGACATTTTTTCTTTTTTAATGCCAAGAGGTCGGACGTAGGCAGAATAGCGATGACTCAAAGTTATCTAATAATAAAAAAAAGTAAAGAAAAGAGGCAAAAATGCGTGCCAATAAAAATATATTGGACTAAGTTTAAGAGGGTTGGGAGCTAATAGATTGTACTAGAATTTGTGTTGGGACTACTTTGGGGTTGGACTTTAATAAGGCTGAGAAATATTTTTCTAAATACTTTTTTAAAAATTAAATAAATGTCAAGATGTTAATTATCTGAGGCTGGTCGTGGCGTAGAGGCACAAAGTGTGACTGTAAAATCGACTGGTTGTGGGTTCGATCCCCACTCGAGGAAATGAAATATTTATTTATATTTATATTCCCACCACTCCACACGCCACTCAGCACGCAATGCCTCCAAAATTCGGCGGAAGGTCCCCATTTTCCGCCTACCGGAACGGAGTGTCTTAACACTAGGTTCCCTCTGCCTACCCTGCTGTGTGCGGGATACAGCGTGAAGCTGATTTTTTAAAAAACACAATTGGCACACAAGTAACGTTGTAATTACCATTTAATAAATATTCAAAAATGATGTTGAGGTTTCTTTCATATTTTTTTGCACTTTGAACATGATTTTAGGGCATAAGGTATAACAATTTAAAGAAAAACTAGCAAAAATTTTTAATAAAAATACATTAACATAATAAACAAAAAAAAACAATCTTTTCCTTTATATTCTAGAACTGATTTCAAAGATTGGAAAATCATTGGAATCGAACATCAAGCTTGAAGAGAACATAAAATCTCACTTAACACAGATTTGCAGTGATAAGAATCTTAGCTTTGTTACATTTCTACTGAAGTATTATAATGCCAATATTGTTGTATATTTAAATTAGTTCAAATTATATACTGGTGCCTTAATTTAGACTTTTATTTGTTTAGCTTTTTAGCCGTTTAGGGTAGGAAGAGGGAACCTGGGAACCTAGGGTGAAGACACTCTATTCTTATTTAGTCATTTCCGCAATTGGAATCAAATTCACAACCGTCGCGTTTACAATCGCGCACCTGTGCCTTTGCGCCACGACTGGCTCAACTTTTCGTTTTATATTTTCTGTCAGAATACTGATCAAAGCGTGTTGAGTCCTGGAATTTAAAGCCACATTTTGTGTTTCCAGAGCGGGGGATCGAACATGCAATCATCACGAAATCACGAAAAACGCCCTCCAATTGCATAAAGCAACATAATAAATACTACGAAACAAATGTTGTCAAATAGGGAAAATGGCAGCATTAATTAAATAGCGAGAGAAACTAAATGATGGACACGCCCGCAGTTTAAATTTAGTTGCACTTTATACGCGAATAATCGTAACACATTACGCGGGTATACTCGTACACTGGAAAATTCAGGCGCCGACTATATAAACAGTGGAATTGGTACAAGTTACGAGATACGAAATATATAGCTGATGATCGGTCACTCAACTGTCACTTTCCGGCGAATTCTGGAGGCATAGCGTGTTGTGTGGCGGAACTCAACGTCGCATTTTAAGTGAGAATCAAACCCACTTAGAAACAAAGAGTTTTTTTTTAAATATATAATACTTACTTCGAAAACGTAGCATGATCCCACGCCTTTTGGAAACCGTCTAAGCGCTCTGATTACTAAGCCATACGTAACAATTTATTTATGTCGTTAACAGATGGGAGATTTTTTATTAATTTCCGCTACCCAAAAATAATTGTTTAGAATTTTCGTTTGACAAGAGAGAATGCTTTTATTTTTTTTACATTTATTCCATAAAAAGGAAAGAAAAATAAGTTGTTATAATCGTCAAAGAATTTTCAATGTAGCTAAGTGGTCGAAACGCTTGGACGGTGTCAAGAAACCAAGAAATCAAATCCCTCTACTTTCAATATTCTTTGACTTTTCTTTGGAAAATCGCTCTCCCTTAACCCTGGCGGTCGACCAACCGACGACATTTACAATGTAAACATTTACAAAAGTGTATTTTCGTCGTACAAACGCAGCGTTATGCGTTTTGCATGCGCAATTATACACAAACAATATAAAGATATTTTAAATGACTTTTATTAACCGACATATTGTGAAGAAAGAAATTTATTTGTTATTTTTGCCAATGAGACGCAGTGGTCCAGTGTCTGTTTGTACAAATAATAGTTTTGAGTTCAATCCGGACATGGAACAATGATAATTTTTAAATTATCTTTATTTTTTGGGCAGAATAATATATATTTAAAAAATAATTAAATATATTGTAAATACTGCATCCAGAGGTCCAGCACCCAACACGTAATATCTCAAATTGGGCGGAAAGTTGGTTACGGAGTGTCTTACCACTTTAATCCTTTCCCTACTCTACCATATGTGAGATACAACGTGGAGCTAAAAAGTTATTAACATTAAAAAAATAATATAGCGACCTTTCGCTTTATGTATTAGTACCTAGCGAAAGGAGGATTTCACTTTATTCACCACTCTACCAAAAAAATAAGAAAAATAAATATTGCGGTACCTAATGGACCATTTTCACGATCCAGACCCTAGTCTAGTAAAAATATTTTAATGTTCATCTAATTGGGATTGGAACCCACAACCATCATATGAACACACATAATAGTTAAATAATAGACAGTATTTATTATAAAAACATAACAATTTTCCTATGTATTACATTGTATACGGTGTCAACTCGACGACTGTGGGTTCCATTCCCTTTCGGATAAAGTAGCAAGACAAAATGCGGTGTTATGTTTCGCCATTCAACACAAAATATATCAACAACTGTAAATGTATATCGCTATCGTCTTCAGTAAGAAGCCTGTTTATATTTGAGAATATTCCATGCATAGACAGCGGACAGTTACGATTTTATTATATAATATATATAAAGATTTCCAAAGCAAGTCTAAAAGCCATAGTTACTTATATAAAGTATAAATGGGATCGTTAAATCGATTCGAGAGTTATCATGAATCATCGAGGGATGAAATACGCTAATGGCAAGATGTCTTAAATATATTAATAATGTTTTTTTCTTAACAATTTTTTTGTATTTTTTTCCGTGTAATTGTTTTTTTTTTTTTTTGCTTTTAGTTGAGGGAAGTAAGTTTATTTTTAATTGGACGTTTTTGGTTTTATGTATTTTTTTATTTCACCCTATATCCCGTTCATAGCAGAGGGACAGCAACTCCGTTTCCTTTAATTCTATTCATCACTTAACGCTAAATTCTGAAGACATTGTTAATTAAGACTAGGATCATTTTCCGCTTCCGCAAAAATTGTGATATAACTAGATATGGCTATTTGGCAATTTAATACAAATCAGCTTTTCCAGAAAGTCACGATTTCTAACAACTATACATCTAGAATTTAGAGTTTATTATCAAATAAATATTTTCTTTTATTTTTTTTAATTGATTTAACTGATGTTTAAAGTAACAATTCGTCCTCAACATAACAGTGGCATCAATGTGATGATTAAGACGATGATCATCATCATCATCACATTGACGCATGTCGGACTCGCCTTACATAATTGTATAAAAACCTAAACGAGCGTAGAACGAATAGAGCAAATAAATCCTTTATAAATTGGCAGTCCTAAGTAGCTAAATCCTATTACAGTGAAGTCGATCGCTCTCTAATTATGACTGGCATTACCGCAGTCTTTTGTTTTTACTGCTTTTGAAATGAAAAATAAATGAAAATACGTTAATTTTCATGAAAAACATGATATTTGTAGAGTAAATTATGTTTTTATGGTTTAAGTAAGTTTTTTTAGGCGCAGTGGATATCTACGACCATAAACGAGATAGTAGTGGGTGCGAAGTTCATTCGTTGGTGAATTATGTTCATTTTCTCGCTCGAAAAGTTTAGGAGCGATGATAAAGTTCCACCAGTTAAATTGAAATATTTCTAATTCGGGCGGAAAGCCTAGAACGGAGTGTCTTAGCACTAAGTTATTTTTGCTTGCCCTGCTGTATAGTGCATGAAATGTGAAACTGAAACAAAAGTTATTTTCAAGTAATATAGGCGACTATATGAAAAAAATTTTGGAAAGATCAAAAGACATTAAATAATATTGTAGGTACCTTCTTGCTAATTGTAAAATTTATCCCGGCTATTTCTACGATAGTTTTAATTTTAAAATCTTCATCATTATCACATTTACGTTTATATTTTCATTTCTTCGCTCTGTTGTGGAGGCTAAGCGCGGCGTTGAGTTCTGCCACTAAACACGCAATGCCTCCAGAACTCGGCGGAAAGTGGGGGACTGATTTGATTTGTTTTTTTATTAATTTTCCTCGTTCTGGTAAAGAGGCAAAGCGTGGCGTTAAGTTTCACTCAACTGAGAGACGAATTCGCTAACACATAAATTATTACAGCACTAACTAATTTGTTTATTCTATTTATAAGTAACTAATAGTTTTCATTTAAATTTTAAAATATAATTGAAGTCTAAAAATGTATTGACCAGTTGTAGGCCGGGGGCACAAGCGTGTGAGTGTAAATCCAATAAACAGTGAATAAACAATGAAATATTTATTATGTTCATTTCCAGCAAAGAGCAAATAGCGGCACGGCGTTGAGTTCTATCACTAAATACGCAATGCCCCCAGAATTCGACAGAAAATAGGGAACGGAAGTTGCTTATTGGGAACAGAGTGTCATAACACTAGGCCCCCACGTTCCCGCCGCGTATCCTACTAATCAGCTTCACGCTGTATCTCGCACACAGCAGGGTAGACAGAGGGAACGTAGTGTTAAGACACTCCGTTTCCCACTTTCTGCCAAATTCTGGAAGCATTGAGTGTTTAGTGGCAGAACTCAACGCTGCGCTTAGCCTCGACACCAGAGCGAAGAAATGGAAATATAAACTAAGTAAATATTTCATCTCCTCGAGTGGGGATCGAACCCACAACCAGTCGGTTTTACACACTTTGTGCCGCTGCGCCACGACTGGCCTGTCCAGGATCCTTTTTTTTGTGTTAAATCATACATTTGCCTAAATATTTACTCGTATCGTGTATCGTGTATAACACTTGCTCTTGATTGAAGTCGGTATCAATCATCCATCCATCAGTCATCACACGCCCCTCGCTTCGGTTTTGCGGAAGATATTTTAATATAACGAGAATGTAAGCGAAGTATGATAGTATACAATCTGTATTGAATTGTGGAGGTTTAAAGCTAAAAATGATTTTTGTATACAGTTAGATTGTACTTTTAAGTTAATCATAATATATATATATATATATATATATATATATATATATATATATATATATATATATATATATATATATATATATATATATATATATATATATATATATATATATATATATATATAAAAACCAGACCAGAATAACATAGAGACTACTTTTTATCCCGAAGTTCCCGCAGGATTGATTCCTAATTGAAAATAGATACATTTATCCGTTGTGTCCGTTTTGCGAATTTTCAGTTGTTATAAACGCATTGACGTAATATCCAGGTTAGGTTATTGGCAGATGGTTTTTTGTATGATACTTAATTTTTTTTAAATTAATAGACTCACAGATGCGTGATTTGGTTTTAAATTGGCTAATTTGAATTGTTTTTTGCCTATTAATTACTATTAAGCCATAATTTTAATTAAATAGATAAATCTTGCATTTTAAAGGTATTACGTGTTTTTGTTAAGAAAAGTACTTCATTTTTTTAATTGTAACGATAGGAACATACTGCAGTAACTACCGATAGACTTATGATTAAAGCTTTGCAATACATAGTTACCATATTTCGTATGTTGATAATATTATTACGTTATTATAGGGTTTCCACGCGGACGAAGTTGCGGGCATCTTCTAGTTGGACATAAATGTGTTTACATAAATATCAGTGCACTCTGTTCTAAGCGCGGAGTTGAGTTCCGCTACTCAATACGCAATGTCTTCAAATTCGGTGGAAAGTGGGGAAAGGAAGTGTCTTAATGGGAATGAAATGTCTTAACACCAAGTTCTCAGGTTCCCTATGCTTACCTTGTTAAGTGCGATACACAGCGAGAAGGCAAAAAGAAAAAAAATGAATCAATGCAAAATTATTTTTCCTATGTCTTTTTCTACAATATCATATTCTACAATACAATATCATATCATTCAATAAATCAAAAAAACAAATAATACACACATTTACACGAATTACATGTGAAGTACCTCTTCTGTAAAGAGTTTGTGCTCTGTGAGCAGTCGCTAACGATCGTCGTTAAGAACAGTTAGTAGTTGAGAGATTTTTGTTGAGAGATTTTGTGTTTATGAAGTTGACGTCAACTTCATAATACCTACTCTGTTCTTAAGTTTTTTTTAAAACATAAAATTGAAATAAGAATAATTGTTTAACCAGTACGTGCAGGATAATTTTTAAAAGCTGCTTTTCTCAAATATACACTAAAATACAAATCATAGTAGATATTAAGGAGACAGCCATAAAAACAGAGTAAATGGCCGATACTAAGAAAACTCTACGCTCGAGGGATCAAGACCATACAGACCATTGTCTTATATAAACTAGGGACAATGGCACTAAAGACTTTACTAATGTTTACTTGTAATTGAAAATGGGAGAAATGAGGTTTGGACACGCTATTTACTATTAGTATTATATGGACATACTAGTCGTAGTCCCCAACTCGGTTTACATGAACTATAAGATATAAAATGAAAATCTCGTTTTTAGGGTTCCGTACTTTAAAAGGACATAACGGAACCCTTCTAGGATTATTATATTGTCCATACCTCCGTCTGTCAAGATCATTAATCTGGAGATTGTGTGGAGGTATCAAGTAAATATTATCTGGTATTTAGGTCTACGGTCCTTTAGTGCACAGAAAAAAATATATTTCTAAGTCAGGGCAATAAAAAAATACGGGCACTTCAGTATAGTTTTTCTACATTTTATATGAAATTCGATATGTAAAAATACATGTATTCATATTATTCAAAGAATAAAGTATTCGATATGTATATTACTAACAGATATCATTTAAAGAACAAACTATATAAAACAATTTATCGCGGAACACTATCTACTATGGAAAATGAATGAGACGAAACCACCCCGGGGTTGTATTTTGAAACTTATGAATATGCAATTTAGTTATTTCTATAGTTGGGTGTACATAGTGAAGAAATTAAGAAATAATTTAGCGTTGGAGGCTGTCGTGGCGCAGGGGCACAAACGTGCGATTGTACACACGACGGTTGTGGGTCGATTTCTACTTAGTCGTGGGAATTACATATTTTCATTTCTTCGCTTTGGTAACGAGGCCGCTTTGCCTCGTGCGAGGGCGAGGCTTAACACTAGGTTCCCAGGTTCCCTGTGCCTACTCCGCTATGTGTGAGATACAGCGCGAAGAAAAGAAATATTTATTATTATTAAGCAATTTTATTTGCCATTGTTAATTAAATTTCATCATAAAATATAACATCGATTGTGAATTTGATTCTCAGTTGAAGGATAATTTATAATCCATATTTTTTTCATTATCGTGTAATGTTTTAAAACTTTGACTTTAGTTAAAGGTTGTAAAATATTACTAAAGAAAAATTACTAAAGAAATTTTAAATTATTATATTTATTATTTATTTAGTTATTTTGGCCAGAATATCAGTTTAATGCTAGACAATGTTATACTGTCATCGGATATCAAGACGTTTAAAGGCATTTCCGCCCGAAGGAAGTACGAATTGATGTAAATAATGTTGAGTTGAAAAGTGTGGGTACCTTTGGAACCTAGTCATAAACAACTCTTACCTGTTTTAATTTGATAATGTAGAAAAAGCAGCACTTGGAAGCTAATGTAATATACTAAGTAATATATTAAAAAAATCACATTCGTTAAAAGCAATTGAATTAATATAACAAATCGCTGTGTAAACAAGGCCCGTATTGAAGTGACACAAACCAAAACGGCCCAATTACGCCGGTCCAACAATAAGCAGGATCATTTTTATCCGTCACTTACATTTCTTTAGACATTTCTCATGCTGTTTCTGCTTGTTTAAATATTTCATTGGAAGTAAAAAAAAGACTTTTCGTTTGTGTATTATTTATATTAAGAATACATTAGATATTTAATGTTAAAAATAATCATAAATAGAATAATTTTATGTAATAAATGATTGAGGCCATCTTAGAGCAGTGGCACAAGCGTGTGTCTTTAAACGTGACGCTTTTGGGTTTAATTCCCGCTTGAAAATTTTTTTTTTATTTCAATTCCTCGCTCTGGTAACAAGATAAAGCGTTGAGTTCTACGGCTCAATAAGCAATGCCTCGAATTACGGGAACGAAGCGTCTTACCGCTAGGTTCCCAATGTGTAGCTGAAAAAAAAATTATGGACATAAATCATTATAACCTAAACTCTACCGAGTAGAATTTGAACTCATATTCATAAACATTGCATGTGCCTGTACCGTAGTACCTTTCAACTACACTGCCCTGTGTTTATATAAACTATATTTAATAATAAAGTTATGTATGTTTTTATGTTGTTTTATACTCATAAACTTTTTTATCCAGAGGATTTATCAAAGTAGGTAGATAGGTACCCACATTGTTAGTTTTAGTTTGCACCTTTAAGTTGTAATGTATTCTAATGGATTTTCAAAGGAATTAAAATTTACATTTTTCTCTACTTTTAATTAACAACATTTAATTAAGCCCCAATTACTCACAGGTTGTGATTTTTGTGAAACTATTGAAATTAGGAAAATGTGGTATGTAGGTTGTATAGAAAATATAGGAGAGCACTAAGAAAGGATTTCTAGAAATCCCTATGAGAACCGGAAAAAACGGAATTTTCCTTTCTACTTGTTAGTAAACATGAGTCAATATCATGTTATGTCGTCCTGACACAATATTTTATACTATTAGGTATTTTACAGTTCTTATCCTATACGACATAAAAAAAATTGGTGATCCGGTATGGATCCTTGTAGTAAGAGACAAGAAAACATGGAACTCTTTAGAAGAGGCCTTTGTCGACAGACAAACTGTTTTATACAAACATACAGTTGCCGATAAAAAAAATTGAATTGAAAAAAAAACTATTTAGTTTATACAAAGTAGGCACGTTATTAATATTTATTCATTGTGAAAAAAGAAACAGCAATAAAGGCTATTTTATTTTTTATTTTATTTTTATTATCCTATACGAAACGCTAAAGCGCAGAAGCATCTTTGTGGATTTGATTTACGTTGTCTTGCAAGTGGCAGCCACTATTTAGTGCCTATCTAGCTGAGTTAGGAGCAGGGAAGTATTAGGTGGGGTGTGTGGTTATGACACTCAAAGAGATAATGGTTAAAGATAGGTATTACGTAACGTTGTGTTTTCGTAATTAATACGAACATTATAAAGCTAAAGAGTGTGTTTGGTTGAGCGCGCTAATATCATGAACTACTAGTCAAAATTTAAAAATATACATTTTGTATTGAATCTTCCATTGATCGAGGCCATAGTCTATATTGATGACGCTAAGATACCCGCTAAGATGGCTCGTAACTACATATTTCAGTTCCAGTCAAGAGATAGACATCTCGACCTTAAAGGCTGAAAACGCATCTGCAGCTCCTCCGGTGTTGCACGGGGTGACACGCACGCGAGGTCTTTTCCATAAAAAAAAGACGAGACGCTAACCCACTTAACCACAACGTCCTCTATTATCTATATTTTCCCAATACCCACATTTTACTCATTCATACATTAGTGTCAAAACCATTTTACTATAGATCAAAATAACTTTGATTTCATGTAAAATAATGACCATGTTTCACTTCAACAAAAATATACATTTAAAGTTAAATTCTATTTCCTTATGATAAGACTCAAATTTGTGAAACTGCGTAACAGTGTGAAGTGGAATGAGAAGATAACGCCCAAATTGTCTGACCCTAATCATTTGCGGGACCCTAAATCTATTGACACCTAATATCTAGAGAATTGGCGGCTTTGTAAGGAACCACTCACATCTAGGCTTAATATAAAATCATTATGGAGAAGGAACAAAGGTTATATTGTTTGAGGTATAACAGTCATCTGGTTTTTGTTTGGTAGAAATAGTTGGATTTCATTTTTTTTAGCTCTACGCTTTATTTCACATATAGCCGTGTCGGTAGAAGAAATCTGAGAACGTGTTGTCTTAAGCAAAATTGTGAGTCGATATTTTTGTTATAAAAACTAAAAATATTTTTATATACTATATTTTTATATAATTAGCATATAGAAGTCACTGACAAATTTTGCCGGTGATTCTTTTAAGTCTTCCGATTTGTTGTCAATTATTTTCATTTCCTCAAGATAGTAGAGAACGTCACGTTTTGTCTACTGTAGTGTATGCGGTTGTTAATGCAGTCTTTACACTTTCGCTCATTCCATACACTTCATTCATACATACATTGACAAGTTTAAACAGAGGAGCAATCAGTGCGCTCGGGCATTGAGTGCGGTTACGAGCCTGTGAAATACCTACATATTTAAGGTAAAGGGCGGACTTTACATGTACAAAAGCGGAGAGATAAAAATAATTTAGCTATATAATTATTACCATCACGTTTACAGTCCGATACTGTTCCACTTCGTCAGTACGGTCTCTGAGATAATATAAAATAATGAAAACATGTAGAGATTTAAGAAGTTTGTATAAAAGTTTTTATTTTTCTCACAATATCGCCTTCAGTCTAAAATCTATCGAAAACTATTCAATTATTTTTTCAATTTACTTTTAAATTCCTTTTTTTTTTAGTTTAGGTCCCAATATTGCATGGAATTTACCAAAGTATCTATAACATAGATAAGGTGAGAGTAGAAAATTTCACCGCTTCTTTAAGAAAATGTGAAAACAATCATTCACTATAGAAATCTTGGAAAATATAAATTTTAGTTCTCATGTATCTATGGAAAGTTTTAAAATGACACAAATAAAATGTTTAAGAATTACTACTACTGCTACTAGCTTCACGCTTTATCCCTAGCGGGGTAGTCAGAGAGAACGGGGCACCAAACACTACGGTCACTACATACCTCTTTCGCAACGTTTACTGTCATCACTCTTTTCATCGTACATGGGCATGTCCGGGGGTTCCTCATGCTTTTTACGTGACCTTCCTCCAGTATCTTTGATACTGTGTTTCGAAAGTCAACCGAGATCTCCCCCTACCTCTCTTACCACTCACTTTTTTTTAATAATGTACAAATAAATTACATGCAATATGTACATATGTATATGAAGAAGATAGCATTACTTTTTTAATAGTCCACTTAACACGTGTGTAGAACTACTATACTACTATAGACTGTATAGTTTTTAGCGGTATATCCTACACATAGCAGGAGGAAGAGGGAACTTAGGGGACCTAGTGTTAAGAAGAATAATAGTGTTAAGAAGAAGAATGAAGATATTTTCGAATTCTAAAGGTATTGTTGATTGGCAGAGCTCAACGCCGCGGTTTTGCCTCGTCACCAGAGCGAACCTGAAACCCACAACCGTCGCGTTTACAGTTGCGCTCTTAGACTCCTGCTCCACGGCAGTAACGATATATAAAGATACATTGTTTTAACAAAAACTGTTTAATGTCTGATGGGTTTTTAAACCCATCAAAAAGTACTCAAAGTTAGAAAAGCAAAACACTGACTTATCTCCGGCGGAAGCGTCTGGACATCGGACCGATCGTAAACTAAATGCGCATCGGAAAGTGCTGATAATAATAATAAAAGTAAATAGACTTCTATAAAATTAATGAATCTTTTGAATTCTTTCTTATGTATAACTAACTTTTAGCTGCGGCTTCGCCCGCGTGTTAGAGTGAAAATAATTAAGAGTTATATATGACACATAACGAATTCTAACAGTTGGTTACATAATTAAAGTGATTAAAGTGATGCAGTATAGTATAGCTTATATAGTCTGCTGCCTTTCATCGATAAATGGACTGAAAAATGGATGGAAGTTCATGGTATTACCGTATTTCAGTATTTATCCCGCTTTCTTGTGAGCTAGACTACACCGATTCACAATCCACAACGTTTCGTCTTTTTTATAGTTTCACGCTGTATACAGTGATAAGATACTGTGTTCGCTACTTACCGCCGAATTTTTGAGGCTTTGAGTCTTAAGTGGCTGAACTCAACCCCATACGCCTCAACGCAGACTTTTATACGTTTCCTAAATAATATATATTCCTTTTCCTAAATGTGGAACAACACTTTAAAATTGGTAACAATATTAGATGTTATCAGTTATAATATTTAAAAAAATACTTCATAATAAATTCACAAGTAATATAAAAAAGACCATTAACTTCCCATTTTTCAAAATTCTTTCAAATTGAAAACTTATTTTTGTGATTTCAGAGACTAAATGGCAACACTCAATTTTCATTAAGGACCGGAAGCTGCCACCCATCGTGTAGTTGTGACGTCATAAAGCCCTAATTATAATAGACGATCATCAATCAAACTCCATTTACCTTTTTCTGACAGTAATAGATTCATATTTTTTGGAAATGGAACTTGGAATTCTTTATTAATTCTTATTTATATATCGTATGGAACTATATATTTAAAAAATATATATTTTGAAAATTGTTTCAGAGGAAAGGAAGTGAGGAAAAAATCGTATTCTGATGGTACTACCATTAAAAATGTGTTTATTTTTTATTAGGTTTACACTGTGTCCTGCAAATTATAGTAAGATTGACAAACGATAGACAATATACTCTGTTTCCCACTTTATGGTTTTGACGTTGACTTTGACCCAACGCCGCACCTTGTCTTGTATTTTCATGTAATCGAACCAGCAATCTTCGCGTTTACAGTCTAATATAACTTAAACACTAACATTAAGAATATAATAATAATAATAATAATAAAAGCCTTTATTCAGATTTTAACAAGTTTTTTTTTTTACAATATAAAGATACATTAATTTTTTTTTTTTTTTGCTCAGGTAAATTAATCTGTTTGCCCTATTTTGACAAAGGCCTCTTCCAATTTTTTCCATTCTTTTCTGTCCTTTGCGGTTTTAGACCATAATGGACCCACAGTGGCTTTTATATCGTCCTCCCATCTTTTAAATTGTCTGCCGCGTTTCCTCTTCTGGTTCCTAGGATACCACTCGATCATAGCCTTGCTCCATTTTTCAGCCCCACGCATAGTGTGGCCGGTCCATCTCCATTTGTGTCTTTTGATGAGGTATGTGACATTCTCCAATTTTGTTTTACTTCTTATTGTATTATTTTTTGTTCGATCGGATATTTTTATGTTAAGCATACTTCTTTCTATTGACCTCTGGCAGACTTCCAATTTTCTATAATGTTCCTTTGTAGGGGCCCAGGTTTGGCATCCATAAGACAGTACAGGAAGGATGCAAGTTTTATAAAGTTTAGTTTTTAGATGTATACTGATTTCTTCATTTTTCATTATTTCCTTGAGTGACCAGTATCTTTTCCATGCATTGCCGATTCTTGTTTTTAATTCTTTAGTGGTTTGATCAATGGGCGAGATTACTTGGCCAAGGTATGTGTATTCCTGGACATACTCAATATGTTCGCCGTTTATCACAATTGGTTCTTCGACGCTGTTCGTCATAGCTTTCGTTTTCAGGGTATTCATTGTCAAACCTACTTTCCTACTTTCTTTGTCTAAGTCTTCAATCATCTTTTTTAGTTCAGCTTGTGTGGAAGAAAACATTATCAGGTCGTCGGCAAACCTTAAATGAGTTAAGTTCGTTCCATTGATGCTCAGGCCATAGTTTTCCCAGTCTAATGTGCGAAAAACTTCTTCTAGGACAGCTGTGAAAAGTTTCGGTGATAGAGGGTCGCCCTGGCGTACGCCTCTTTCTAATCTAATTTCTTTCCCCTCTCTTTCCAGTTTTACTTTGGCACGACTGTTGTTGTAAATAGTTTTTAATATCCTTATATACTTCCTCTCAATTCCCTGGTTCATAAGTGCTAGCCAAATTTTTTCGTGTACGAGAGAATCGAAGGCCTTGTAAAAGTCCACAAAACAGCAGTAAAAGGGTATACAATATTCTTTGCTTCTTTCGATGATTTGTTTGACGACATACATGTCGTCAAACAAATCATCGATTTTTTGATTGTGGTCTAAAGTAGAGTATCCCCTTCTAAATCCTGCCTGCTCTCTAGGTTGATTCTCGTCGAGGTTTTTGGATATGCGGTTCAGTAGCACTTTAGCGAATACCTTGTATATATTGGACATGAGGCAAATAGGTCTATAATTGCCAATATCTGACCTGTCTCCTTTTTTATGTATAAGTGTTATTGTGGATGTTAGCCATTGGCTTGGAATCATTTCATTTTTAATTATATCGTTAAAAATATTCGTAAGTATTGGTACTAATAATTTTTTATTCATAATTAAGAACTCGTTGTAGATATGATCTGGTCCAGAAGATTTGTCTTTCTTTTGAGTTTCTATTGCTATTTCAATTTCTCTTGGCAAAATTTCTGGTACGGTGTCTGTTCCTGTAATATCTGTCTGCTCATTAACGTTGACTTTGGAGTATAAATTGCGGTAAAATTCGGTGGCTGAAGCTAATATATCTGGTCTTCTTGTCATGCGTTTTCCACTATCGTTCTTTATTTTAGGTATCCATTCTCTTTTCTCCGTTAGATTGCGTATAGCTTTCTTGATTCCTCCTGTTTTAGCTATTTGTGTCTCAAAAGTTCTTAGCCTGTGTATTTTCCGATCTTGTCTTAAACTCTCTTTTATTAGTTTGCTTAGGGAACTTATTTCTGACCTTGCTTGTTTTGTCTTTACGTCAGTTAGTAGATTGGCTCTTTTCTCTAGCAGTGTTTTAGTATTTTCCGATAGTTTACTATTCCTCCTGGTTTCTTTTACTTTGGTAGATGAAGTAATTATATCTACCAGTGCATCGTACTTATTTTGAATTCCGAATTCCTTCATCTTTTCAGTAAAATTTTTCAGCTTGGAGTTAAATTCTTCCGTAAGAACGACTTGATTAGTGCTTACTGATTTAATTTTAAATGGTCTGGTTTTTTTGGAGTATTCAGCTATAAGCTTAGCTCTAACCATTCTATGGTTACTGTTAAAATTAATATTTTTGATTACTCTGCAATCTTGGAAAGAGGTGTTAGTATTCGTTAATATGTAATCAATTTCATTTCTGTACAGGTCACCGGGAGAACTCCACGTCCATCTATTATTTTTGCGGCTTTTGAATAATGTATTAAGCACCTTAAATTTATTCTCATAAGCTAGTTCTAGTAGCTTTTCGCCATTTCTGGTTCTTTTCCCGTAACAAAAGGATCCTAGTACTGATTCTTCGCCTTGCCTTCTTTCTCCAATTTGCGCATTAAAGTCTCCTAATAATATTATTTTTTTATGTGCATATTCTTTCAGAGCGGTATTGAGTTTAGAGTAAAACAGATCTATTACGGAATTACTTGATTGTTCAGTAGGAGAATAAACTTGTACTATAGACCATTTCTGGTTTCCTAATGACAGGTTTAGTATAGCAATTCGCTCCGATACGCCAATAATCTCTTCGATATTCTCTTTTACTTCTTTTTTGATAAGAAATCCTACTCTATGTTTGCCGGGTGTTTCGCCAAAATAGTAAAAAATAAAGTTGTCGTGTTCTTCGATGCTTTCTCCAAATCTACGCACTTCGCTGAGACCAATAATATTCCATTTGATGTTTTGTAATGCTATTGTAAGTTCTTCTAAACTTTCCTCGGTTCTCAGCGAAAGTACGTTGTATATGGATATGTAAAAAGAAGAATTACATTAAGAATATACTTAGCACTAAATATTTTTCCATTAACCGCAGGATCTACAGAATACATGTCATAAATAAAAGCTAGTACCAAACGACATTACTCAATCTTCAGTGACAAAGCAGTTTGCTCGTAAAGTCACCTATAGGCTATAATGTTTGTTTATTTACTATAAAAAATATATAAATAAAAATACAAAACCACATATAGGACGGCTTTATTCATAAGTTTGTGATTATAATTATATTTTTTTACAATTTTCATTATTCGGCTCTTATGTAAGTATTACATGTGATCACTCAAAACTTATTTATCAGCTTTACGCTGTATCCCGCACACAGCAGTTAAGGCAGAGGGAACCTAGTGTTAAGACACTCTGTTCCCCGCTTTCTGCCGAATTCTGTAGGTTTATTTCTTTATTTATTTTATTCTTTATTGTACACATTTTTAGAAATAAAAAATACATGTACAAAAGGCGGGCTTAACGCTAAAAAGCATTCTCTAACCAGCCAACCTTGTTGTGTGGGAGATAGTTGTGTAGGCGTGCTCGAACTAATTTAAATTAATAGATAAATGTGCAAACAAAAAAATAATGTAATGCAATATGATATACACTAAATACAATATCCAACAGTATGTAAATATATAACTAGAATATATTATAACTGTATAAATATTTTTTATGTATATATAGCAAGAATAACTGTCTGACTTGATGTCTAAATGACTCCCGGGGGGCAGCTCTCCTAATAGACTCGGGTAAATTGTTGCAAAGTTTGATTCCCGTGACTACAAACGCTAAAAAACTTACATTTTTTTGATTGACTGTAATTGCTATAATTATATATAGTATAATTATTTCTAAGTCGTCTTAAAAACATTTACGAACTTAAACACCACAAACAAACTAAGAAAGTCAAGTAAAAAAAAATATTGCAAAAAACAGCTATAAAAAATATTTTTATCGCACGGCGTTTTCGCGCTATCATATTACGAAATTATAGCGATGTGGATGGAACCTACATTGACACTACACAGAACTTTTCTAATTTCCTTCGTGACATCCTTGGATAATGGCATCACGAGAGATGACTTGTTTTGATTTAATATAAAGCATTGTGTGTGTTTAGTAATAATTGATTTAAAACTTTTAGTTTAACTCAGGAAAATTTAGACTGTTAACGCGACACGTTGTAACTTCGTTTCCCTCACGAGGAAATGAAATATTTAACCTCTCTTCATTTTTCTCGCTCTCATAAAGAGGTAAAGTGTCTTAATGCGAACGGAGTGCCCTAAACACTAGGTTCTCAGGTCCCCTCTGCCTGCCCCGGGCCTTCATAGCCCGGCTTGCTTTGCCGAGAACCGAAAAAGCGACCCAGAGCCTGATTGAAAACATACCACTTGTGAAATTAATTATTTTTATTTCCTCACTTTGGTAACAACACAAAGCGTGGAATTGGGTTTCGCCACTCACACAATATCTTGAAAATCGATCAGTGTGTGAGGAATTGGGTCTTGACATTAGGTTCCCTCTGCCTACTTTGCTCTATACGGGATACAGTGTGAAACTTAGTTAAACTTAATTCAGAGGCAGAGATAATCTGAGTAGAGGCAGAGGAAAACTTAGTATTAATACACTTTTTTCTCATTAAGACACTTCGAAGTAAATGAAATTGAAGCTTTGAATTTTATCACTAGCTCTTGAAGTGCAAAAATCAAACGATGTTTGAAGAGCTCTACAAATACCGTACTGCACACACTGTCTAGTGTCTATTGAATGCTCTCTAGTTGGTGCCCAGTACAGTAATTCTACAGTAGTTCTAGATTTATTTAGCTTTCTCTTTATATAAATGGAAAAGTAATTAAAGGTTTTAATTACTTTCGTAAGTACGAATATAATATTTGGTTGAATTAGTTTATTTAAAGCATTGAGAAAAGCGGTAAGAGAGGTAGGGGGAGACCTCGGTTGACCTTCGAAACACAGCATCAATGATGCTGGAGGAAGGTCACGTAAGAGGTTCATGACAGTGGACGAGGCGAAAGAGGTATGTAGAGACCGTAGCGTTTGGCGCTCCGTTCTCTCTGACTACCCCGCTAGGGATAAAGCGTGAAGTTAGTTAGTTAGAGAAAAGTATTTTTTTATATATATAAGCTTTGTGTTTTTTTTGTGAAACTCAACAACGAGCTTTGTGTTATTACCGGAGCGAAGAAATTATGATAATTAATTTTTTAAACATTTTTAAAGTGTCAAGTGGGAATTGAATCCAGACACTAAACCACTGCGCCACCATGGCGTCTTCAAGCTTTGTGTAACCCAATAAAAATAACCAAAAATAAAATTATATTAATTCAATGGCATCATTCGACTGTTAACGCGATGATAGCGCGCGAATTCCACATGCGGAAGACTATTGTATTCATGCGGTAAGGGGAAAACGAAGTGTTTAAACACGAAACATATTTTTTTCACGGAATATATATATATATATATATATATATATATATATTAACAAGAAAAAAAGGAACCCCGAGTTTCGCCAATCAATACGCAATGTCTCGAAATTAGGGCAGGACGAGAGGAACCGAGTGTTAACACTGGGTTCCCTCTGTCTATTTGCGGAATATAGCTTGAAAAAATACTATTTATCATTGCAATCCTTATAAACAAAAAAAGGTTATTAAAGTCAAAATCTCCCATCTAATGCTACAGTATCAAGTTAAATGGAAACTTACATAAGCATGGGCAATATTTCTATCATCTGTCGTGAAATAGGCCGAGCTGATCCGTTCTAACCTCATTATCTGTGGAACGTACCCCTTTCTGTAAGGGCTTGTGTAGAATTGCTATACAATTTCCAATACTTGTTATTTTTTTTGTTATATTTTATAAAGAAATGTATGCAAAGAAGATGGAGACTTTGTGGGACAGCGCCTGATTACAACCGTAATGATCTATTGTGGGTTGCCTCGCTCTGGAAAAAACGTTAGGAAAGGTTCAGGTACCACAATTCTGGCAAAAAGTGAAGAACGAAGTGGAATAATTTATTTTATTCTGTCTCTGCCTACCCCGCGGTAGAGCGGAATGTGTTAGTCGTATGAGTTTAGTTCATAAATTATTATTAATATGGAAAAAATCGCTTATATATTATTTAAATGCGGTGTTATCCTGTATTTGAAGATATAAAGAAAAATCTTGACCACCTTTTTCAAATTTTGACGCCTTCTATCTATTGAAATTCCAAAATGTTTTTTTACTGATCGAACTGAATCGATTTTTATTGAACATTCACTGGAAGATAGAAGACGTTGAGGAGCAACATATCTCCGATATGTTGCTCCTCAACGTCTTCTATCTTCATCAACATCGTCAACATATACCGATAGAGTACGGTAACGGCGAGGCAAAGTTGCGTATTGAAAGCTGGCAACATATAAAACATAACCAACTACTATGTACACTCAGCCTTATGATGCTGGATAAACGCATCATCTCTAAGCCATCAGGGCGGCCGCTAATAGCTACAGCCGATAACTAGTTTACTTTAACACTGTTTAAAGCATACTTTACTTTACAGGAGCTTTACTTTATTTTGATTGTATTATAACAAACGATACGATTTGAAGGACTTTTAGTAGGCCTAGTGTTACATCACTCCGTTATCTCATGTGGGTGGTACGTGAGATACGAACTGATTTATTTTCTACTAACTGGACATTGTGTGTTGAGCGGCGGAAGTCAACGTTGCTCTTTGTCTTACTATCATTGCAAGAAATAATAACACCGTCGATCCACAACCGTTGTATTTACACGTAGTGCTGATGCGCCGTTTATATAATACTCTATTATCAGCTTCAAGCTGTATCCCGCACATAGCAGCATAGGTAGAGGGAACGTAGGAACGTTAAAACGCTCCATTGCCATTAAGACACTTCAACAATTACAAATGCGGTGTTGAGTTCTGTCACTCAACAAGCAGTCTCGAAAACTAGGCGGTGCGTGGAGAACAGTGTTTTAAGCCTAGGTTCCCTGTGCCTTCCCTGCTGTTGAATCACTTTTAGTAATAGTTTTTTAATGTAAATGTTTAATACTAAGTTAGTTAAGCAACAGAAGCCTCTTAGCCTTGCATTGCTATTTTTTTGTAACAGGCGTTTATTATTACGAGTATGTGTCATATGTGACGATCGTTTTATTTTTTTTTAATTCAATATATTCTTGATCTCTGATCAGTCACTAAGTTTGCATTTTATTTAAATTCCTTTTTCAAAATCCTCCTACTCGCCCACACCTGCCATATGTAGGATAGCGCGTAAATCTGCAAAACATGAATAATATATGAAGATAATGAGTAAAAAAATCGTAAGGTGCAAAAGGCAGCTTACGTAAATTGGGTTATTTCATGCTCCGCGTAACGGTAATGCTAATGACTATCTGTATCTTAATATTTTCATCATATTTTTTCTATGTTCTCAATTTTTATATAAATAAAGTTTTTTTTATATTATAATTAATATATTTATTTATTAGATCTACACACAGAATATACACATAGGTTCTATAAAAATTCAAAACAATAATTGTGTTAGCTTCACGCTGTATCCGTAGAGGTGCGATCTCTCTGCGTAGGATATGTGGAGTCAGCTTAGCTGATCGAATCCGCAACGAAAGATACACAGAATAGCAGGTAGTAACGATGGTATCACGGTGAGAATAAAGCAGAATGTGCTCTGTTGGTTTGGGTTGGAATGAATGATGAAAGAATGGAATTAATGATGAAACGGGAAAAAAGATTTATGACGAAAAAGTGAGCGATAAGAGAGGTGAGGGGAGACCTCGGTTGACCTTCGAATACACAGTATCAAAAATACAGGAGGAAGGTCACATAAAAAGCATGAGGACCCCCCAGAGAGCATGTATGAAGAGCTTGATGATAGTAGACGAGGCCGAAGTGGTATGTAGAGACCGTAGCGTTTGGTGCTCCGTTTTCTCTGACTACCCCGCTAGCGATACAGCGTGAAGCTAAGTTAAATATTGCATTTCCTTCAAGTGGAAATTGAACCCACAGCCGTCACGTTTAAAATTAATTACATTTATCCTTATATATTATATAATTTATTGTAAATAATATTATAAGATTAGCTTCATTCTAAAATATAATATTCTTAGCGCCATCTAGTTATAGTATAGGTACATTAGATACATTATTGTCGTGTAAACTGTGATGGAATTGGGAAACGTGTGTGACTTAACATTGTTATGTTTTTTATATGTATATTTGTACGTATTTTAAAATATTGGTCATAGATGATGTTAATGTCACTGAAATTCATTAATTATTATGTTTGGGTTAAGTATCATCAAGGTTAATCACTTGCTAGTTGCTACTGGTACAGCTTAGTACAGCACAGCCGGTTAGTTGTGACCGCAATAAAATTATACTTGACGAAATTAAATATTTAATGAATTATTCTTATTTTTGGGATATTTTTTTTTGTCAGCTTCATGCTGTATCCCGCATAATGCAGGGTAGGCAGAGGGAACTTAGTGTTAAGACACTCCATTCCCCACTTTCTGCCGAATTCGGGAGGCATTGCGTGTTGATTGGCAGAACTCAACGCCGCGCTTAGCCTCGACACCAGAGCGAAGAAATGTATATATTTCATAAATTTAAGTAAATATTTCATCTCCTCGACTGGCCTCCCAAATTTTTCATCTCTGTAGGGAGATTTTTACAAATTTCCGCGACCCAAAGATAATTACTAAGAATTATCGTTTGGCAAGAGAGAACACTATTTTTTAAACATTTTTAAAGTGTTAATCCACACTTAGGAAAGATAAATACTTAATTAGAAAACGTATAAATGCTAACAACATAAATAAGTTGTAATAAGCGTATAAGAATTTCGACGTGGCTTGGCGAGAACGTATGGCTGTGGTCAGAGCGCCTGGTCGGTTTCCAGGAGGCGCGGATTCGAGTCCCGCTACGTTCAAATTTTTATACGTTTTCTAATTAAGTATTTGTCTTTCCTAAGTGTGGATTAACACTTTAAAAATGTTTAAAAAATAACTTGGTCCAATTGGACTTATTAATAAGAAAAACCAAGTAAAATAAATCCAATATTTAATTATTTATTTATTATAAATATATAACTTATAACCTATTTACACACATCCAAAATTTCAACCCCAGCCACATTCACAAATAAAAAGTTAATATATTAATTAATGATATACACTTATAATATATTTAACTACAGTACAGTATGGTCAATGTGTCAGTGGCACCTTGAAGATAGGCTTTCTGAGCTAAAGAGCATTTGTAAGCTTGGGAAGTAAAAACTTGACCAAAATTAAATCTTAAGATAGCAGCACATCTACAGCTAATTTTGGTGCTACCACAACTCATCCACCATACTTTATATTTCTGTGTTATCCTTAAATTGTATATAACCCAAACACAAAATTTATTGGAAAATTCTAAAGAAATTATAACAATAAATTTAAAATAGATTAGCTAACTAATATACATGTACCATCCCATATATAAAAGTCCAGAAAAGTACATAAGTGAAAAGGGCCCCAAAGAATCCATTTGTTAACAAACTTTGTCTTGAAACAAAATATTTATACCAATTAGGTCCAGCTTTTATCATAAACATGACCCATAGTATGACAACTGCAAATACATAGAAAGCAAAGCCATGAAGTCCTGTAAGGCCCAGTATACCTGAAAAATAAGCAAAGAAATTATATAATACCATTATAGCACAAGAGTTGACTGTGAATGTGAAAGTTGTGAGTTCATTTCTCATTTGCGGGAGTTAATTGTTTTAATTTTTTTAACCAAATTAATTAAACCAAAAAATATGGCATATATTAGATTTTGATCATAGAAACTGAAAACACATTTCGGATAACATTAGAAGCTATTTACTGCAATTGCATCAAATAACATTTCACACCCGAACTCATCTGATTATGGCTTATATATAAGCTGATTGCAAATATGTAGAAATATATTAAGACATGTATAAAAAAAATAACATAGCACAATAAGAATGGTTAAATTTTGCAGTGCTTGGGCAGAGTGCAAAACCAGCAAGTTCAACTTTTTTTAAAAATGTTTCTTTTCTTGATCTGTGCTCATCACAAATGCTTTAAAAATGTTATAATATTTAATAAATAGCAACAAATTTTCTCTTGCCAAACAATTTTTCTAAGATTATCACAATTTCCTATAAATTAAAGTAAGAGATAGTTAGAGAAACTACAGTTTATCACTACAGTATGACAAGCTTGGAACTGTGGAAACGTAAAAATTCGTACACAAATTAGCCTATGCCTTTGTTAGATGCAATTATTAGATTATTATCATTATTCTATAAACAATATAAAATAATGTACTTCCTTCATTAATAATATATCTTTTAGCATAATTTATTTTTATTATTTGTATTTACCAGCAGTCGATCCCGACAATGCAGCCATAGAAGTCCTACAGTATTCTACAACGACGGCATTATTTCGTAGCGCAGCCTCGCTATATGCTACCGGTTCAGGTTTTGAATCTTTTGATTTTGAGCCTGACATTTTTATTTTATTCTTTTAGTTATTTTTCTATTAAGGTTAAAATTTTACTTGAAAATAAATTTCCAATTCTACTAACCAACAGGAAACGACAGTTTTTTATCATTTCATTTATGTCAACCACAGAACACATATACCCAAAGGGAAGAATGTTCACTTCATACAAAAAAATGGGGGACTGAACGACACTGCTGCCATCTATTGTGTGCCCACCAAAAACAATATTTAAAATTTGACGCTTCAGATATGGGCGGGAAATTCAAAATTTGGCTATTATTTGGATAATAAATCTATTTTTTTTTCAAAACCAGAATGATTCCCTCTTTCAAAATCAATTGGAAATATCATTATTTAATTTAAACAAAAATACTTCCAAATGATTTTGAAGGAGTGAATCATTTCTAGTTTATTTCTAGTTTAATAATAATACAAGATAAATACAGAAATAAAACAAATAAACACTTTATACTTTTTTATTGCTTATAAACATTTGTTATAATTATATCTATACAAATAGTATTCTTGCAAATCAAATAAAATAGTGATTATTGCCAAACTTGCCCTTTTATATTAGACACAATAATTAACATTTATATAAGTTAAATAGATTGTACTCTATTCAAGAATGTAACTATATATAAATCATAATTTATATATTTTTTAATTTATAATATTGTAGGCAGTTACATTCTTGAAATTTGACCTAGATTACAAATAAAGAATGAACAAAATCATTGCTGTTTACTCTTCTATTTTAATTAAATTAATATAATTGAATTGTTGATTTTTTGATAATAATGATAAATATAATAGAGATAATGATAAAAATTATGAAGTCAGTGTCATGAAGTTAATAGTGTTGGTCAAATTAAATCTAACATAATTATAATATTACCTATTTTTTAATATACCTATATTAACCTTTTTAATAATTTCTGATATTTTGAAGATCTTGAAGACAAAGTTTGCATTTATTGCCAAGGCTCTTTAATAAAAATCCACAGACATATTTCCAGGTTAGGCAATTAAAACAAACCTTGACCATGACTTAGAACTTAGCAAGTTTCACTCCCGTTGTCTGCTTGGCATTTGGACATGTATGGTCCTGTTTTAATTTAGGTGCAAAAACAAAATTTCCATCACCAGTCTTTTTGGAAGAAATGTTTTATATGTTTCCATTTGGCTCGACCTATAATGTAATAAATAATATGTTAATTAAAATAATATTTTTTTAACAAGTTTTATTTAATTATTAGTAAGTAGAAACCAGCCAAACTTGAGACCAGCCATATCGCATGGGCACATGGTGTGACTGTAAAATCTACTGGGTTGTAGGTTCGATCCCCACTTGAGGAAAAGAAATATTTATTTAAATTTATATTTCCATTTCTTCACTCTGGTGTTGATGCAAAAGGCAGTGTGGAGTTCCACTCAAGATGCAATGCCTCCAGATGTCGGTAGAAAGTGGGGAATGGAGTGTCTTAACACTAAGTTCCCTCTGCCTACCCTGCTGTGTACAGGATACAGCGTGAAGCTGATTAATTTAATTTTTTTTATATAGAAACTAGTACTTTTAACTGGACTATACAATACACGACAAAATATTACCTTTTCCTTCAATATTGTTTGATGTAATATTTGTATTTCATCTTATATTATATTTTAAAAACAATTTTCTGAACCATTTCAGTAAGAGAGGTAAATCAAATATTGTAATATATATTGACACCACCCATATTACAAATTGTAGCTGCAATATTTAAGCCATTTCAAACATTTCTGTTGAATCTGGAAATAAAATTACAAATAATAAATAAAACTATTATCACAAATCTTTACAAATAAGACTTTATGTTTAAATTTATTTTTAACGATTACTTACCGGTGTAGATTGGTGGGGCCAGGTAATCCTGGGTAATTTTATAGGTTCGCTAATGCGAACCTATAAAATTCATTTCAATTCAATTTCATATTCACAAATAATAAAATGCAATAGAAATTCCAATATTAAATAACAGTTTGCGTCGCCGAATGAAACATAGGTTCGCCATTTGCAAATTATAATGTTCCCCCATATCAAAAGATAATCCTACTACTACGCTTTACATATCGGTTACATAAATTGTTTCTGCTTTCAATTGAAAACTTTATATAACTAAATTACACTGCAATTTTTTATTTTCATTTGTTAATTATATTTACGATTAACTTCTATTTTTTTCGGAGTTGCATTTTATCATGATATCTTCCATACATGAAACATAATAAAGAAAGTTATTTACTAAATCATAAATAATTATATCATAAAAACATTATAATAAATCCTTAAAAAATTCCTATATAGAAACTACTAATTAGTAGTTTTACTTTAATATAGCAACACTAAGTATCAAATAATTCATAATTTTTTTTTCGGGACTTATTTACAATCCCCCGTAGGTATGTCGCACATGCCCCTTAGGAAGTCGACCGGGCCTGATGTCAACAGCATGACTTGACAGTTGACACTGACAGTGTTAGAGATATAAAGAAATAGAAATCGATATGAAAGCAATGGAAAAATTTCTCTTTCGTTTTGCTTAAATAAAACTTAATTTAATGTTTATAATTAATTTATATAAAATTTGATTATATTTCAAAGTTATTTTAATTATAACATTGATATTGCACATTGCTTATGAACCAAAATATAAGAGATTTAAACGGCCACAATTTTAAACAGTTTAAATTTTCAAATTATCATCAATAAAAACATTATTTCTTAATCTTATAATATTCTTATACATGTACGTTCTTATACACATTATAAGAATATTGTAAGTCTTGTTACTCGTAAAAGGTACTATTTCTACTTACCTTACCTTTTGGTACCTTTTGATGCCGATGAAATCAATATTTAAAGGAAAAAAAACAAAAAAAAAAACAATTTACCGATGTGATCTTGAGTAAAAAAATTTTTCATTATTTTGTCATGTCATGAGCAATATTTTTTGAATTTTAGTATGGTACACCATATATTTGAACTTCAAACAAAAACTGAATGCTTTCGTATTGTACAATTCAAGTTGAAATATTCAATAATATCTTGTAATGATAGAATTAGTCAAAAGTGATAAATAAAATTTATGTGATCCTTAAAATAAGTAAAATTTAAATACAATCATATTAAAAAAATATAGTGATATAAAATACAAGATATTTCCTATATTTAATAATTTAAATATCATTATAATAATTTTATTTTAAATTAAACATTTGTCATTCAACTTGTGCCAATGAACTGTTACACATGTGTGCGTAATTTATATACGTATTGATGTTTGTCACTCACACTACATTATTTTCATGGTGGTTTTCGCGGCACTAAGCGTCGTTGAACTTATTTTCTTTTTAAAATCAAAAATCAAGTGACAATAGTTTTTTATTATCATTGTGAATTTAAGGTATTAATTAGTAATGTCTTTATTTTTATTTGTAATTAATTTTGAAGACAGTGGAGTATTTTTCCCGTATTTATGATTCTGTGATGGCGCGTGGATGACGGATCTAACAGATCCCTGTTCGTTGTAAATTAGGACTTTGATCAATTTATACTGCGGCGTTGCGAATTCTAAATAAATTATCAAAACCTATACGTTTGCATGTTTATAAATATGCCCAAAAGTGATTTTAACATTGCAATAGTGTTTAGTAAAAATAAAAATTAAGTTTTCGATTCTATGATGTGAGTTGTATATATAGAGAGAACGTAACTTATATTTCGTTTTGCTGAAAAACATGGCCATTGCAACAAACATCTGTTAATACATTTGAAACTATAGTTTTATACAGTTTGTTATTCTTTATGTGATATCATAATGCATATTCATTGGTTTATTTCTCGAATTTATTTGAATAACCTAATTGAGTGAACTCAAGAACTTCATTTCGTTTTTTTTCTTTCAGAACTCAGACTGAGAAGTTTTTTTAAGCTTTAAATGTGTTTATACAGTTTTGACGTTGCATTATCAATTTTTTAAACCAACATAGTCATGGTAATATAGATATATGGGGATATTTTATTATCGAATTTTTCGATTTTGTACTGAATGATATTGTTACGTCAATCATTAAATAGCATATGAGTGTACATCAAAATATAAAATGGAGGAATCTGAAGACAATTTGAGTTCAGAAGATATAAGATTTGATGATAGTCCATCAATTGTCAAAGTTAAAACAAAAAAACGATCGCTAGTAGAACGAGAGTTAGAGACAAATTTAACTGCAAGAGTAACTTCTCCTGTAACTAATACAGATGCAACGAGTACCAGTCGTTATGGTAGAGCAAGGAGATTAAAAACGGAATATGAATCTACAGAAAATACTCCACGGCCTATTAAATCTCCAAAATTAAGTCAATCTCCAAATAAAATACACTCTCCAGTATACAAAATGCATGCTTCAAATTCCATTCGAATTGAAACTCCGAATAAATCTTTGGAAAACCAAATTGAAACTATTTATAATGAAAATATGTCATTAAGTCGTTTTGGTTCTGATGAAAAAAAAGGTCCGTCAACTAAATACCCCAAAGTGTATATACGAAAAGATTTAATACAAACTAAAGAGAAAGATGAGGAAATTGTTCTAATAAAAAACATGTTTTCACCAACAAATAATAAAAAAGGTCTCAATTCAGATGAGTGTACTGAGAAATATGTGACAAACAAACAAAATGGATATACAAAGACAGCATCTGTAGTAAAAACATTGGATTTTGATGGAAATAAAAAGAAAATTGATAAAAAGATGTCTAAGAATGAATTATTTGACTTAGAGGCTCTATGTGAATACCAAGTTGGGGATTTAGTATGGGCACGTATGGGCACTTATCCTTTTTGGCCATGTATTATTACTAGAGATCCATTGAGTGGAATGTATATAAGAAAGAAATGTAAGTAAATGATTATTTAATATATATTAGTATAAATTGACTTTGACTTTGCTAATAAAGATTTTTTTTAAAATAATTTATTCATATAAACTGATACATAATATATTCATATAAAACAATTATTTTCTTAGATCTTTCAAAAACAATGTGATATAACTTCTGACTGTAAACATGCCAGTTGTGTGTTTGATTCCTATTCTGGGGGAATTATGCATTACATATTCTTGCTCATTCAGTTGTGTCACATCTCTAAAAAAGGGCAAATTGTGAGGACAAAATATCTTAACACCGAGTTCATGTCCCAAGTGGAAATGGAATCACATCACATTTACAGTTATGTCATATTGTTCCATGATAGCCTCAAAGAATAATAATTTCTTTAATTTTAAATACACTACTTAGACTGTTATTATATAAAATTATCTAGTTGTATCACATTATCTTTTTATTCTTTCTTTTTATTTTATATTTTTATTATACATCTTATATCATATAAATCAAATGAAATGTTTAATAATAAAAGAATATAATATATACATTATTTGTTAAATAGTAAAATTATTACTTTACATATTTACATATATTGTTAAAAAATCCATAGCACTTTGAAATCAAGTAATTTAGTTTGAAATAATTACTTTTAGATAACATATGTTAATGTTAATGTTACATATGTGGACCATATATGTAACATTAACATGGTTTTTATATACAGGTTTTTGTAACATTTTCTTCTAGTATTTTTTTGTATTTTTTTTTTACATTGTTTTGGTTAAAGTATAATAATATGGGAATATTATATATACCTAATGTAAGTCTCCTTTGGATTTCTTAATAATAACACCAGTCGTAAAATATTATATGGTAACATGATCAATTTACTTACTAAAAATATTATTTATTAAAACTGAGGACTGTAAACATGAAGATGTGGGTTTGTTACCTATTCTAGGGAATGGAAACAGTGTGTCTTAAAATCAGGTGATCCCAGATTCCCTCTGCCGATCCTGGTATGTGCGGAGTACAGCATGAAGCTAAAATATTAGTTATTTTTTTTCAGTATTTGGTCGTATTGAAAGAGATGTACTACATGTGACATTTTTCGGTGATAATGGACGACGCGGCTGGATCGTGGACAATATGCTCAGAAAGTTCCTTGGCCAATTGGAGTTTGAAACTGCCAGGATGAATGTTACACCGGAGGTCAGTTGTTGAAATATGGTATTTTTTATAAAAATTTTTAGTTGAACTTTTTTTTTAAATTTATGAATAGTTCAGTAAAAAGTAAGTACATAAATAAGTAAATTCAATACTTAAATTAAGCTTAGTGATTGTGCATTTAATCTAATTATTAAAAAATAACTTCTGTTAATTATCCTTAACATATTAAGGAATATTAATAAAAGTTATATTTCATAATTATCTTTTATATTGGAGAATTATTAAAACAATTATTTTAAAAAATCTTTATTTTAAAATTTGCAGGCCAAGAAAAAAGATCCAAGGTGGTATGGTGCCCTCTTTATATCAGAAAAAAAATTGGCACAGTGGCAAATATCAGTGGCAGAAGCAGAAATGCTACTAAAAGAACCTAAACGACTTCGAATAGATATGTTAAATAGTATGCTGGAAAAATCAAGATCATCAAAAGTAACTCCTAAACAAGAGAAAAGTAAAAGAGTTACTAGAACTAATAGTGATGTGTCATTAAGTGAGAGTCTGTATGACACATTGTTTTCCGAACAAGATTTTAAAACGAAGGACTCCGAAAGATCCAGAAGTAAAAGTAAGAATAGGTCATTGGATGTGTCAGAAGTTGTAACAGCGTGTTTAGACAATATGGCCGCTAAGACTGGTATAACTAAAATTCAAAGGCAATCGCACATGGACAGATGGTTGCAGAAAGCTAAATCAAAAACGCCAGAAAAATCTCATATGAAATCTCAGACTAAGGGGTCAAAAAAAAATTCCAAAGAACCAAAAAAGACTTATAATTTTCGCTCATCCAGTCAAGAATCATTAGAAGACAGTAAATTGCCATCCTATCAAAACGAACATAACTATAGTCAAAAATATATAGACAGCACTAGCTCAGTAATATACATAGATGAAGAAGAAAATACAGAAGAAACAGATTCTCTTAACAGTTCAGGTCTTGGTATAATATCTAAAGTTGAATCTTTATGCGAAAAAAACGAAATCCACGAAAATGATGATATGATTTTAACTGTAGTTGATAATGAAATATTTATAAGTGATGCTGGCAACATTGACAATGTTGATTCGATTGATTCTTTTATTTCTGATGGCAGTAATGTTGCCAAATTACAAAATGGTGATATTTTGAATAATTTAAATAATGATAGTGTGGATAGTGAAGAACAAAATGTAGAAATTAGCATTAGTAATGATAAAGTTGAAAAACTTATAGATGATAGTAATAATGACAATTACATGGATGTTAATGAATATAATACTGATGTAGATCAAGTACAGAATATTGGTTTGGATGTAACAAATTGTGAAAATTTTATGATTAATGATGATTATATAATGGATGATACCAAAATGTCAGTAGATGAAGATAATGCTGAGATTCATAATGAAAAAGAAATAAGCGATGATAATAACGATAATGCAGAACAAATTGATGCAAAAGAACAGACTATGAATGATTTTATTAGTAAAACAAGTGAAACAGATAATAAAATGGAAAAAGAATTCGAAGGAAATGATAAAATGGGTAATAATACAAATTTAGTGGAGGAGCTACATGAATCAGATGAGAACAAAAATGCTTTAAATAGTGATGAAAGTGATAATTCTAATACAAGTATTGAAAATAAATCCGTGGAAATAATTGATAGTATACATGCTTCCAGTATAAGTAATAATAATGTAACAGATGGACATATATCTATAGAAAATGCTAATAGTCCAGTTGAAGAAACAATAGAAATATCTAATTTACATATTGAGAATACTTTTTTTGAGTTTAATACGATAGAAAGTAATGCGAAAATAAAAAGTTACAACAACTCCACTGTAGACAGTCTAATGACAAGCGATGCATCAAAAAAATCGCGTAAATTTAAATTATCGCTAAATAAATCCATTGAAAAAAGTAATGATGATGCTAAAGAAATAGAAAAATCTAATACTAATGCTCATTTGGATCAAAATGAACCTAATACGATAGATAAAGTAGAAACAATAAATGCTTATTCAGTTAAATATATACAAAGTAACAATCTTGAAAATAAATCTACGGAACCCAACCTCCAATTAGACGTGAAAGAAAATGGTGGCGCTTTAAATGGAGGAATATTTGAAGAATCTGATAAAAAAAATGCCAAAGTTATTGTGGAGCCAATTGAAATGCCATTAAATGAATTAATTGATAGTAATGATACATTTTCTATTAAATCAATAGAAACAGAAAACACAGCTGTACAAAATAGATTTCATGAAGACGATACTTTATCAATAGATACTAAGACTGATAAAACATCTTTAAACAGTGAATTAGTTTTAAATGGTTATCATGATAATAATGTCGATGCTGACACAAATTCTATTGAAGAAGAAGAAACGCTTGCAGACTATCAAGTGAGATTGAAAGCTATACAGATCGAAGGAAAAGAAATAACAATAAATATTGACAAAATAGATGAGCCAAATGAGTTAGATTTAGACAATATGTCCACCAAATCTGAAGACAGTGAAGTTTCAGTTGGTAGAAGAAAACGCAAAGAAAAATTGATTGAAAAGAAACAATTTTTAGATGACCCTGAATTCATGAAGTATTTGGAAATGAGACAAGACGCCGTAATGGATGAACATCCGGAACTTTCGCAAGAAGATATTACTAATTATTTATATAATACCTGGATATATGAGGAAGGATTAAAAACTGAAGCCAAAAAAGCTGATGAAATTGATCAGTCTAATTTAGTAAAAGGCGTAAACCAAGATCCTGTGCCCGTAAAAAAGATAAGAAAAAAGATTAAAGTAGAAAAAGATAAAGAAAAGGACATGTCTATTGAAAAGGAAGTAATACCAAAGGAAAAATCTAAAAGACGAATTATAAGGCCATATTACAAAGAGGACTTTTCAGATTTTGATGATGATATAGAGTATTATGAAATATTTAAGCCAAAACGAAAAGAACCACTTATAATTGAATCTGCCGAAGTTAAAACTGAAGATTTAGAAAGTAAAGATTTGAAACTTGAAACTGAAATAGTTAATGAAATTCCAATTGAAGTTGATGAATATGCGTCAGATGGAATAGATCAAGTGGAAGAATACTTTAGTCAGCTAACTGCATCTAAACCGAATTTGTTTAAAGGACTTATAAGAGAAAAGGTTTGTGAAATTTGTGAAAAATTTGGCAATCTCCACAAATGTAAAGGCTGCCATGGTATGTTCCATTTGGACTGTATTAATAAAGTAACAAAAGTGATAGAAGTTTCCATACCGAGCAGAGGTAGAAAGAAAAAGAAGCGAAACAGAGGCCGAAAAGCCAAAGATGGCTGCCTAGATTCGGAAAGTCAAAGCGACGAAAAATCTCAAGATACAAATGTTTCTGAAGAATTACAAAACATGTCTTTAGAAACTGAAGAAGAATATCACATAACGGCTAACGAAGATGATTTTGAAAGTAAACTATGCGTTAAAATGAAAGAATTATTAGAAAATCAAGAAAGTATAGAATACGATTCCTGTTCAAACGATGAACACGATTTCTCTGATATGAATTACGGCGAATGTAAAATAATCGATGTTAAACGAAAAAAGCGAGAACAAACCGATTATTCAGATTTCAAATGTAATAACTGTCAAAAGTTTGATATTCCGTTGTGTTTCGTCTGTAAATACCCCATTTCACCCAAAGATAAAGCCGCGCACAGACAGAAGTGTTCCATAGCGCATTGCAATAAATATTATCACATGGAATGTTTGGACCATTGGCCACAAACGCAATTTAATGGCGGAGAAACTAGGAGTAATAAGAAGAATGAATATTTCGAGGCGTTTTCGTGTCCCCGCCACGTTTGTCATACGTGTGTGTGCGACGATCCGAGAGGCTGCAAGACGAGGTTTAGCGGAGATAAGTTGGCGAGATGCGTGAGATGTCCAGCGACGTATCATACCTTCACCAAATGTCTACCCGCCGGCAGTCAAATTTTGAGTGGGTCTCATATTATATGTCCACGGCATTATGAGCATAGGTATGAAAAAATATTTATATTTTAATTTATCTGTAAAATTTAAATAGTTAGATAAATATAAAATTTAAATAGACAAATGATTCAAACACAAACCTTTTCCAGGTTTGTGTGACTACTGTTAAGACACTATGTTCTGATTAAGACATTTCGTTTCCCACTTTCTGCTAAAATCTGGAGGCATTGCGTGATGAGTGTTGGAACCTTTTTTCATTAATATTTCTCATTTAAAACATTAAAATTTCAACAGGCCTGGTAAAGTACCCTGTCATGTAAACACAGGGTGGTGTTTCATATGTGCGTTGGGCGGATCACTTATTTGCTGTGAATATTGTCCCACATCGTTCCATGCTGAGTGCCTTAATATTAAACCACCTGAGGGTAAGATTATTTATTTTGTCTAGCTTTAGCTATATGCCATATGTACCAATGTAGACAGGAAACACAGTAGTGTTAAGACACTACATTACCCATTAACACACTTCTGTTCCCCATTTTCTGAATTCTAGAGACACTGCGTGTTTGAAGAGCAGATTCAACACCAGAGCAAAAACATGAACATATTAAATATTTTATGTCCCAAAGTGGAAGTTGAACCCACAATCTTCGCTGTCTCAGTCATACTCTTGTATTCCTGCGCCACAACGAGCTCAAATATAGTTTTTATTTTTTTGTCATCAGGTGGTTACATGTGTGAAGATTGTGAGACTGGTCGGTTGCCCTTGTATGGAGAAATGGTCTGGGTCAAATTGGGACATTATAGGTAAGTTATGTTATAGTATATTAAATGCTCTTTTATTAAATGGTAATTTTATTTTTATGATATTTTGTTTTAAAGAGATATAGATTATTATTTCATTTGTAAAATTTGTAAATAAAAAAATAACATTGCAATTATTAATTTTTCCAAATAGTACTCAAACTCACAACCGTCCCATTTACAGTAATATGGTTGTTCTACTGTCTCACAACAGACTCTGAAAAGTTATTATTTATATTAATAAAATATTTTTTTAAGTATTAATTGCCTGTATATTACATATTTTAGATGGTGGCCAGGAATAATACTCCACCCGTCAGAAATACCACAGAACATACTATCAGTGAAACATTCGCAGGGCGAGTTCGTTGTGCGTTTCTTTGGACAGTATGATCACTATTGGGTCAATAGAGGCAGAGTTTTTCCATTTCAAGAAGGTAAGGTTATTCATTACATACTAGTACTAATAATGTTAAAAAGACGAACAGTTTGCTTGATTGAACACTAATATCAGGTACACTAATTAGACAGATTGAACTGACTGCTGTGCTTTGCCTTGTTATCAGAGTAAGGAAATGATAATATTAAATATTTATTTTTTGTGGAACGTGGAATTCGAACCTGCACCCGTTGCGTTTACAGTTGTACGCTAGTGACCCGGCGCCATGAATGGCTTCTCGATATTCTATATGACATTAATCATTTCAGTTGAAGTATTTAATAGTTATATAATATGTTTTCAGGTGATTCAGGTAAAGTTTCGAGTCAAAAATCTAAAATCGATGCCGCATTCACGATGGCAATGGAGCACGCGCAAAGAGCCTGTGAAATATTGAAAAGTATGTACATAATTCAATTACTTATATATTAATTAAGTATTTATATATGTGTAAGTAATAACTGTTTTATATTTATTATGAATTCGAACAGAAGCGCAGCCGAACGAGGAGGAGTCGCAGGACATCGCGTCGTCGCTGCGGCCGCCGCACTACGTGAAGCTGCGCGCCAACAGGGCGGTGGGCGCGCTGGCGGGCGCGGGGCGGCGCGCCGACGCGCAGGAGGGCTCGCTCACGCAGTGCGAGTGCGGCGCGCGCGAGCCGCAGCCCTGCGGCCCCTACAGCCAGTGCCTCAACCGGTAATATTGGTAGCATAATAGAGAACAATATTTAAGTTTCTTATTTCAAATAATATTTCTTCTGAGGACATTGAATGCAAATAATGAAAACAAAGAGAAAATATTTTTAACTATTTTCACCTTATTATTTTTTTTAACACTGTCTTCTAAATTTTTATAATTACATTTTCTTCCCAGAATGCTCTTAACTGAATGCGGTCCAACATGTCGCGCCGGCGATAATTGCAATAATAGAGCGTTTGAAAAACGCCTCTACCCCAAATTAACCCCCTACAGAACCCCGCACAGGGGTTGGGGGCTGAAAACCTTAGAGGATGTTAAAGCAGGTAAGTTATACATATCATATAACAACGTATTGAGACCTGTCGTAGTACAGGGGCACAAGCGTGCTGTAAACGCGATAGATGGTGGGTTTGATTCCCCTTAGAGGAATTAATATATTTTATTTTTTCGCTTTGGTAACGAGACATAGCATAGTTCTGCAATTTTACACACAATGACTCTATATTTAGATGGACAGTGAGAAGTGTGTTAATGGTAACAATATGTTTTAACACTAGGTTCCCAAGTTACTTTTGGCTACCTGGCCTGGCCTTAATCATAAACTAACCCTAATAAAGCCATTCCCTTATTATTTTCTTAATTATGTATATAATTTTCTTATAACATGTAAAAAAAGACTTGGTTATACCATCCTTTTTTCTGACTGGTTGTGGGTTCGATCCCCACTGGATATAATTATTTAAGAACTATTTATTTAAATATATTATTGAAATACTATTTAAATTTACTACTAAAGTATTATTTAATACTTAAATATTTATTTAAATTTATATTTCCATTTCTTTGCTCTGGTTTCGAGGCAAAACTCGGTGTTGACTTCTGCCACTCAACACGCAATGCTTCCAGAATTCGAAAGAAAATGGGGAACGGAGTGGCTTAACACTTGGTTCCTTCTACCTACCCCGCTGTGTGCGGGATACAGCGTGAAGCTGAAAAAAAAATTCAGTTTAACTATTTAAATTTTACATAAATTGTTGCCTATATGTTGTTTTAATGCTATTTAACTGTAAAGTCATGTAAATCCGCTCAGTAGTTTTTGCGTGAAAGTGAAACGAACATCTCATAAACTTTAACATTTATAATATTAGTAGAATTGTATTATTTACAATAATTATATATATTTATTAAGACAAAGAATTTTTTTTTTATTTCAGGCCAATTTGTGATAGAATATGTGGGTGAATTGATAGACGAAGAAGAATTCCAGCGTCGTATGAGAAGGAAACACGAAGTGAGAGATGAGAATTTCTATTTTCTCACATTGGACAAAGAGAGGGTAATTGATGCGGGGCCTAAAGGGAATCTTGCTAGGTTAGTATTTTTTGCTTGAAGCAAAATATAAGAAGGCAGAGGGAACCCAGTGTTATGACTCGGTTTACGTCGGCATTGCATGTGGAGTGGCAGAACGCAAAGCTGAGCTTTTGACTTGTGGCCAGAGCGAGGAAATGAAAATACGAAATAATCCATTCCCTCAAGTAGGAATCGAACCCGTAGCCGTCGCGCCTATAGTCAGTCGTTGGTTAGTATAAGTTTCCATTAAAGCACGGCAGCGAAGGCGAAAGTAACAAACAACTAGTATATACGGTGTTTTCGTCAGCACCACTTTAAATGAAACCACAGTTTTAACTCCCCTATACAATTTAAGAAACCACAGTTTTTACTACTCTATAAAAGCCATAAACCTATCAAAGGGAAACCGCCGCATACGGTTCATTCCGAAATCGAGTTGTAGGTATTGGCGGCAAAGTTCAAAGTTAATTATTCTTTAGTAGTATTCTTGTAGTAGTATGTGTTTACGTTATTGGTATCTTTTCGTAACTGTGTCACACGAAATATAGGTGTGGATAAACATCGTGAAATGAAAAAAAAAACTTCGTCTTAACTGTTGAGTTGTCTGTATTAATTTTTTTAGGTAGAGGCTTAAAATATTTTACCCTATATGCTGTTCCCGTAAAGGAAGCGCTTACGCGCTTCCGCCCTGTATATTGTATGCATATAATATAATATTTCGTGTTTTTTCTTTTTAGATTTATGAATCACTCATGTGAACCAAATTGCGAGACCCAAAAGTGGACTGTGTTGGGAGACATACGTGTTGGTCTGTTTGCTTTATATGATATACCTGCTGTAAGTTGAATTTTGTTTTTTACTCATATTTGTTATTTTTGGCTTCGCTATAGCGAAGGATATATCCTGTAAAAAGCAGGGTAGGCAGAGCGAACTTGGCAACCTACTGTTAAGGTATTCCACGCCTCATTAAAATACTTTCGTTCCCCACTTTTTGCCGCCGCTCTTTGCCTCGTTTTAAAAGAGGAAATAATCAATTTATATATTGAATGTTCATTCATTCGAATGGGAATCACCCACAACCTGGCCATTGTTATACACGAGGATAAATGCCTTTCTAATTTATAAATTTATCCTACGTTTAAAATAAAAGAAAAGCATTCAAAAACATTTCATAGACCCATATTTTTTTACTTATTACATATATTTATAATATTTGATTAATTTCCATTTACGACTTACAGAACAGTGAGCTAACATTCAATTATAATTTGGAGTCTGCTGGCATTGAGAAAAAACAGTGTATGTGCGGCGCTAAACGCTGTTCCGGATATATAGGAGCAAAGCCGAAACAGGTGAATGATTTTACTTTTAGTAGCTGCCTATTACGCCCAAGTCTTCAATTTACAACAATTTTTTTATTGAATGAACTTAGTATTTTGGTGTGTAAATATAAAAGCAATTGTTTTATTAAAAATCTTTTAAACTATTTGTCATTCTACAAAGAATTATATGTTCAAATTCAAACTAATTTATATATAAAAAATAATCAGATTCACGCTGTATCCCGCACACAGCACAGTATGCAGAGGTAACCTGGTGTTAAGACATTCCGTTCTGCACTTTCCGCCGCATTCTCGAAGCGTTGCGTGTGGAGTGGCAGAACTCAACACCAGAGCAAACAAATGAACATATAAATTTAAATAAATATTTCATTTCCTCAAGTGGGAATCGAACCCATAATCATCACACTTCATAGTCTCACTTTGTTTGCCTGCGCCATGACTAGCCTCAATAGTTTTATTTATTTGATAAAAAATAATAATTCTCACAACATTTTTTTCAGGATGATCAACCAAAGAAAAACAAACTACAAAAACGTGTGTACAAAAAAAGGCCAAAAATAGAAGATTCACCGTCAACAAGTCAAAAGCCAAAAAATCGTATCGGCCGACCGTACAAACCTCGGGAACTGACCGACATTGAAAAGGATTTGTTAATAATAAAAAATGCTACTTCGTTATCAAGCGATTCGGAATGTAGTGGACGTCTGAGTAGCTTAGATAGCACTAAAGATAATAGAGGTCTAAAAAGAAAAAAAATATTCGATGATGTATCCCCGAAAAGAATTAAGATGGAGTTCGAATGAAACAATGAATCGGATTCAGTCGTGATTAATGACGATTCATCATATATTTATGATCATGATTCATTAAAAATATTGCGATGTTTTGTGATGAATCGTGATCATGAATCAAAATGTGAATCAGATACAAGCATATAATGTCGGGATTTTATGAAGTGGAATGTATAAATAATGAATTTATTTACTTGTATATATGCTTTACATATCAGCTGCTAATAAATACATATTATAAATAAGTTTTGTGTTTTAATTTAAATATACTATACAACTTCACTCTGTATTCCCACCCACACAGGGTAGGCAGAGGGAACCTAGTGTTAAGATACTACGTTCGCCAATTTCCGCTAAGTTCTGAAGGCATTGCGTGTTGAGTGGCGGAACTCAACGCGGTGATTTGCCTCAACATCAGAGCGAAGAAATGAAAATGTAGTGTAAATAAATATTTCATTACCTCGAGTGGGACGAATCCACAACCATTCGATTTTACAGTCACACTTTGTGCCCCTGCGCCACGACTGGCCTCGAGAATCTAAAGGTTATAATAATTTTCACTTTAGAAATTCACGTGGCGCCGCAAACATACATTATAAATTAAAACAGAATGTATATTTTTCAAACAAATAATTCACATGTCAAAGCGGGCCAAGCCGCGACCCGAGTCGATAGTACTTAATAAAAAGCTTCACGAATTATCCGCATATTGCTGGAACACTCGGCTGTGATAACTTAGACAACTTAACTAAATTATGTAATATATTCAGTGGAATATATTTATAAAGCAGTAGATTAGTCTTCTCTTTTCTTCAGTTTCACTGTTCATCAAACATTCATGCTCTATCCTGCACATAGTAGAGTGGGCAGAGGGTACCTGGGAACCTACTGCTAAGTCTTAATCACTAGCTTGCTAGGTTCCCTAACAGGACAGCCCGCTTCTAATTCAGACACTTCCGTTCACCACTTTCCGCTGATTATCTGAGTGCGTGTTGAGGCGTGTCTCAACGACGTGGCATTGCCTTGTTATTTGTTACCAGTGTTATGTAACGAAAATATTAAATATTTCGTTCTCCCCAGTGTAAATTGAACTCACAACTGTCGCGCTTACAGTCCCACGCATGTGGCCCTGCGCCACGACGTTGCGTTGCGTTTTGAGTAGATAAATGCCCAAAGCTGTGCTCTCGTTTACCAGACAACATCAAAATCACAACAATATATCCCCCGAGTCCCCCAATCAATGAGCTACATCGCATAGCCTCAAAATTCTATATTGATAAAATAATCGAATTCACATCATACAAAATTGTCAAGAAAATTCAAAGCAAATAGTTAATTTTCTGAGGTGAACATTTTCCCTATACTAAAAATAAACCCACGAGTTTAAATACATTGCGAGTGGAGGTACAAGCCACGCTTCGTATAATAACAGAATTATCGTAAGGCAATATCTCGCCGCGAGCTCTACAAAATATACTTATTTAGAAGTACCGTCGTCGGCGAGGAAACAAATAAGATTCTATAATGAACTTGTGTGAAGGAGAAACATTTACGTGTATTTTTTATGAAATTTAAGTTAAATTTAGTTTTATTTTCTGCTTTATTGCATGAGAGGCAGTTAAAAAAATTATGTATAGAAATTGTTCCCCAAGCAACTCCCTAATTACGTGTCGAATGTTGCAACACAACGCAGAATACAAAATAAATAATAGCAGGATCTGTAACCGTCGCGTGTACAGCTAGGGGCTAGCCCTGCACCACAACAGCATCAGCATAGTGGTTGTAAGTTCGTTCCCCACTCGAGGAGATGAAATATTTATATTTCAATTTTCTTCGCTCTGGTGTCGAGGCTAAGCGAGCTGAGTTCTGCCACTCAACGCAATGTCTCCAAAATTCGGCAGAAAATGAGGAACGGAGTGTCTTAACACTAGGTTCCCTCTGCCTACACTGCTGTATACAGCGTGCGGTATACAGCGTGAAGCTGACAATCTTTTTTTTTAAGCTTTTCTTAAATAATTATTAATATAATAATGTCAGGCTGGTTTAAAATGTGAACATCGAAAACAAACTCAACATTTACATGTACAAGGGTTTATACGCGTAGTATAAATTTAATAATATAATAATATTTCACCACCAACAATATTCGGTATGAACTCTGAAATATATTATTACTAACCCTAAGATAATTTAATTTCTTCGCTCTGGCGTCGACGCAAAGTGCGGCGTTGAGCTGCGCTACTTAACACGCAAACCCTCCGAAATGGAGGAAAGGAGAAGAAAACGACACGCGGGATACAGCGCGAAGCTGAAAAAATACTAAGTCTAGTAGTAAGTACCTTATAGCGTCCTAATACGTATTACATCGAAAATCGAATAGAAAACGAGGAACGGATTGGTCTTAACCTTAGGTTCATCATAGTTACCCTGCTATATAGCAAAACAAGACAAAGTGGCTTAATATGTAAATATCTGATAAAACTTACCTAAATAAGAAGATAATAAATAAAATATGCAACCTGATGCGACTTCGAAATACTTACATCAAAATGAAAATACACACGCTTAAAAACTTTTGTATACAAAATAGGATTATTCTAACCAAAGCTCATGTAAGGACATGCAACTTTGAATTATTCAAATTTTGTTTTTTTGTCGAGTATTTGTTTTATTGAACAACATTTAAATATATTTGTTGTTTTTTTTACTTTGCGTGTTAGCATTAGTGCTTCTTAATCGGCTTTTTATGTTTTAAAAGCTTTTCATAATATATTTTATTAGAAATATTAAGTAGGTACCTATTTAAGGTCAATATATAGGTTCTAACAGTAGGAATTAAACTTCTAAGAGTAGGAATCGATTTATAACGTGTTTACAGTCACTGCGACGTTTTATCTTCATATTTTATAATATTATTCGGAACGCCATAAACAAACAAGAACAACAGCAACAAGATCCGTTATTATACTCTAGCCTACTCTACCCTAGTGTCAAGATGAGTATCTGACACTAGCAGCAGAGTTGTTCCCTATTTTCCTCCGAATTCTGGAGGCATTGCGTATTGAGCTCGACGTCGACGAAATTAAGATATAAATTTAAATAAATATTTCATTTTCTCGAGTGAGGATTGAGCCCTTAACCAGTTGCGTATATAGTTACACGGCCCCTGCGCCACAACTGGCCTCTATTACAAGAATAAATTATTATCATATCATAATATGCAGTACATATTATATTTATATTTATGTCAACTAACTTTCGGTAATGGTTGCCTCTCGCGCCCCTCGTTACCGGCTCGGGTCAAGAGTCACAATTTGCTAGCTCTACAGTTACGTTTCCCTTTGATATCTAGAAATAGATTCTGAAATCTAGAATCTAGCCGTAGTTTAGATTTAACTATTTGAATCATTGATGTTGATAACCAGCTAGTTATTCAGTAGTTTTTTGGGTTAGTAGTTAGGTTGAGGGAATCTATTGTTAAAACGCTGTTGAGTGGCGAAAATCAACGTCGCGCTTTGTCTTGTTGCAAGAGACTTAATAAATAATTTATTCCTCCGAATGGGAATCCAACCCTTAACGATCGCGTCCACAGTCAGACACGCTAGTAAATACTTAAATTCAGTATTTAATAAACGCTGTACCCTTTTCGGCTAAACTCTCCTATATTTTTCACAAAAATCCATGAAAAGATCACGAAATATATAATAGTTATCAGAACGTTTGTATTCTAGTTAAAATAATAAGTTCAGAATGGTAAATATTTCAAATATTATGTTCGTTTCTCTAAGCAGCAATAGGTGTTTAATGTTACAATAACGACAAATGATATTTTCTAATTCAAGCATTTTTATATATGTATAAGAAATATTTATTGAAATAATATAATAAATAATAGTTAATATTTTCATTTGTTCGTTTTTTTTTTCAGCAGGCAAAAGCACGGGGTTGAGTTCCATCTTGCAACTTGCAATGCCCCTAGTATTCGGCGGAAATTGGAGAACGGAAGTGTTTTTATTTAAATGGAGTCTTAACACTAGTTACCCAGCTTCCTTTGCCTATCCTGCTACTTGCAGCAAGCTGCGTAAATAAAAAAATATGTAAATTATATTTATTGACCCACGGGTTTCTCTATAATTATAATTGTCACAAATTAAATATTTTCCATGCAGTATTTGAACCCGTAATCCACAGCCGATCCATCTAAGTAACTTCCTTTAATCTTTACACATCTGAAATAGCCAGCTAGCCACTAAGTACTAAGAAACGTTATCTCAGTACGTACTTACAACCAAAGCTGAGCTTTCCAAGCAAGTACTTCTGAAATGTTCTTGAAAGTGAATTTACGAAAGTTACTTCTAGTATTGATCAATATTTAATCAATCACAAGTTTATGTATCTAACCTAGAGAGACATTAGATTATTATGATAAATTTCTCAGAATCGTCTTAAGAATATTGAGGCCAGTCGTGGCGCAGAGGCACAGGAGTGCGACTGTAAACGCTACTTTGTGGCTTCTAATATTCACAAGAAATTAAATATCTCATTTGTTTTGTTATGTCAAAATATTTATATTCATCGATTACATCGTTTAAAAGTCAAAGCGAAGATAAGCAATTGAACTTGTTCCTAGTATAATTAACAGTATTAATTTACTGCCACGCACAACTTTCGGATACCTTGGTTACTTAGAAGCTCGTTTTGTTTTTGATGTGGCATTATATATTTAATATCAGACTTTATGTAGGTATCAGTGGCGCAGTGATACAGCGCCTGATTGTAAACGAATGTGGGCTCGATTCCCATTCGGGGGCAGTAATTGTTTTAATTTTCTCGCTCTGTCAACAAGACAGAGTGCGGCGATGAGTTGCTAAACTTAATACGTAATATCTTCAAAATTGGGCTAAAAGTGAGGAACAGAGTATCTTAAAACTAGGTTCCCCTTGGCTATCCTGCTGTGAGAGAAAGATCAAGATACATCGTTCTCCAAAGCTTCATTTCTTTTTCTATTTTTGAAACATTGCGTGTTGAGTGTTGGAGCACAATGCCATGCTTTGTCTTTTTACCATAGCGAAAAAAATAAAAATATTCCATTCTCTGTGTAGAAAACGAAGCCACAACTACCACCGCTGAACCACGACGGCCCCATATACATTATATCAATTTACCATATCCATCTATATGATTAAGAGTAGGTACAAAGTTTACACATGCCACAGGAGGCAGGAGGTGAGGCGATAAGAAGTTACTTTGCTTACTGTTTTATATAACGAAATACATACATTTCTAATTACAAAATATGGAAATGACTTCGCAAATAATATCAAATTCATATTACATATGTGTATATTTTATAATTATATACTAACATATTTCAATAAAAATCTGATAGACTTATAAGAGTTTTTTTTAGAAAAAAGAGGCCGTCGTATCGTATCGCTTCGGCATAGCGTCTTACTTTAAACGCGATGTGGTGGGTTCGATTCCCTCTCGGGGGAACACATGATGTTTCGAAAATTAGACGGATGGAGCGGAATGTTTTAACGAATGTAAGTAGGTTTCCTCTTCTTAACCTGATAAGATCGGGATACAGCGTAGATCTATTTTTAAATTATAGGTTAAATTTAAATATGCATAATATATGTTTGAAAATATCTAAATATGAAGAGTTAAGTTTAAAATAAAAAAATAAATTTTTTACAGTTATTATAGTCAAGTCCAAAAACCTAAAAATATTGCCTTTCAGAAATGTATTATATGCTCATTATTCTGAGTTGGTAATCCTAATCTATATTAATAAAAGTTGAAGAGTTGATTTTTTGATCGCGTTACTTAGGAATTACTGGTTCAAAAAAAAATAAAATTCATTTATTGAAAAAGGCTATATTTTTTTTAATTATTTCGATGTAACCTACTGTACTACTAATATGTAATCACGGAGGTGAAATCGCAAATAAAAGGTTGTATCTGTATAAAACTGAGGCTGTCGTGTGGCAGTGTGACGGTGTGTGACTGTGAGCGCAATGATTGCGGGTTCGATTGTTAGAGGCAATTAATTAATTAATATTTTTATGTCTAAACTCTGGCAAGACAATGTGAGGCGTTGAACCCCGCCGCTCAACACTCAACATTTCTAATTCAGGCGGAAAGTGGATACGTTATACCTACTTGTGGTTATAATATATTACATAAAAAAATGATATATTTCTTTAAAAGCGTATGTGTTCATACACCTACCTATTATATAATTAAAATTTATATTTGAACAGAGCTCGTTAAATCCTTTCATTTAAATGTATCGTGTTGGAATATCAAATTAATAACTTTTTAATTAATTGACTCACGAGTGTATTGACAGTTACAATTTTTCATACGTTAGACCAGTTGGACAGGCCAGTCGTGGCGCAGAGGGACAAACTGGTTCCGGGTTCGATTTCCTCTAGAGGAAATATTTAATATTTTTATTTTTTCCGGCATTAGAATTCGGCACAAAATAAGAAATGGCAGTATTTTATTGGAAACAGAGTGTATTATGCCAGGTTTCCTCTATATGGTAGGCATCCCGCTATAAATATCCCGTTAAAAGTCTTGTGTATGACATATTTTAAAGTAACGAAACAAATGACGGGAAGACTACGGTGTACTTCGCAAAATGCAAAAAGATTCTTTCGAATTCGCACCAGTAGTTCTTCAGTAATTTTAAGTTGAACCAAATAAATTTTTCATATTTATATTAGTATTGATTAATACTTTTGAGAATAAAAGTAAACATACAATATATAAAAAATTGTTTAATTTAACATAATTATTAGGAATAAATAAATTACGTGGCGCAAAGGCACAGCTACCGATTGTAAACGTGTGGTTGTGGGTCTAACTCGCATTTGTTGCGAATTAACTATTATATTATTTTATAGATTTTAGACTCACATTGTAGATTTTCTTTACCAGAGATTCTTCTTAATCTAAAACTAGGCGGAGTGTCTTACCACTTACCACTGCGGTCCCTTTGCCTACCCTGCTATATGCGGGATAAAGCGTGGAGTTATTTTATTTCCTGAAGCGGAGATACAATTTATCAAAGATTTATATTAAAATGCAACCTTGCGACCCAAACGAACTAAAGACGCATAATAATATATTTTTTACCTATCACATCTAAATAACCAGCTTCTAGGTTTTGTATTTTCAATTCTCTCTTCCAATTCGCTGTATTCATTTAAAGGACCTTCAAGACCACAGCGTTGTTACTTTAAAACTGTTTACAATCACCAAGAAATAGAAGAACACTGAAATTAAAAGTTAAGTAAAAATAACATTTTTTAGGGATTAAACATGAGAAAATGTATGTATTTTAATTTTGGTTTTTATACAAAAAGCGATGTGGAAGGAAAAGACGAAGAAAGCAGATTCACAATGAGAGATAAATAATGCATCGGAGAGAGAGAGAGAGAGAGAGAGAAAATGTTCTACTTTTTCCGATCTTAACTCCTTATTTTTTTCTTTTAGCTGTGCAAGTGGCAGGAAGAGACGTAAACATCGTAGTGTTAAGACACTCTGACATTTTCCGCCGAAGTTTCATGTATGATCTTCTCACTTAGATCATAGTGACATAACACTTTCGCTTAATATTAGAGACATTATGTATTTAGCGCTTTCCAATTTCAATGCCAATTTATCTTTTCCGTATCCATAAAGTAAAACAAGGCACTTCGTGACCACATATAGTATATGATATTGTTTTAAACGCTATTTCGCTTAAAATATTCAACAGATCACCATGAAATATTTAGAGTATAATCAAAAAAATATAATACTGTTTCCATGAATAGCTGATGAGGAATCTATAAAAAACCTTGATTATCACCCATCATCATCATTGATAGTTACCTATATAAAAACATCAACGCTAACCATTATACGTACAAAACTAACAAATCAAATGTATGTGAAATGACTTTACTCACCACAGTTCCAAGACAAAGACAACATAACTCTAACGACGTGTTTCATCATCTTCTTCTCCACTTTCAATATTCTCCAAACGAAACTGGTAATGTTACATGTGAGAGCCATACAGTTGTATAGAAACGCGTACCAGACGAACACGTGGATCATGAGATAACTTGACTAAAAGAATTATTATGTTGAAGTAGTTCAAATGTTTTTATTTGATTTAGCTTCACGCTGTATCCCGCTTATCTCATGATAAGGCAAAGGGAACTTGGGAACTGGTGTTAAGACACTGTTTTCATAAATATACTTCCGTCATTCATTTTCCTCCAAATCCTGTTGAGTGGCTGACTTCAACGCCGCGCTTTGCCTCGTTATCAAAGCGAGGCGAAAAACATAGAATATTTCATTGACTCGAGTGGGAACCGAACCCACGACCTGCCGCGATTACAGTCGCAAGCTTGTGGGCTGTGGCCCTGCGCCACGACTGTCAACATGTAGATGCTGTTTAGGCATTCCCAACATATCGTCCTAACCGGACAGATATACTAGATTTGAGGTTTATTCTGCTTTTTTTATTTAATTTAGTAGTTTCAGCCGTGTTTGCCTTAAAATGACTATTATTATAATGTATATATAATAACCATTGCTACTCCAAAGAAAAGTATCCCACAAGAAAACATAAGCACTGTAGCTGTCAATACATAAATAATTTTGCCACTTTGATATAAAACATCATCCTTGTCCGTAAAGAAATCTGATGCAACTTTACCTGCTGACTGTATCTGTAGCATTGACCACATCTGGAAATTTTTATATTTAATATTTAAATGATAAATATAAAGAAAATAAATAAAATAAATAATTAGTAAAAGAAATACAAAAATAATTTGCCGCAATAGTTTGTTTTCTATCTTAAATTAACTTTTATTAAATATCTTATTAAATTTTAATTAACTTTAAGTTATACCTAGTTGGAGCAATAATTGGAAAGTAATAGCTTTAAAATATACATAGAATATGTTTTTTAGCTTCATGCTATCTCCCCAAAAGTAACCTAGGAACCTAATGTTTTGACACTCCGTTCCTATTACAACACATCCGTTCCCCACTATTCGCTAGTTGCGTTTGAAGTCGCACGCGTGTGCCCCTGCGCTGTGTTATAAGATGGCTTCAAATACAAAAGTAATACGTGTTCAAGTTTAATCGTTTTATTGTTCATTTAAATTTCTCTCCTTGTCCCTTGTTACCCTTTTAGAAATAATGCGTGGTCCTAAAAAAAAACAAAAAATATCGATGACCAAGAGGATCTCTAGGTACTTTGCTTTCACTCCAAGTTGTGAAAGTACAGAACGAGAAAATGACAAAAAAGGCAAAAAATTATAAACATTATCATGACAAATAATGAGCATTTCCAAAATGGTTGTCCTGGGACAGCTTTATTTGGAATTATAAACAGTTTTTACATACGCCAAAGTAAGAAGCCCAAATGTCATAAGTTCATTGTAGAGCTCGAGATTTTGTCGTTATATAACATAAAACGTGTCTAGGGAGTGATAGTCAGTTAAAATGGATGAGAAAATTTTATATCTATGCTAGTATATTATAAATTTATATAAATATGTAATAAATTGGAAAAACAACAAACATTCCGTTTCATACGCAATGAAGAATTTGCGAGATATGCATGTCGAGTGGCGGAATTCAACGCCGCGTTTTGTCTACCAGAGTTCACAAATGATATTTTTCAGACCAATCATGGCTCATTGTCATGTTTCGCCTGAGCCGGGCGTGCAAGAGAGAGAGAAATATAGAGCTCAGAAGAAGCGATGGAGAGAGAAAGCATATTCATATAATCGCTATCAATCTGATAGCCATCATCTGAGATAAGCAGAGCGGTGAGAGCGGTTTATAAATATAAGCCTAAGCTGCCTACCCTTTATAGAATAACACAGATTGGAGGATCTTAATTATCACACATGTATAAAAATTGTATATAAATTGCTAATATCACATTGTTCTTTAAAAAATATATTTTTAATTGACAAGTGCAAATAAATGTTAATTTTAAAAAAAATGCATTTTTTTCAATAAACGCCTCCTTTGTATCACACAAAATAATGATAATTTAGTCATAATAATTCAATATACTTCATAACAGATTTTAGACTTTATGCAGTCTGATTTAGTAGTGCATTTTGTTTTCTTTACCAGAGACCAGAATATTCTTCAACCTATTCTAACTATCTCTATAAATATGAATAACCATTTATCATACCAAATCAATTGAACTCACCATAGTCATAACACCAATAGCTATCACAGCTACCTTCAATGGTATACACAGGCAGCATTTCGCCCTATAGCCAATGCTGTCCACGGGCGACCGCCTTATCGATGACACCTTATAGTCTACTGAAGGCACAGGCGGAGGACAATGACAGATTTTCCACCTGAACAAGAAATACTTAGCCGTATGTATGTATGTGTGTGTATGACAAGTGACTCACTCTAAGTGCTGAAGGTACCTAACTTATTTAAAAACGTTAAATATTTTAAGCGTTTTCTTAATAATTATTTTAATAAGTAATAATTATCTTTGGGTAGCAGAAATTTTTAAAAATCACACTTTATTTGTGGGGAATAGAGTATACTAATTGTGGGTTCAGTTATTACTCGAAGAAACGAAATATTTTATAGTTTCATTTACCTCTCTGTGGTAATAAGGCAAAACGTGGCGTTGAGTTCCGCTACTCAACACACAATACCTCTATAATTAGGTGGAAAGCGTAGAACAGAAGCTTCTTTATTGGATACGGAATGTTTAACACTAGGTGCCCAGTTTCCCTGTTCCTACACTGTTACGTGCGGTAAAATAGAGTCAAGTTAAAAAAAAATCCTACCATATTTCAACACTCAACTAATAAACTTAATAATTTTGACTGGCAACATTTTAATTGCTAAAGTTTAAGAAATAACTATTCATATTAGCGGTGCGTATTTCACCTCACGTCGAAAATTACAAAATTACTTGATCCAATTTAATATATGTTAAAATTGTTTTGAAAGTCAAATATCTAAGAAGTCGGTTTTAATATATTTTGTTAGATGTTAGGTTTAAATCAGGAGTATTTAGCAATTAGTCTCGTACAGTATACATATCCTTAAGGCTAAGATTTCCCCCAGCTGCTATGTTCAATTCTCAAATTAAGTTTCAATATTTTTTTATCACGAGCACGTGAATCTATAGTTTTTCAAGCTTCACGCTGGAACTGCACATAGCAGGTTAAATATTTCATTATCTTGTTTTGGGAATCGAACCCATAATTGTCGCGATTACAGTCACACGCCAGTGCTCCTTTTGCAAAGCGCGGCGTTGAATTACGCCACAACACGCAATGCCTTTAGAATTCGGTGGAAAGTGAATAGCAAGATGTCTTTACACTATGTTCATCGGTTTGCTCTGGCTACTCTGCTATGGGCAGGAAGATAACAAAAAACTAAAAACGGTAAAAGTTCTTGTAAGAAAAGTCGACATTTTAAGTACATTCAGAACTACACTAATGCCCCTATAATAATGAATACACGCGGGTGAACTTTCATAAAAATATAAAATGGTACCAACGATTTTATAAAGCACATTTCTTTTCATGCACGAATGCTTATTCTGGCTTGCGTTTGAGTTCTTTCCATAGCATTGTGTAAAGAAATATAAGTAAAAACCAAAGAAAATATTAATATTTAATGGATATTGTTGTATTTTACAATATCGTATATGTTTATGTAATGCTAGTAATTTTGACAGAATCTATCATTATTTATACATTTATGTCTTATAGACAGACATTCTAAATAATAAAATAAGGTTTCATTTTAATGATTGAAAAATAAAATATTGTAAAGAAAAAAAGCCCAAAAGGGAAATTAAGTATTTTCGTATTCTCTTTCAAGTAGCAAAACAAAGCGGAGTGTTACGCCACCAATAGGAATCGTTAAAATGTCGAAAATTGGGCAGTTTAATAGGATCGGACCCTAGTGTGAGGACAACACTGGGTATCCTGCTATATATGAGATACAGCTTGTAATTGAAAAACAAGCTATTGCATTCTTTTCGTGTAAGAAATTATAGTAGTAATTGAAATTAAATTGTTTATATTATAGTGAAATATAAATTCATTAAAGAAATTAAATTACAGCGCAGCACATGGTACTCGTATATTAAGCCATATCTATACTTATAATAAATCTGTAGAAAAGTCGTTTCTGTACATTGAAAATGTTTAAAAAAAATTAGTCAGGGTGTTAAAGGATTACTAACAGAATCCATTTCCAACATTTTTGGAATTTTTGTCTGCTTGTCTGTTTGTCTGTTTATCTGCTTATGTGAACACGCATCACGTAAAAAGTACACAATATATTTAAGCAACTATTATACGTAAAAATTACCAGTAAATCAAAGTAACTTTTAGTGTGTATTTCATTGTAATTACTTCACTCTATCAAAAGATAAAAGTATTTAAGTTTCCAAAAAGCTTATATTTGAAATAGTAGAACTCGATACAAGTAACGCTATCTATTGACAAAAAATAGTAGGTACTAACGAATCTTGATAACGCATAAAACATTTTGTGGAGTTAAACACTAAACTTTGAATCCTTAGTAGATGGCGCTGTGCATAAAAAAATATTTTTATAGTTTGGAAAGGCTACCGCTACACTCAATTCGTAATTATTTAACACAGTGATAAAGAGTGACTTAATATTCAAAGAAATATTTTGAATAGGTTCTTCAGTCCGTTCGGTCGTTTATGTTATTGATATATTTTTGAGAAACGTATAAAAAAAGACTTTTGGGAGCAACCTCTAAAAAATTGTGTCTCAAGAAAAAAATGCTCTGACACTGTTTATAAAAATATCACTATTGCACTAAGCTAGACATAGCACTATTGCACGTGTATGTTGCATGTATGTATGTGCCAAGGGTATTTTAGGGTACATACCTCAAAATTCTTAGAATCAAATGACGATGAAATATGAGGATTTATGCTTTGTGTTTCTATCATAACTATAGGTATAAAAGCAACTATACGTATAAAGGCAAATTACAAAAATTATTTTTCAAAAATTGACTACTTATTGTATTTGTGTCACAGAAGAAAATCATTAGGTATAAATTTTAATGTGTAGTTAATTTGATAAAAAATGACAACTTAATTAGTTATTCTTTTGGTGTATCTCCATTCATGAAACTGGTACGAATCTCTCGGGTCATGAGTACGACTTGAACTTGACCGATGAAATGTTGATTATTTTATAGATTATATAAAAATGTCCAAAAACGTGCTTTCTATGTATATTCTGTATACCAATTATATATATAACTAATAATATATGTTACTAATTTAAAAACTGTACAGGACCTAATATAAGTTATTTTACAAAGAATATCGTGAATGCTTATCCAAATCAATTAATTAATAATTAGGGCTGTTTATAATATCTATATATCGTGTTTGTAATATCTATATATATTAATCATGCAATTCAAGCGGGCAAAACCGCGAGCAGGCCGCTAGTCGATCATATTAGAGATCATTTAACATTTATATCTAGATACTAACTGTTGTAAATAATTTATAATTGTGAAGTTGCCGTGTGATCCCGGCCTAGAATAGGATCATCCTGGTACTAATGGTGTCGTAAGAGGCGACTAAAGTACGTGTGGTAGAGTCACATCGCCAGCAATGGTAACACGCATGGGCAGACTCGACCGGATCATTACCACCCCCGGCATTTAAAACCGGCTTTATATGCTAAGTAGTGGCTTTATGCCACTGCGTTTCGCATCAGGTAATGCCCGGCCCCGGTGCCCAACCCATCTTAAAGGCCGGCAACGCACCTGTAGCTCCTCTGGGGTTACACGGGGCCGTGGGCGGCGGTAATCACTTACCATTAGGCGACCCGAACGCTCGTTTGCCGTGTTTTTTCCGTTGTTTAAAAAAAAGTTTATAATAACATAAATTACATTTACATTATTTAATATTGTTGGTCCAGTCTGTACTAAAAAATAAAGACCAACATCACGTTTTGTCTAGCTATAATATTTTTTTTACAAAATAAATAAATAAATCAAATCATTTCACGCTCTATCCCGCACACAGCAGAGGACACAGGAGAGACACAGAGGGAACCTAGTGTTAAGACACTCCATTCCCCACTTTCAGCCGAATTCTGGTGGCATGGAGTGGCAGAACTCAACGCCTTGCCCGACACCAGAGCGAAAAAATAGAAATATAAATGTAAGTAAATTTCTTCTCCTCAAGTGGGGATCGAACCCACAACCAGTCGGTTTAACAGTCACACTTTGTGCCCCTGCGCCACGACTTGCCTCATATTTTTTTTTCCGAGTAGAAATCAAACCCGTTACCATTGGTAACGAATTTTTACATTTAGCCACTACAGTACCTATATGTAGGCCTATTTATGTTTTCTACATATACTAATATTATAAACTTTAAGAGTTTTTTTTTAAAAGCACTAATCTGAGTAACTACTGATTCAAATTGAAATTTCTTCTTGTATTAGACAGTCCGTTTATCGGGGTAGGTATTGAATATATATTCAATAACAATAACACAGTGTCCGTTTCGATGTACTTTCCCATGTACCCAATATACTTTCAGTCAAAGTCAAAGAACTTAGAAATTCTAAAATAACATTATCGAAGCTAAATATTATTTGTCCACGCGGGAGATCTAACGCTTGAATTAGAATTTACGACCAACTATTTAAATCAAACAAATAACAACTGTGCCACAATGGTGATTCTCTAGTTATATTATAATGTGAAAAAAATTATGAATCTGTTAAGTGACATCCCTCCCATATGCAGGTCAAGAGGTCTCTTGTAATAAGTGGCCGTACGTCACTCATGTAATGGGTATCTACCTATACTACCGGTTTAAATGACCTTCAGAGGCCAGAGGCTAGTCGTGGTTAAGGGGCATACAGTAAACGCCATAGGTTACGAATTCAATTCCCACTCAAGGAAATTAAATATTTTATATTTTCATTTCTTAGTTCTGGAGGCCCGCTCTGGCACGGAGTGTCTTTTTACACTAGGTTTCCCTCTGGCTACTCTACTGTGTGCGGGATACAGCTAAAAATGTCCTCGTTCTGGTAACGAGATTCCGTCCTTATTAAGATATTTCAATGTATCAAATGACAAGCGTTATAACTCACGCCGCGGTTTTGCCTCGCTGCTAGAGCGAGGAAAAGAAAACATGAAATATCTCTTTTCTCCAGGTAAGCCTCGAACCCACAACCTGGCGCGTATACGCGTAGTCGCACGCTTATACTTCTGCGCCTCGAATGGCGTGGAATAAAAAATCACATACATATATTTTGAAATAAATATTGTACCGAAAGCCACAACTCTCTACTACATTATATCTTATCTATCACAATTTTAGATGGCGAAATACCCAAATGTTCTTTTATGGAGCTGGATAGCGGCCAACACATGTTAGCCGGCGTGAAGTTCAATTTATTACATTATTACTTTTTGTTTATTCATTTTATAATATAATTATGATGAAAAATTGTTTTATTCGATACATCAAGGAGATGAAATATTAGTTTTGTTATATAAAGATAACAATGAATTATTTTTATTTATATTTGTAAGAATGTAGTTAACATTAATTAAATATTTTTTTTTATCAAGTAGTCGTGATGCAGCCGCGTAGAAAGCGAAGGTTGCGGGTTCGATTCGTATTCAGCGGAATGAAAGACAACATGTCTCTGAAAATTAGGTGGAAAATGACGGAATGTTTGGAATGAAAGAAATGTTTTAACATTGAGTTTCATCTACCTACGGAAGGGGGATGGGGATTCAATTTGAAGCTAAAAAAAGTTTCTATAACATTACGCGTATCTTCCATAAAGCAAAGTAGGCCAAAAGGACACAGTCTTGACATATATACATCTGTTTGCTTCTTTCCCCCGATTTCGAGAAATGAGTGCCAGTACCAGGAGTATTCAGAAATTCTAATTGTCAAATAGAAATTGTAATTGTCAATAATAAAATGGAATGATGGAATGAAACGAACGGATGTCACGGAATTAGTTTAATTGGGAAAGAGAGTGTCTTGACACTATTTCCCTCTGCTTACTCTGCTATATGCGGGATACAGCATGAAGCTAAAAAAAGAACATGAATTTTCTCATACATTATTTGAAACCACCACCGTTACCTTCTTTAGTCTATCAACCCTTAAAATAGATCACATATCGATTTCTTACACTGAAACAGTATTTACTGTTTGCGGCATTATAAAATATTCGTTGAAATTACTCTATTATACTGTCAAGGTGGTTTTATGTGATTCTTGTATAAATATAATGATACAGACAGTTTATTGTACACCCATAAAGAAGATAAGAAAGATAACAATAAATTAGGTAACAAAAAAAACGAAATGTAATGTCTTCCTTAAGGCCTAGAGATTAAAAGATTTGTATACAAAGACCTAATTAAACATACATACTTGAAGATTTAAAAATCGCTTTAAAATAGGCTAAGAAATATTAGATAGGCAAAAGTCCGTCTGATATTCAGAGGTAAGGCATTCTATAATCGGGAGATTTTTTTTTTTTTTTATGGAAAAGACACGGCAAACGAGCGTGCGGGTCACCTGATGGTAAGTGACTACCGCCGCCCACGACCCCGTGCAACCCCAGAGGAGCTACACGTGCGTTGCCGGCCTTTAAGATGGGTTGGGCGCCGGGGCCCGGCATTACCTGATGCGAAACGCAGTGGCATAAAGCCACTACTTCACGCCGGTTTTAAATGCCGGGGGTGGTAATGATCCGGTCGAGTCTGCCCATGCGTGTTGCCATTGCTGGCGACGTGACTCTACCACACGTACTTTAGTCGCCTCTTACGACACCACCAGTACCAGGATGATCCTATTCTAGGCCGGGATCACACGGCACAAAATGATATAATAAAAAAATGTGAATGTGATAATAAAAAAAATGTTGAGGAAGGAAGAGTGTGACGAGAGAAAGGAAGAAAGGGAAAGAAAGAAGGACACTATGTTCAGATCGCATATGTCGGGAATGAGAGTGCCCCCTAAAATTAAAACGCTCTTTTTTATGTCTATATTGTTTTATTTTATTTTGTACTTATTAAAGTTTTTCTGTTTAAAGTCTGACTGTAAATGCGACGGCTGTGGGTGGATTTGATTCCCATTCGAGGTAATGAATTAACGGTAGAAACAATGAAAAGACGGCGTTGAGCTCCGCCGTGGTGCGTGGGGGTCCTAGCTCAAGGTATCCTAGCACAAGGTAACCGAGGGATGCGAGAAGGAGCATCAAGCTAAATAAAAAAATATTTTATTTTCAAGTACAAAAGTCAGGGAAGGTCGTTAGTTTTCAATTAACGGGAGATATTCTACCAAGAATTTGACCTTTACACTTCGCATACTACGAGTATATGTATGTATGTATGTTGTGCTCATTACTCGCATTCCATTTGTCAATTACTTTTGATAATATTTTAAATGACATTTTTAATGTAAGTAGTACAATATTTAAGTACATGTTGAAGCCTAAAATATGATTTTTACGTGAATTTTTTATACATATTGTATTTTTATTTTACTATCTTTTTTTTAATTTCCCGCTGTATCTATGCACCTAGCAGGGTAGGCAGAGGGAACCTGGGAATCTAGTGCTAAAACATTCCATTTATCATTAAGACGCCATTCAATACATTCCGCTGAGACATTGCGCGTTGCCTGACGGAACTCAACGCCGCGAGACTTGAAAAAAATAAAAGCTTCATGACTTTTCCCACATAGTAAGGTAGCCACAGTTAACTTAATGTTTAGACACTCCGTTCTCCATGCACCGCCGAATTTTAGAAACACTATGTATGGACTGGCTGGCCTGGCTGAGGAACTTGACGTGAACACAAATGAAAATATGACTCAACCATCGCGTTTTTAGCCAGGGGCCGTCCCAAGCCATGACGGCTTATACTTGTAAAGCCTATAATGTATATTTCTAAATATTTAGTATTCATATTTATCTAATTTATACATAAAAATAACATAAAAGTGAAAAACCATACCGCAGCCAAGTATCGATAGTCGATAGTAGAGCACACTCAACAAATTCGAGCGCACGATAAAATATTCAGAGAGCTTCTCTTATTATGCTCCCGTTAGGCTTGCTTCAAATAGATTGGACAGTATCTTTATAGGGTTATATTCCAATATATCATAGTTTCAGCTTGTTTTAAGGTTGAAAATTATATTTTATGGTACTAAAGATGGGGGAAAATTTACAGTGTAAAATTAATCTGGTATTAGAATGGCTTTTGTGGCGCAATGGAACAGCATATGACTGTGAAGGTAATGGATGTGAGTTCTAACTTCATTCAGGAAAATGATTGTTTCAATTATTTTCATTTTCCCACTAGAATAAACAATACGGGACCTTGAGTTTAGCTATTTAATACACAATACTTCGAAAATTAACGAAACACTTTGTCAAGAACGCGAAAGAGCGTGAGCTATTTTTATAAGTAACAAATCAGCTTCACGCTGTATCCCGCACAGCAGGGTAGGCAGAGGGAAACTAGTGTTAAGACACTCCGTTCCCCACTTTCTGCCGAATTCTGGAGGCATTGCGTGTTGAGTGGCAGAACTTAACGCAGATTTATAACTAACAATAGGTTTAAAATAAAAAAAAAATAAGAAGACTGAAGTTTATTGTGGGGAAGATAAAAACTAATGATATTCACTCACATCAATTAATTTGTCAACTCTTGTCTAATGTTAACTACATTGCAGCATTTTTTTCCCATAAATAATGCTTTTTACGGCTAAATCTTAATAGCCAATCAACAGCGATACCGATCTTGGCATGCTCCCGTCCATACGCTGACAGCCGCTTTCTTTGAATCTTCTGGCCATCGTATTGGAGTCCTTTAGTTACCAAAACGCAATCTAAATTCTAACATCCGTAGGCTCCATCAACTGTCGGTACGTCTATTGGCATGGCTAGTTCAGTTCCACTACAGAACGATTCTACTCCCAATGTCGGACCTTAGTTTGTGGCGAATGACATCAATGCGAAATATATCTGATAGAGAAACACTTAGTACTAGACGTTTTTTAGCACGCTGAGCCACTTTTAATTTGTGTATTAGAGAGTAGGAGTAGTAGAACCTAGTATTAAGACACTACGTACCCTACTTTCTGCCGAATTCTGGAGGTATTTCGTGTTGAGTGGCAGAACACAACGCCGCGCTAAGCCTCTACGTTTGGCTTTAAAAATTATTACTATATGGCCCGGTACCGGGCCAAATGACGCCAGGTTCAAGTTCAATCAATTCTCAAATTATGCCGGCCAAGTTGGATAGATGATAGATAGATTAGAATGGCCAAGATAAATATTAACATATTAATTGCAACCTTCCTTCCATCAAAATTTCAATCCATTTAACTGATGCGAAGTTAACTTTGTATCACGTAAATATCCTCTTCTAACGTCGTATTTTTGTATAAAATATAACACAGAACAGCATTTGTTACTTTATTGTATAAGCAAATATTTAAAAAAACATTAAGTTCTAGACAAGTTCAGTTCAGCAGTTCCCTACGGTATATTTATTACATTACGCCGGTGTGGGGTAGGGGCTGAAACGTCTCAACTTGAATTAACTTAATTATTTACTTAAATTTATGTAGTATGTAGTGTATATAAGTAGTGCTTCTGCCTACGACTAATTAAAGTCGTTTTGAAATATGTTTTGAATGGTTTAGTGATGTGGTAAGAAACGGATGAGTGGTAGTATTTTAAAGTTTTTACGTTTTAATTTTATTCCGCTTAGCAGGGTAAATAGAGGGAAGGACGGAATAAGACATTCCGATTTCAATTTTCATCATATTCTTGAGACATTGTGTGTTGTATGGCTGAATTTAATTCATCACTTTATCTATTACTACAGCTAGGAAATGAAAATAAATCATTGTCCCGAATTGGAATGAAAAACCCACAGCATAGCGCTTAAAGATAGACGTTGTGCCGCTGCGCCACGACGGCCTCACAAAGTGTATCAGGTAATGTCAACATATGCTCTAGCTAATATAACGTACGGATCCATTATGACCGTAGAAATAATAATAAAAATATAATAATTTTAAAATATAATTACTTCAACAGCAATTAAATCCAGCCAATAAAAGGAGTGGTTTCAGTAGCTTCTGATTGTAAATGCGACGGTTGTGGCGTTCGAAGATTTTAACAATATTTACTACAAAATCAATTAAATCTAAATAAAAAGCTAATACGATAAAAAAAACAGCATTTATTACTTGAAATAATACCAAAAGCTTTCAAAACGAAATCAACATCTGAAGAGGAATATTTCTAAGAATTATTCTTGTTTATAATTCATCGAAGAGGTGTTATCTACAAAATATAAGATAAACGTGACGTTCAAATTATTTTCTTACGAAAAAAATAATGTTTTGCATTTTTTTTTGTATAAAATAAACTGTAACGTAAAAAAATAAGTTATTTATTTTTGCTGATGTATCGCCCGAGGTTATTGAAAAATTGAGTCGTTTATGTAACTCGAGAAAATATATACTATTTTTCACATCCATCCCCTTTTATTTGATTACTATTTAAGATGGGTTTTGGCAAAATTAGTATCTTTGTTGCGGCGGTCCATATTGATTTTATATAACTTCGTTGCAAACTGAACTGAAATCGTAACCTATAGTAGCTCAATCAGTCTCTTTTGCGAAATTTTACGCACACTAACACGTCAACTTAAATAAATATAAGTTTGCAATAAAACCTTTTTAAAAGAAATATATTATTGTACTTGATTAAATTTACTTTTATTTGATTATACAAAGGAAAGTGAAAGGGTGAAATATTCTATTTTTAAACGAAACCCTTTGAACGTATTAATCACGTATATTTAGAATTATATCCTTCACGACAGGCTACTGCAAAAAGTTTGAAACATCACATATTTAAAACTGTATAAGAAAAAAAAAATTGTTCGCCGTTAATTAATGCCGGGCTCCGGAGCCCAACCCACCTTAAAGGCCGGCAACGCATCTGTAGCTCCTCTGGGCTTGCACGGGGCCGTGGGCGGCGGTAATCACTTACCATCAGGTGACCCGAACGCTCGTTTGCCGTGTCTATTCCATAAAAAAAAGAACTTTGTTTAAAATTTTATAAAAATGGCAAATATCAAACATATTAAGTAATATCGTATATTTATATATACATTTTAAGTCTATTTTCACCCAACAACTACGTATTACTACTAATTTATACAATATTCATTTATATTAATAATAGTATAGTACCTGCGATGCAGTTTGATTGAGCTAGCAGTTATCACTTTGAAATTCAGATTATGCTCTTGAATTATACGAGCAGGTGCGGTACGGCGCTGTAGATATATTGCGCGTTCACGTTCACTTACTACTAGTATATGTTATGTAATTTTCCATGTTTAACATGTATAGGGAGCCTTTGTAGTGCAGTGGCTGTTAGTGATGGTGGTTCTAGGATCAAATTCAGTCTCGAAGTATAGCTGCTTCACGCTTTTTCCAGTATAATAGGTTTAAGGAACGAAGTGAAGTGTTAAAATACTTCGTTCCCCACTTTCCGTCAATTTCGAATAATTACATGTTAAGAGGCGTAATTCAACGCCACGCTTTGTTTTTATAGTATAGCGAGGAAATTTAAATAAATGCTTCAGCATCGAGTTAACTTTAGTTACAACATTTAAAAGTTATTAGCTAAAAGCTTATAATTATCAGTTGTTGAGATTAAAACCTCTGATAATAGATAGATGTATATTTTTAGTTATTTCAATCGATGTGTGTCTGTTTGGATGATTTACCTCAAAAACTGTTCACCGGCGTACACTCTAACAATATTAAAAATGTAAAGATAAAAAAAACAAACACAAAGTTACATTTAATCATCCACATCGATTCCAATGAAGCAGAAACAGCGAAGCACTCTCCATATCGGTGGTTACATAACTTGGCTCTTTCTTGGCAGCACATTGCGGTGCTATGCAGCTGTAGTTATTAGATAATTAGTCATTTTGCTAATATGTCTTACTTAAGTTAAGGGTAGTTTGCGTGGAAGTTATTGGGGATTTTTGTATGGAATTGCCGGAAATGAAGAATGAGGAACAAGGTGAAAAATTATTTTTTTTTGCTTTAAGAGATTCATACTTTAAATACATTGTGAATTGTCTGCTTATGTAACAATGAAATTTAAATTATGTTCTTACTTTATAATTCTTATTTTTTTCCGATTTAGTAGACAAAGCGCGGGGTTGAGTTCCGCTACTCGATAAGCTTTTTCTCGAACATTGGGTGGAAATGGATTATCTTAACACTAGGTTCCCTCTGCTACGTTATATGGGAAGTGTAAATTTAGAAAATCATCTTACCTAGAAGGGATAAAGTTATAACTTCAGTGGTTCCTAAACATTTTTAATCTATATGTAGACATTCGTAGCGAGTCGTAGCAAAACGCCGTCGTGATTTCGACCATGTAGAGGTGAACAAACTAAGTAACTAATATAAGAAGCGCAATTTTATACAAATTATTATTATTAATATATAAAAAAAAAAAAGCTTCACGCTCTATCCCAGGTAAGGTTGGGTAGGCAGAAGGAAGGAAGGAAGGAATCTAAACGTAATGTTAAGGCACTCCTTTCCCGTCAATACACTTTCTTTCTCCACTATCCGCCGAATTCTTCAAGAATTTGAGACATTGCGTGTTAAGTGGTGGTATTTCTATGTTTCATGAGTAAATAAAAATCGTTTTTAACATTTTTAAGGAGTTGTTACACTCTTCGGAAATAAAAATAGTTATTGAGAAATAAAAAAATTAAACGTAGCTGCTTAAGCCGCCCAACTTGGATTTTTATACGTTTTCTTAATAAGTAAAAATAGTTTTACCCTGGTTGGGGATCGAACCCACAGTCACCGCGTTTACAGTCAAGCTCTACTTTCTAAAAATAATGTCGGAAGTACAAGAAGCTGTATAGGAAATATTTTAATTAGCATGCCATTTATTCTTATCAAGATTATTTTAATAATTTTAAAATGAATCTTTTGTTCATAGTAAGGAACGTTGTTTGCATTTGCAGTTTTGCAAAGAAGCAATTTTATAAAGACTACTATTAAATTCTTATTCTATTATAGTGCAGTAGGACAGTATTTGAACCTAAATGAATTCGTGTGTTCAATTTTCATTGGGGCAATGAATTATTTACATTTTCCCACTTCATATTGAGAAAGTAAAGTTGAGGCCAGGCGCCGGCGCAGGGGTACAAAGTGATGCAAAATCGACTGGTTGTGGGCTCGGTGTGGCCCCACTCGAGGAAATGAAATATTTATTTAAATTTATATTTTCATTTCTCGCTCGCTCTGGTGTCAAGGCAAAGTGCGGCGTTGAGTTCCGCCATTTAACATGCAATGCCTTCAGAATTCGGCGAAAAGTGGTAACTACTGCTACTAGGACAGGGAGAGTGTGGACTACATATGCGGGATGCAGCGTGAGGCTAATAAAATCAAAGAGAATAGAATATTCTTTGTTATATATAAAAGTGCATAAAACAACAGAATGATTAAATCTCTTCTATCTCTTTCTAGCTCTCTATGTGCCGCATATAGCGTAAAGCTGAAAATAAAAAAAAAACTGTTAAAAATATCGCTATTATAAGTCACCTACAAGGAATCTAATTTAGTTGTTTTTGTTTACTACGCAAGATACGGAAAATGTATGGAGATGAAGAAATATGTTACCACACACACATGTGTGCCGTAATAGCAATCCGATTTGATGGCAAAAATATCAAGCCAAACTTATGTTGTATTCCGCATATACAGTAGGTAGAGGGAATGTCTTGTTAATTAATACACTCCGTTTCCCAGGGGTTCAATGGCGGAACTCAACGCTGCGTTTTGTGAGAAAGAAACAGTAAAGAAATATTTTTTTTAGAGAAATATATTTTTTAATATTATAAATGTGAGTGATGTGAGAGTAAGCAGAGAAAACTAAGTGCTTAAAAATAAGATACTGCATCCTTAAATTTCCATTGATTTATAAATGAACGGAAATTTAGGAGAGTGTTTTTTTTATTATCATAATGTGTCGAGTTCGTGGAATTTAACGTCGCGTCCTGTAATGTTTTATCAGAGTGGAAAAAAAATATATAAATATAGGTCACGTATAAATTTTATTTATCAATCCTAGTTGTAATCGAATGTATATTCATCGTGTTCACAGTCAGAGTTACATAGCCGTTTAAAGGTAAAAATATATATAAAATGAAATGAAAACCATTAATTTTATTTTGGATATGTTTTTTTAAATAAACTTATTTATAAACAGTGATAAACTAATAACAGGTCTATTATAAGTAAATATATAAATAAAAGTAATCGAACACAAACGTAATATTTGAACAAAGCAAGCAGGACTCAAACCCGCGCCTTTTGGAAACCGTTCAGTATGGTCGGACTAGCGCAGGTTCGATTCCGCTAAGTTAGAAAAATTATACGCTCTCTAAAATTCTATCTTTAGTTTGGATAATACTTTAAAAATGTTAAAAATACGTAAATATATTCCGTAGTAAGCGTAAAATTCAACGTAATTTATTTGTGTAATATCAATATAAGAAGATCTTTATGTACTTAATTTATTATGTCCCATACCATTAGTGTCACATTTTTCATTTTCTCATTACACGGCGATTTTTATATTTAAATTATGGGATAATAATAGCATTTATAAAATACAAACACATTTTTTTGCCAATATTTTTTTTGTAGTTTCACCTTGACAAAAAAACCAAAACACTCCTTTCCCCACTTTCGGCTGAATTCTTGAGATATTGCGTGTTAAGTGGTGAAAATCAATGCCACATTTTGTCTACTAACACTAAAATATTAAACATTATATTCCCCCGAGTGGGAATCGAACCCACAACTGTCACACCTAGAAGTCGCATCGCTTGTGTCCCTGCCACCACAACGGCTTTAATAAAAAATATATACATGGATTTTCATTGCAACATACAACTTATATCAAAAAACTCTACGTTGTAGCCATTGAATACTCGTATATTAAACCTAATGAATGATTCAATGTTTATTTTTCCTCTAATCTACTTTGAAAGATTACAGAGCGCTGTTCTTATATACAGCTTAACATGACATTGCATAATTTTTAATTTTACGCCTGCACATAGCAGGGTAGTGTTAGGCAACGGAATGTTAAGACACTTCCGTTCTGCACTTTTTGAGGAATTGTGAAGGCATTGCGTGTTGCGTGTTGAAGGCAGAACAGTTACCACAATGAGGAAAAGAAAATATTAAATATTGCATTACCTCCAATCGAATCGAACCCACAATCGAAGAATCGAACCCACAAAGAATCGCGCCTAAAGCCGCACGCTTGTGCCTTTGTGCCACTACTAGCCTTAATTTGTCCCATATTTTAGCACCAGCTTAAATTTATATATCTATATTTTGATTATATTAAATATATATTTTTTAACATTTATGTTACATTTTTAGTCGTAGTAAACGCAACAAAATTCAAGATTTTAAGATAAATTAATTATACGACGCGATTACTATTTACTTAAAAAGTCAAATGTATTACATTTTACTTTGTTAATTAATAATATATATTAAATTATATTATTAATATTTCATTATTAACATGTAATAATTCAAAATTATTTGAACCTTACTGCATTAAATCTAGTGAACCTGCGCAAGTTGCGGCAGACTGCCAGTCGCTTTTCACCATCTTTGGAGCTCACACGTACTTATTTGGAAAGTAAAGTGCTTTGCCGCGAACGAATGTATTGTGACAGTGACAGTTGGTGCTATTTTTTTTATTTTAAAAACTGAATTTGGTGACCGAAGGTATTGGATTATAAGTTTTTTTTGGTAAGTTGTTTTTGTTTTTTTTCATTAGGTGTAAGACATAACAGAGACGTTATGTTTTTTTATTATATTTACCTGTTAATAAAAAAAGAATATAAAGAAATAACTTGGGAATTTTTTAATTTGTTTTTTTGTTATGAAATTAAAAGTATAAGTCATATAAAGAAAACCCATAAAAAAAAATATTTGTCAAAATATAAGTTCATCATTCAGGTAAATAAATTAATGATTAAAATATGATTATATTTAATTAAAAAAATATATTTCATAAGGCCAGTCGCAGTTTTATAATACGCTGGAGCACAAGCGTGTGACTGTAAACGCGACAGGTTCTGGGTTTGATTCTCACACGAGGAAATGGTATATTTAATATTTTCATTTCTTCGTTCTGGGGTTGACCCTAAGCGTTGCCTAGATTTCCACCACTCAACACGCAAAGCCTTCAGAATTCGACGAAAACTTAGAGCGGAGTGTTTTAACTAGACTCTTTCTGTCTTCTGGCTGTATCCTGCTTCATGCAGGATACAGCCGTGAAGCTTTATTGCGATTGCATTTTAACTATTTTTGTATTTATTACAGGCACGTGATCCACTTGTTATTATCGTTAAGTTTATAATTAGAAAAAGGAGTTGACCCTTTTAATGTAGGAGGCGTAGAACTTACATTCTATATAATTTTCATTATTTAAACTCGTTTTTTGAAATTTTATTCTGTATATTTAACGTATTTTATATTTTATTCAACTCTACAGAATATTCTCAAACACATATATAACAATTTTAACATAGTTAGACTTGAACCCGGACCTCTTATCATCTTGTTTATGTTTTTTTATAAAATATGGTAAACTGTATTTTAATATAGATTTTATTTTAGATTTTTTAAAAGTAATTATGTATTAGCTTCGTCAATTAATTTCTTCAATTTCTTGAGACTAAAATAACGACACAGTTGGGATATTTTCTTTCTTTTTATTTTATTTTGCTTTTGTAAAAATGGATTTGAAATATTTTCTTTGCATAAAATAAATGTTAATTTTTTTTATAAATCTGAGGTTATTATTTATTTGTTAGTACTTTCCTTAGGAATAAGCGTGAAACTGAAAAAAAGAAATGATGACAAACCTTGACACAGTAAAATTGTGACGACAGCTTAATATGATCTGTCAATCTGATAACAATTTTAAAGTTATAAAAAAATTATTATTAACATGAGATAATAAAAAGATATTACATTCTTATAGTAGTCCTTAAATTTATTAAAATAATGTGTTTTCATGTAACATTGTTAATATATAGGGAAATATTATAATGATCCATAGTATATTATTATACTTATATTATATTCTAATTATACTATGGATCATTATAAAATTTACCTATATATTAACAATTTTACATGAAAATACTAAATTATTTTAAAACGGAGAAATAATTTTTTTCCTCTAAAAATTTAAACTTACTCCGACAAAATATTGTGATTATACAACAGCACTGTGCCATATGTCTAACATGTATAGTAAGTCTTACAAAGTTACACGAGTTAAGTACGTTTTCATAAACTAATAATACATAATGGACCTCGTTTCTTTACAACACCGGCGGGCTGTGTGTCTTCATAAAGCATTCATTGAGATTTACGCGGTAGCCTCGTTGGTGTTAAACACTTGTTATTACTTGTTTTATAAACATAATATGGGAAAAGTTACGATTTTACGTGTAATAATGATTGTACAATGTCGACAGATATTATGGGCTTGGAAGTTGAAAGGAAGTGGGCTAGGCGAGCCTTAGCAATAGGTTCCCTTTGCCTTCCCTGCTATGGCTAAACGGGATGTAGCGTGAAGCCAGTGTTATAAAAGCGCGTTTAAAAGCGTGAAGCTGTTTATTCATGTAAATTTTCTGGAACTTCATGTTTTTGATTAGTCACTTAGTTCCTAACTTTTCCACGATTTAAAAGAGATTGTGTACTGAATAAAGGGTTTTAAATATTGAATATTAACTTTTTATATATTACTTTTTTATTTTTATATACATCGTTGTTTAGTGACAATGTGTGTCCCGCATATTTATATGCAATGGTTGTTGTTTTGATATGTTTTTTAAGGATGTTCATGTTTAATAATTTTCTGGTTTACCTTTGCACTGTTAAGGGAAAGGTTGGATTTCTCCACTCAAGACTTAGAAATTGAGCGGAAAATGACAAACGGATTGTTTTTATTCAGCTATAATCATGAGGTGCGTAATCCTTGAAAAATTATAAATTTCTATTGATATTTAATATTAAATATCAAGAAATCTTTAAAATATCTGAATTAAATAAATAGCTGAATATTGTACTTTATGATGTCACTTATGTTATTAAAACTTGTCTATATATAATATAATAAAAATATAACCAATTGCAGTCTGTACATGCTAGATATATGCGAAAAATTATTATTGGGGACATTTGTCAATAATAGGACCCAATACAATAATTTTTAATTTTCATCGCCATCCATCCATCGCCCAAACAACTTAAGTTTTTTTAAAAAAATATTGTGGCTTTCTTTTCTTGTGGTAAACTTTCCTTAATATTTAGTGTGTGATTTATTTCAGTCGGTTTCATAAATAAAAAAAGTATATCATTCTACTGCCTCATGCGGACAAAGTCGAATATGTAGCTAGTAAGTAAAAAAAATATAATATAATTAGAATATAGAACATTAACAATGAAACGTTGATTCATCTTAAGTTCACTGAGAATATTAAATTACATTTGTTAGAGATATAAAGATAACAATAATTACATATAATAATTTTACTCGCTTTAGTTAAGATTTCATTCTGTTAAAATATTCCATACTACGTTTTTCACTTGTATTAACTTAACGCCGCACACGGTTGCCAAAAGGAGGAATTAAAATAGATTCATAGCTCTGTCCGAGGCAAGAGAAAATTGAACTCACAACCCTTGTTTTTACAATCTAAGAGGCCAGTCGTAGCATAGGGACACAAAGGTGTAGCTATAAACTCGACAGGTTATGGGTTCGATTTCCCTTCCCGGAAATTAAATATTAAATAGTTTCAATCACTCGTTTTGGTAACGATGTAAAACGCGGTGTTGAGTTCCACTACTCAATACACAATGTCCCCAGAATTCAATGGAAAATGAGGAACGAGTGTGGGATACGGTGTGAAGCAAAAACTGCACTGTTTTTGTTAGCTTCGAGATTTACGTCATTAAGACATTGCGTTCTGCATTTTTCGCTCAAATTATCTTAACGACTTAACTTGACTTAATTTTTTTTTTCAAAATTCATAGCCCCGTCCGAAGCAATTGAAGATCGATTTCACAACCACCGTTATTACAGTCAAACATTGTTCACTGTGCCTGTTTTTTAGATTTACGCTATATTCTGCACGCAGAGTAGAGTAGACAGAGAGAACCTGGGAAACTATTGTTAACATATTCCATTCTCATTAAGACACTTCCGTTCCCTACTTTCTGCCGAAGTCTGCCTGGGGACATTGCGTGTTCACACTTTGCCTCATTTGCTTCATACTTTGCCCTGGGCGGGAGAAAAAATATTAAATATTTCATGCCTCCGAGCGGAATCGAACCCACAACGATCGTTTACCGTCGCATGTTTTCACTCCTGCGCCATGATTGATTTTAATTCATGATATCCTCAATATTTAGACAAAAACAGCAAATGTCGTCTAGACGTTTTATATCAGTGGTCCTCCAAGCTTAAATTAAATAAAAACTGTTATCAGATATAAACCCTCGTTACGTTAGTTAAAGAGAAGCTTCATACAAACAACAATTCTGATGATGGTTCTGGTAAAAGTAAAGTTTATTAGAATTTTTGATTAAATATTGAAATAAGAATTCAATTATGCAACCTTTTCAAAGGGTTCAAAAGTTGAGAAAGATTTCTTTTTTGAGACAGTAAAATATTGTAGATTTTCGTTTTGTATGAAATGGACTACAAATACAAGTATACGTTTGTATCTTTTTTTTCAATTAAGTATATTTCCACTTTGCGGTTTTTTTTTTAATTTTAAATTGTGGTTCTGACTTCGTGCCAAATTTCGTAACTGTAGGCCCACGGCAGGTACCTAACCTGTATGTTTTGTTTACGCCACGAATTCTATAAAATATATAACAAGAACAATGCATTTTTGCCGTGTGATCCCGGCCTAGAATAGGATCATCCTGGTACTGGTGGTGTCGTAAGAGGCGACTAAAGTACGTGTGGTAGAGTCACGTCGCCAGCAATGGCAACACGCATGGGCAGACTCCACCGGATCATTACCACCCCCGGCATTTAAAACCGGCGTGAAGTAGTGGCTTTATGCCACTGCGTTTCGCATCAGGTAATGCCGGGCCCCGGCGCCCAACCCATCTTAAAGGCCGGCAACGCACCTGTAGCTCCTCTGGGGCTGCACGGGGCCGTGGGCGGCGGTAGTCACTTACCATCAGGTGACCCGCACGCTCGTTTGTCGTGTCTTTTCCATAAAAAAAAAAATAAATAAATTATAAATGTATCTTTTGATTGTGTCGAATTAGCTTTTGTTTTAGTTGTGCTCTAAGGAATCGTAGACTTAAATAATTGATTTTAAGTTCAGCTGGATACTTCTACGTGATCTCGAGATAAATGACAGACCGATGGGCAACAAAGTGAATCTGTAAGGGTTCGCTTTGTCCTTTTGGAGTACGGAACCCTACGAAATTTATATTTAATATTTAAAATATGCAAGTCAATTTTGCAGTCTAATTCGATTTATTTTATGCGCAAAATGTTGAATGGGCATTAAGCATCCATTATAAATGAGCGTTATTCATATACATCGTTTGAATATAATTTTCGATATTTTATGAAAAAAAACTAATTTGGTTATTGTTGTTGAATATGTCAAAATATTTTTTTATAATTATAGCAACTAAAATGGAAAAAAGGGAAAAGTATCTTATATGTTTTGATTACGCGACAAATTTTTAATGATTTTCTGAAAAAAAAAAATGGATCAATAATGCTTGTTTCTGAGCTCCGAGGAACTGCATGCCCGGATATTAGATATGAATTTAAAATTGACTTTGATTACTTTTTGAGAGAAATGGTCTTTACGGACAGATGTAAACACATCCAGACAGACAGACAAAAAGTGTATATAATAATCCCAATAGGAAATTGAAATATATGTTTTTTAAGTAGTCCTTTTTCTATTTACTTTTCCTATTTAGTTTACACGTAATACTTTATTTATACAAAAGAAAATACCAAAATGAATCGTCATAGATCATTTTCAGTACAAAAGCGACTCTACAAAACTATTTATTTCACTGTCACTCTTCTGACTTGACTTTAAAAGCATTCCCAAGAGATCCATTAAGCAGATGCTACATTCATGTTGTCAACGACTGGTAGTCACTATTTATTATGACGGTAGTTTTAAGTTTGATTTTTGCTTATTTATGTTAGTTGACTTACGGTTTTTTTTATTGTCTTTCAAATATTTTATTTTTGTTGTTTTGTTGTTGGGTAATTTTGATTGTATTTGATTGTAAACGCTACGATTGTGTGTTCAATTTGTAATAACAAGACAAAGCTCGGCGTTAAGTTCCGCCGGTCAACACGCAATGTCTAGCAAATTGGAAAGCGAGTCTTAAGACTATGGTCCCTTTGCCTATCTTGCTATATGCGTGATTCAGAGTAAAGAAAATAATGTTGGATGTAGTGACTTAAATCTTCTACTACACACTTAATATTTAAACAACATCAAAGAACAAAACTGGTATTCTTAAAAGGTACATCTTTCAAATAAGAAGGATGTAAGAAAGCTATAAATCAAGTTACGCTAGAATACAAATGTTCTTGCACAATGTTTTTTGCAATATAATTGTAAAACTATATATTATAATAACAATAATAAGCAGTAAAATAAAAGTAAAAATTATGGAAATTTTACAAATCTGACTTTTTCTTTATTTTTTTGTTTTATGTCTGTATGAATCGAACTCACGACCGTCGAGTTCACAGTCAGACGCTATATTTTTATATTTTATTACAAAATATTTTTAGATAAAATTCAAATAAAAGTGAAATTCTCGTAGAATATGTTTTCCATTTCGAATGTGTATATGCAAAGTAGGTGCATAAGCTGAGGTTTATCAATCTGATTGACAAGGTAAGGTACTCCACACGAAATCGAAATACAGTGTAAAATTGGACTTAAGCGATAGAGTTGTGTTTATAGAGAATGTGTTTATATTGTTTGTACTTGTACTATATAAAGCAAGTATGTATGAATATATATTTTTTAGCCTTTTCATTCATTAAAATTAAACGCAAACTCAACGCCGAACTCACTATTTCCACAGTGGTAAAAGAAAAATAAAACATTCACTGATATTAGTGATGAATATCGAGAAGTGGAGTAGAATGAGCCGGAAGGCAGACCCTGGCAACAAACAAGTTCTTCTTTTTTGTGTAAAGGAGGAAGAAGGGGAGGAAGTGACAGTTGACAGTTCCACTGCGCCCTTATGGCATTTTCAAGTATACATATCGTTTGTACAGTGTACATATTCTTAGCATAGATTATAGATACTTTACCTCAGTCTTTTCTCTTAACCTCTCTGAAACAGGAACTTGGGATAAAAGGCAAACATTTCATTCTGAAAGCCGGACGTTAACTCTTCTATTCCCGTCCCTTTGCATACTAGTTGTTTGCGTGTAATTTCCTCTTGAAAAGGTCAAAAGATCAGAACAATAGAAAAACATGAACAACGTTATTATTTTTTATATAAAAACTAGCATTTTTCTGCGGCTTCATATCTTTTATTGACAGTAATATATAGTCTTCCTCGATGAATGCAGCATCCGAAACAAAAATATTTTTTGAATGGAATGGAGTGTCTTAACACAGATTTCCTTTTGCCCACCCTGCTTTGTGCGGGGTATAGCGTGAAACAGTTTTTTTTTAATCAGTAGTTCCTGACCTAACACCAATAATAAACAATATTATTATTATATATTATTGGTTAGGTTAGGTTAGCAGTTAATTTATGGTTGTGGGCTCTTTCCTTTTCATTTCGGAGAATACTTCAATTATAAAAGTTCAAATTATTTTAAAGCTGTCGTGGCGCATTGTTACAGCGTCTGAATGCAACCACGATGGGTGTGGGTACATTTCCCATAGGAGAATGAATTTCCGTCAAATCGTGGAGGCGTTGCGTGTTGAGTGGCGGAACTTAACGCCGCGCTTTGCCTTGTTACCAGAGCGAGTCAATTAAGATATTAAATATTTTATTTCTTCAGTGGCTATCGATCCGGCAACCTGTTGCGTTTAAAGTCGCACGCTAATCCCCCTGCTTCACGACTGAATTTTACATTGCGTGTTTGGGTGGCTGAATTTAACGCCGCGCAATAAACTGTCGATATTTCTAGTTGAATTATTTTTTCACCACTATCTTTCAGCTCTTCAGTCTACCTTCAAATACAGCTTACCAAATTCATACAAAAACTAAATAATAATTCACAAAGCCAGCCCTACAAGGTAACTTAGAGAGTGTTCAAACAGATCGATTACCGGTCAGCTACCATCAATCATTGCTAACGCGTGAATTATGTGCTCGTTTGGGAAAACTTCTTTTATAATACAATGTATTTACTTTTGGTTTGTTAATATTGTATTTTGATATTTGTGGAACAATGGTATTTTATTTGTGTAATTGTTTGTATTCTTAGCTTCTCGCTGTATTGTCTATGTAGCAGGGTTGGTAGACGAAGTCTAGTCAATTTTTTGCCCATCGAAAAAATAAAAATATTAAATATTTCCTTTCCTCGAGTGGGAATCAAAACCACGACCGGTCGCGCTTACAATCACTCACTTCTGCTACTGTGCTACGACTGGTCTCAATAATATTTCAAACTATATATGCATTACATTTAAAAGTACTGTCGCCCGTCCGTGTATTATCATCATTCTTCAGAAAAGAGATGTCATCACTCGTCACTTTACATGTCGATATTCTCTTATTAGTTTCTCTTTTATATCGGTCAATTTCTATCATTAACATTTTGGGCGACTGCCTACTGTGCAAAACATACTTAAAGATATTAGATTTCATTGATTATTGTAGATTAAAAATTTTGGTGTCGTATCGTATGCAAATTTGTTCATCTTATATAAGAATATATAATAAAACAATATATTGGTGCTTGTTTTATCAATGTTAATAATTTTATAATCTCCTTCCATCCGCTACGCTATTTAGATACGCATTCGAAATTCAGTATCGTAGCTCACCATCGCGTTTTTTTACACTCTAGTAAGAAATATATGTTGGAAACAAAAACAATTCATCTCTTCGAATAAGGATCGAACTCACAGCCATTCTGTTCATGTTTTTGAACTTTACGCTGTATGCGAAACCTGGGAACCTAGTGTTAAGGAATTTCCCTGTACTTAAGGATACATCCATTTCCCACTTCCCACCCAATTCTCGAGACGTGGTTTTGGAGTGACAGAGGATTACCACCGGGAGAAAATAAAACTATTAAACAACCGATTCAAGTCAAACAGTTCACTATTCATGCTTCCAGACGAGAAATTTACAGTCAAACGCTATCACTCATATCACATACAGATAAAAAACTACAATAAACTATGATGCAAAATACATATTTCAGTTCTTAATATTCATCAGCAAATAAGCACTAAGGCGAAATGGCAATGACATTTTCTATGCATCACAATAGAGCAATATCCGGCGGCAATGAGCTAATAGACTGGCACCGTGCTTTGTGAATCAACTATTCATTTCTGTTTGTACCCACTACTCACGTTTCTGATTAAAATCTCTGTTTCTATATAAATAATGCCAAAATATATAATTTTTTTATTTATTTCTATATGTAGAAGTAATTGTTTATACAAGTTTACACGAATCTGTCACTCATCAAGCAATCTCTCGAAAATTAAACAGTTCCTGGGGAACGGAGTGTCTTAATATTCTATCTTCCCTGAGTATCAAAGAAGAAATATGTTGATGAATAATATTACGGCTATATGCTTATTGAATACATGATTCTAAAATAGGAACGTGTTTCTTATTCAAGACACAAAGAAAAACATAAAAATGTTATTATTTATATTCACTATAGCGCCCATTTTTGATAATTAGAAACTACAACGAATATCCATTAGCTACGTGATTTTTCATAATAAAATTATTTTAGATTATTTTTATAAAATGTAAAATGGTCGTAAGTCGGAAGGCGTAGCGATCGGACGCGTCTCACTTAAGTCTACGATAATAATAATGCAAATAATAGAATTACGCGTTTTTCAATTTTTAACCTAATAGTAATCAGTGTAAAATTTTATTTCCAACGCAAAAATTGTCTTCGATCTGCCAATCACCAAGTGCGAGAACGAAAGGGACAAACAAGTCAACACGCTGCCGGGTGCGTCCTGCACTACGAGGTCCAGATAAGGCTTACGTACAGGGTAATCAAGCGGAGCGAGAAGCGGAGCGGATACGCTGTATGTACCACAGTGTTTATTTTCATTTAGATTATTACTCCTAACAATATGAACACACCGGAAGGCAATATTAAACTCCAAACTGAATTACCTAATCCAGACAAAACTGGTCTCGAGACTCAAAACATTGCGATCCGAAAGCGTAAAGTACAAAATAATATCTTCGAAAATCAATTAAAGGAATTTAAAACAGAAATATCAGAGTTAATCAAGGATTTGGGGAGATCTCAGACTGAAAATACTATGATGATAAGAAATGACATTTGTTTAATAAAGGAACAAATAACAGATGTAAGGAATAAAACGGATATATTAATTGCTGAGAATAATAACTTTAAAATGCAAATTGAAGATCTTAAAAGTGATGTAAATGATACTCAGGGGAAAGTGAAGGTTCTGGAAAATAGTCTGAATTTGCTTCAATGTAATCAGTCAAATACAACCTCATTGCATCAATCAACGGGGATAACTTGCGATAACATTATGTATGAAGTGTATGAACGGATAGAACGTAGCAAGAACATTATAATATCGGGTATACTAGAGATACACATAGACAGTATGGAGAAGAGGAGAGAAATGGATAGGTCAGAAGTCAAGAAACAACTACTTATTATTTATCCTAACTGTCCAGAACCTTTAAAAATATTTCGCCTAGGTAAATACGATAGGAATAAGACACGCCCACTTAAAGTATGTTTCTCATCCTCAGAAATATCAAAGACTATCGTAAAAAATAAATCGAAACTGATAGATCCTAGCGTCAAAATTTATTCAGATCAAACCCCGAGCCAAAGGCAAACCATGTCAAATTTGCGAGACGAATTGCGTCACCGTAGAGAAAATGGAGAAAATAATTTAATCATAAAATACATAAAAGGAAATCCAAAAATTATACAACAGCAGCCAAAAAACTAAACAAAAGAGAAATTACAACACATAATAAAGACCATAACTACATAACACATGAAATTTGTAACTCATATAATGAAGTAACTATTACTAACAAGACTTTAAAATTTCTTTACGCTAATATAAGAAGTTTAGTAAAGCCTGGCAAACTAGAAGAATTAAGATGTGTTATTGAATCTTTTCAAACTACTATTCATGTCATAGTTCTTACTGAGACTTGGATTAGGGATGAGGCTCAAGGAAATAGACTTAGACTTCCAAACTATACGCACTATTTTAACTTCAGGACGGATGCAAGGGGTGGTGGTGTGTCTGTCTACGTGCACAACAATATCAAGCATAACTTATTGCACGAGAAATATGATGAAGGCAATCATTTTCTATGGGTTCATTTAGAATCGCTTTCCCTTGACGTTGGAGTAGTCTATAAACAACCAATGGCTAGTCATCATGAATTTCTTGAAAAATACAATCAATTTCTTGACAAACATAATCGTGTTGTTGTGTTTGGCGATTTTAATTTAAATCTACTCAACAAAGAAAAATCAGTTCGGGACTACAAAGAAATCCTCCAGGAAAATAATATTAAAATCCTCAATAAAATCAATAATGCATATTGTACCCGTGAAACATCATCTTCTAAAACAATCTTAGACCACGTGAGTACCAATTTAACTACAAACACTTTTCACCTAGCTGTCATTGAATCCGCTTTATCTGACCACAAACAATTGTATCTCGAGATTAAGAAAATTGAACCAGAGAGTATAAAAAGACGTCAATATGAAACATTAAACTACATGAATCTCGTAAAGTCAGTGGAAAATGTTATTGGCAAAATCAAGATTACAAAATATGAAGAGTTAGAAGCCTTATTAAAACACCAAATTTCTAGCAATAAAATAATTAAAACAAAGATATTAAATCTACCTTGTAAAGAATGGATAAATAGCGATATAATCACATTAATAAATAAAAAAAATCTACTATGGCATGAGTTAAAGCAAGCTCCGGATGACGAAGAGCTATTGAAGGAGTTTAAGCAACATAGTAACACGGTATTCAAGAACATACAATCAGCAAAATATCAATATTATTGCAAAAAGTTCAATAATTGTCAAAGGAATCCTTTAAAAATGTGGCAACTTATTAATGACTTAATTTCCAATAAATTAGATAACACTCACATACCATCAAAACTACAATCAACATCTACTATACTGACTGATATTGAAGAAATTTGTAATTACTTTAATTTGTTTTTCTCCACTATAGGTAGTGACCTCGCCAATAAAATACCGCAAAAATTTCATGATAATTTAACATATACAATTCCAAAGTGCACAATAGCTGAAGACAAACAATTAACACAATTGGAACCCATCACAACACGAGAACTCTTAAATATTATAAATAGTCTTGACGCAAATACCAGCTCAGGAGTAGATGGAATTACTACTAAAACTATTAAATCCTTAAAAAACGTTTTAGCACAGAGCTTAGTAAACTGTTTCAATACATGTTTAGCTGAGGGATACTTCCCCGACACACTGAAAATCGCTAAAGTTCGCCCTATTTTTAAATCAGGTAACAAAATTGATCCTAGCAATTACCGTCCTATCTCAGTGCTCCCAGTGATGTCAAAAATTCTAGAAAAAGCTATACATAGCCGGCTTAGCAAATTTCTTAATTCTATTGGGTATCTTTACGAAAAACAATACGGCTTCAGACCTAAATCGAATACTGTGTCAGCTGCTGTCGATCTAGTTACAAATATAAGACTTAACATAGATAAAAAGAAAATAGCCTTAGGAATATTCATTGATTTAAAAAAAGCATTCGACACAGTAAGCCATAAAATTCTTTTGTTGAAGTTAGAGGCATTGGGTATTAGGGACAAAGCTTATCAAATATTAAATTCATACCTGACAAAAAGGTCGCAAATTGTTCAACTAGATAATCATCAAAGTAAGCCCCAAATGATCACTTTTGGCGTTCCACAGGGTTCAATCTTGGGTCCGTTGCTATTTCTTATTTACATAAATAATGTAAATGAGATCGGACTGAAAGGAGATATTACCTTGTATGCTGATGATACCAGTTTATTTTACTATGGACATTCGATAGATGCTGTAATTTGTGACGCTCAACAAGATTTAAATATTTTGAATAACTGGCTTAAAAGTAATTTATTAACTATTAATACATCTAAAACTAATTATATAATTTTTGCTGCGAAAAATAAAAAAATAGGTAACTTCAAACCACTTACAATCAATGGAATACCAATAACTAGGGCCAATACACAAGAATATCTAGGCTTAATCCTAGATAATCAGCTAACGTGGATACCCCATATCGATAAAGCTCGTAAAAAACTACAATCAATACTAGGAGCTGTGCGACGTATAGTACGATGCCTTCCGAAAAATGTATGTTATACTATCTATAATTCGCTAGCCAAACCACATATGGACTATCTAATTGAAATTTGGGGTTCAACAGCTAAAACTAACCTACAAAAGTTACAAACTATACAAAATAAACTTATCAAGAGTCTCTTTAAATATAATTATTTTACTCCTACAGCTAAAATCTATAATGAAACGAAATTAATGAATCTAACCCAAATATATAAATATAATACTTGCATTCATATTAGAAAAATACTAACAAAAGATATACACTCTCAAATAACTTTCACGAAAAGAATTAATTTACATAAAAGAATGACCAGAAGTGCTGATAACATATGCTTAGGGACATCGAGGACAAACTACGGCAAGAAAAGTATTTTGTTCGAAGGAGCCCACACCTACAATAATTTGCCCAAGGACATAAAAGATATAAAAATATTTTATAGTTTTAAAAAAAGACTAAAAAGCCATATTTTAAAGGATTTCTCATAAAATATATTTAATACAAAACATAACAGTGTTCATAACTAAAATATGTATTTATTACAACACAATGCTACACTTAGTAAAAAAACTCCACCTAATAAGATACTAAGCATAAGAAAATATAATAAGGATAATGTAAATAGTATAAGTAAATGATTATTTTATAAGTGTTATAAAATATAGCATTTAAACCAAAAAAAAAATAAAACCACATTAAATAAATAAACGAAATCTAAAAACATCACATAATTTTTAAATAAATTGATGTTTTTGTATTAATTTTTATATTAAAACTTTTAATGTGTCACCTACCTTAGTAACATTAGTTTGTACATTTGCTATGGTTTTTATTATTAATTTCTTAAGCTACCCTCACATCACAAAGTATTCATACTTGTTTGCATTGTAGGGATATTATTAGGTTATTGTAAACATATATTAGGTTATTGTAAATTTTACCTTATTATTGTATACGCCTATTCGATATATAAATTTGTTACTTAATGTTTTTTGTAATTTTCTCTGTAAGCGATTTATATGTAAATCTTTTGAGAAAATAAATGTCTTTAACCGTAAAATCTCATCAGATCAATCAGAGTTTATAATATTATTGTGAAATTGATATCATATTACTTAATTTTTTTTGGGATCTATATAAGAATAATGCAAATATTTTAGACATTTATTATGGCAAATCGTGCGGCGTTGAGTTCTTTCAATTAATACGCAATATACAAATTCGGGACCACCCGAATTTGAATATTGTCTGTTGCCCGTTCTCCACGTAATGTTGGTGGTCCCCTTGGTAGAGAAACTTATAATTATTAGTGTGAAGATAATAAAATGTAAAAATAAAGAATATTCTTAGTATAGTTACACGCTGTATTCCACAGGGATATAAAACTAGAGAGAGGGACCGACCCCTAGGTACCACGCAATACTTAACGCTGCGCTTTCCCTTGTTACTGAAACAGCGACTTAAATAAGCAAATTATTTTTACACAGTAAAATATCCGATATTTCAGTAAAAAGTTTATAACAGAAATTTAACGCTTGAAACGTACAGCAACGTTGGCTACAAAGAGCAATAATGCCCAGCTTATACTCATAATACTAGTGATTATAACGTAAGGCTTAGTAAGATATTATATAGAGAAAATTTATATTTTTCATGGAAATTATACTTCATTTTTCCGTACATCGTTTAATATGGTTTCTATTTTGGATATTTACGTAAATAATATTTGTTTATTATATAAAATAAATATATTATTATTTTTAATGTATATTATATTTTTCTAACCGTACCACAAAAGGAAACACTTATAGGTTTAACTTTGCGACCATTTGTCTCAAGGTTGCGTGGAGGTATCAAGCTGAATTTAATAGCATACATTAGTGAACCGAAAAACATCAAGTTTCTAAGTTAACGTAATCAAAAAAATATGATTTTTTATTTTTATTTTTATTTATACATAATTATTGCTGCCAATTCAAAACCTGTTGGGTACTTCCCGTGGATTTACAGCTATGAAAATTGGTGCGAAGTGAGAACTTACAATAAGAATAAATGAAACAAATCCTAAATTTCTTAAATCATAGTATAAAAATATCTGTAAAATCTTTTCAGTAGTAAGATTATAATAAAGTGGTAAGATCTATCTATATGTAGACGTAAAGTACGTCTTAGATGGTGAAATCTAAAACGCATTTTACGTAGTACAATATGATTGTATATCCTTAATATTTGATTAAGATAACACGACTACAGTCACGTATCACCAGAGCTAAGCATTTCTTAATCAAACAGGCGTAATTCTAGTAAACAGTTTGTTATACTTATATACATATATGGTGTGGTCCAACTTCGTAAATAGTCAAAGGTAAACTAGTAAAAGTAGTCAAAGGTGCTTTTGACCATAAAGTATCTATATCTAGTAACCTAGTACTTTCAAAAGGATTCCAAAAAGTTAATTCATTATTAATTTTGATATATTCCATAGAATAGGGTTCCGATTAGTTATTTAAAATTAGGTCATTTAAAATATTGTATACTTTTTATTAGTTTAATAAATGAGTTTAATGACTATTTATTTTTCACCTACACACGTTATCCCGTAAGTGCAGTGCTAGTGCTTAGACATTCCATTCCCATTAAGACACTACCATTCCCCTCTCTTTTCAGGATTCTGGAGGCATTGCGTATTGAGTGGCAGACCTCAATACCGCGCTGTGCCTTCTTACCAGAGAGAAGAAATAAAAATATTAAATATTTAATTCATCCTCCTTCCTTTTGACATCTGTGCAGACAAAATCACAGGAAGTAACTTATATCACATGGTTTTATTATATCACATATGTCTTTATAAACAGAATAAAAGACAATGGCAAGTAAATAGGTATTAATAAAACAATAGTAGTAATGATAAATGGATTAACAAGTATTGCTCTCGTGTGATTATGTATGTGGTAATTCAAGGTGTATTTCGATGCATATAACTAGATTTAATTAAATATACAGCTACACTACTCGTATTTTGTGATTTTTTATACTTTTGAGATTTTTTTGTACTTCTAGGCCAGCCAGAGCCTAGAAACCTAGTGTTAAGACACTACGGTCTCATTAGACTTCCCCACTTCCCACTGAATTCTCGAGGTATTTCGTGTTGAGTGGCGGAACTCAATGCAGGGTTTTCCTTGTTACCAGAGCTAGGAGAAGAGAATATTAAATGATTCATTCCACCGAGTGAGAATTGAATCCATAGTCTCACTCTTGTACCACTGCGCCACGAAGACCTCAGCTATGAATGCACAATATTATAAAGTAGGTATATAATATTTATAGAATTTCAACAAAACCCTTTTATTACGTGTAAATTTTCTCAAGTTTTGTACACAAAAGTTTCGATCAACTTCTTTGTAGAGTTTGTCAATTGTCATTGTCATAGTATGTTTTAAGATTACAAGGATTTTAGTATTGATTTAGTTTTTTTTTTTTAAGTTATAATTCTAAGCAATTATATTTAGTCTACCCAAAATATGTATAAATCTTCCTACAAAAATGATAACTACATAAAAACGTAGTAATAAATGAGTATAAGAATTTTGACGTAAATTGATAAGAACCTTAGCGGTCAGGGCATTTGGACAGTTTCCAAGAGTTACAGGTTCAAATACCACTACGCTCTTTCCACCTGTGTCGCTGTAAATTCATTAAATACTTTCATTATGGATGATTAAAAAATACGCCTAACTTAATCCAACAATTATTAATTCAAACTATATTACATTTTTTTATAGTATTCTTAATACAAATTGAATCCTCATAACTTGCTTTTGAATATTAATAATTCTGACCTCAATTTAATACTTCAAAGAAAAAATATATAAATTTAATACAGTATTTGTAAAACGAAAATATAAGGCGTCCTATATACATTACATTTTCAAGACAACATTTTCTAAGATCTTACTCGAAAGGTAATAAGTCAAGTGGGTATTGTGTGCGAATTGTTTTGGGCCCTCTCATGGTTTTGTAGATGTTTTGGTGAATTTCTTATGTAACTTTTAACGACTTTATTAAAAAATAAATATAATATATTTTATAAGGACTTGATAAAAAGCATTAAAGTGGATTATGGAGTGTCTTTATATAATTTTATTGTTAATCTAATGATGCAAACACGCAAATTAAAAAGCGTTCGACTTTAATCGGGTCACAAGCTTTCGACTGTAAACGGGTTCCAAATTTATGGGTTCGATTCCCACTCGCGGAAATGCAATGTTTAATATTTTTAATTCCTCGATCTCGTAAAAAGGCCAACCGTGGCTTCTTCCGCAAGTCAATATGCAATGCCTTTAGAATTTGGCAGAGTGGGTGGGGCTTAACAATAGGTTCCCATATTCTCTGTGCCCACTTTCTTTAATTATATATTATTATTTCTTTTATTATAAAGAACAAAGCAAGCGAGCGTAGGTGTCACCTGATGGTAAGTGATCACCGTCATCAACAATCCCCCAGTATCTGTAAGGGGTTGAATAGAGCCAGATTCCTTTAACCCCAGGTTTATATTGGCTTTATCAAAAAATACTTCATTTTCCTTGAATATAACGTGTAGTTGGCAAATGACAGCGTGTTATTCCTTATACACTTATTGTCTTGAATTCGGCAAAGTGCAATGCTGCGGAGAGCAGAGAACGGAGTGCCTACACACTAGGTTCTTTACTTATAATTGTGCGTATACTTATATACGAAATAAAGAGGAAAACCAAATTAAAAAATATTTCATATTTAAATATAAGAAAAATAAATAAACTATTGAATTTTTCTGAAGAATGTATAACATTGTTAGCGCTAACCAACTTCATAATTAAATTTTTATCGGTAGCTACGCTTAATTAAAATTACTCTGATGTATACTTCAGAAGAGTACCATACTAATTAATACTTAGAACAAGAACAACAATAAAACGCTTAATGCAGCTCAGGGTGGTAATGTTTAAATTGTATGGGTCGTGGGTTTGTTTCTCCTGTTTTGTAACTTCATATAAGTGTCCCGCGTATATGGAGCCCGGTAAACAGAGAGAACTTAGTGTTAAGACACTATATTCTTCACTTTCCAAAGATCGCGTTTTGTCGTATATATCGTATCGTTACCGTTACAAACTACTATGTTAACACTAGGTTCCCAGGTTCCCTCAGCCTACACATCTGTGCGCGATGTAGTTAAAAAATTGAGATGAACACGAAATTTCTCACAAGGACCTTCAATGAATTAAACTTGATCGACTTTTGAAAATACAGTGTCGTTACTGAACGCTGGTATGTGTCCCGGAAGTACCGCAGCACATGCATGAAGTGATTGATGATGGTTGATGAAGCGAAAGGGTTATGTCGTGGATATTGAGGTCTATATATATGTATATATTGTTTTAATTAAAATGATATTCAATTTTAGGAGTTGACTTCCGCTATTCAAAAATGTAGACGGGTGTTTTGTTATTCGGTTATCTCCGTCTAGCCTGCTGTATGTGGGAGATGAAATATCAAAATAAAATTAAATTTTAATAATTTGTCTTGCGTGCATAGGATGATAGTGGGTTTGATTACCACATATCCAATTTCTTCTATTTCAACGTGCTTGAGCTGGTCATATAAATATCATTAGCTTATTTAAATTCGGTATACGGGAATCTCGCTAGTTTTGGAAAGTCTGTGAACGAACTTTTGAAATTACGACTGCAAGTAGAAAACTTTGTGGAAAATTTTGCTTGAACAATTGTAAAATTCAAGTAAAATGAATGAAAATGTGTAATATGAATATGTAGTTTTTAATAAGGACCTTATTATACTTTATATGGGTATATCTGAGTAGCTTTATTGTAACTGTAGGAAATTAAACTCTACATTTTCCGCCTAAAGTTCACGCGACATTGCTTGTTGAGAGGCGGGACTCCACGCCACGCTTTGTCTATCAGATCGAGAATATATAAATAATTACATGTAATCATTTCCATAGCTCCAAATAATGTCAATTAAATAACACTCTGTGACTATTCTCGGGGAATGGGGACACTTCCCGACTATTTCAGACACGCTCTTTCGTGTAACCAAACTAAATAGAAATAAAACCTTCACCCTATTCGGAATCGAACCCAAAACTTTTGCTTAGAACTCGTCGCTGTACCACTTCGCCAAGACTCGTAGCTTAGAAGTACAGCATCTGACTTTGAAGTGATGGCCTTGTGTTCAATCCCCACTCGATTAATGGTTATAATATTTAATGAAAATAGAGACGCACTCGCGGCTTCGCCCGCTTCAAATATACAATGATTTATATATACAATCAAATAAGTTAGTAATCATTTTCACAATTCTAAAACAAACTTTTTATTATATATACACAACCATTATATAAAATTGCTCATATGACAAAATACAAACGCCCCCACAATATTCGACCATTTGCATACATTTACTCACAATAACAGATTATTACTGGACACAGTGTTTCAGGAAATGGGGCTCTGAAATACGGTTTTTGGTACAAAATGAACCCGAATAGTCATTTTGGACATTACGTATATAATCCGGCTAAAGTTGATAGACACATATAAAGAGAATATGTAGTATGTTGTTTGTAGGCATTTCTAATGGTGTAGGGAACGCTTTTGATGATTCGAACAGTTAATTATATGTTAGGCCGTCGTGACACAGGCGTGTTCCCACTGGTAGGCATGATTAAATATTAAAATTTTCATGTCATCAACGTTAACTAACGTTAACTCAACGTTACCAAAGTCAGGAAATTATTATTTTTTTCATTTAAATTTCCTTACTTTGGTAACGCTGAGTTCAGCTCGAGGCATTGATGTTCCGGGAAACATGCAACGCCTTGATGTTCCGGGAAACATGCAACGCCTTGATAACTCGGGGGAAAATGGAAAACGGAAGTGATATTATACTTTTATTCTTGTCATTTCCGTTTCTCAACACTAGGCTCTCTCTTTTCGTACTGTTATATACCTACCTAAATATCTATTTTCATCTTGTATAAAAATCTTGAATAAGTACTTTGCAAAAACAAATATAAAATCTTGTACAGAAATATATAAAACAAGTTCACTAAAGTATTAAGGAGGTAACGTCAGAATATGCTGCGGATAAAATAAATTTCATCTTGAATAAGTAAGAAACTCCAACTACGCCCAATTTGCCATACGCAATATTAAATATTTCAAGATGTTTGCTTTGTTTCTTTATTATTTAAGAAATTGGACAACAGGCAATCTGTTTTGTAAATGAAATTAAACAAACATAGTTTTAAACTGGCAGAGTAGTGGTCCCCTCCGCTATCTTTCGAGACATTGCTTGAGTGACAGAAATCAACGCCACATTTTGTCTCCTAGAAATATTTAGTAAATCTTACTTAAACCTTATTTAAACATACAGTAACTAACTGCAAGTGCGACGGTTTTCGGTTCGACTCCCATTTGGAGGAAAGAACTATTTTCATTTTTTCGCTCTGGCAAAGCGCCATATTGTATTCCGCCACCCTAAAACAAAATTAACTTGATAATTGTACAGAAAGTGTGAAACGGAGTGTCTTAACACTACGTTCCCTTTATCTCTATGCGGGCTAAAAAAATAACAAAATCTATGACCCATTTCATACAATCTTGACCTGACCTCAAAACTGTAGATAAAACGATAATTAATTTTAAAGGGCGATATAACGAGGCGGTCATTCGAGCACCTGTCGACGGTCACAGAGTATCCTAGTGATTTAATGAGATTCATACGTATTTGCCGTCACAAATGAGGAATGAGGAATCAGCTTGTTATGATGAATTTTTCAGAACACGAACGTAAGCCAATTAATTTTGTATACTTCTAGTGAAATTTATTGAAAATATTCGCTTTATTTTATATGTTGGGATGAAAAAATGATTTTATTTTTGAAAGTGTGTTCATATAAATACTTTAAAAAATATGAGGCCAGTCGTGGCGCGGAATCATACGCGCTTTACTGTTAATGCCATAGATTGTGGATTCGATTTCCATTCGAGAAAATTAAATATTTAACATTTTAATTTCTTCTGGTCTGGTGACGAGGCAAAGCGCGGCGTTGTGATTCGCCACTCAACGAGAAATGCTCTTATTGCGGAAAGAGGGGAGCGGAGTGTAACACTTACACTAGGCTCCCTCTGCCTGTTCTGCTACATGCGTATTACAGCGTGAGGGTGAAAAAAAAGAACAAATTATCCCGTTACGTACATAACATAACGGGACTCAAGCCGGCGACTTCTGTTAATATAGGCACAGGGCAGAGTTCTGCTACGTTAAATTTTTTGTAGAAACTTATAATATTTTTTTTATAATTTTTCCAAAAAATTTGGTCCTGTAATTGTTCAAATGAAAAAAATAAGAGATTTATTTTTTTAAATTGATTTATTTATTACAATGTTTTATTTATTTATTGTAATTGACTTAACCCACGGCTTTGCCCACTTATTCAGTTTAAAAATAATAAGAGCTTCCTGCTCGCGGAAGCTTTCGATCACTCCCTTTTTGTGCAATATTTTTCTTTGCTTCTTTTCTCCTATTGATCGAAGCCCATAAACATCCTACATATACTGTTTAAAATAAATGACAGCCAGTTCGTAGATGCACAAGCGTGTGACTATAAGCGTGACAGGTCGTGGGTTCGATTCCTACTCGAAAATTAAAATATTTAATATTTTTGTATCTTCGCTCTGGTGTCGGGGCAAAATGCAGAATTGAATTCCACCACTGAACATTCAATACATCTACAATTCGGCGTAAAGTGGAAAGCGGAGTGTTTTAACGCTGCTACATGAGGGATACAGCAGAAAACTTAAAAATAAATAAATATATATTTATATATATATATATTATTAATAAGCTAAAACTTCTTATAAAACCGCAATAGCATATAAATCCTTAATTAAGTTGATTGTCAATCGCTCGCTCCAGTAATACATAGCAGGTGCCTCGTGTCGTGCTTGACGATATTATATGTATATACTCGTATATAAATAATATATGTATAGGGTACGTGGAGCTGTCACTTTAAGAATTCTTGGTTATACTGATTGTGGAAGATTTAAAGAGAATTTGTATTCCTCTTTACTTATAATATTAACCTGAAGATACTGTTTGGTTAAGCATGCTTATCCCAGGAACTGAAGTTTTGAATAGGAAAATTGTATTACTACTCATCAAAATTGGGACGAACATATACAACCAAGAGGTTTCCAAAGTGACAGCTTTATATATACTGTATAACTACCAGCTGCTGAAGCACCTGTGTAATTACTGGAGCGGGCGATTGAACGTCAAATAAATCTTGTATTTCTGTACATAAAACATATTATATTCTGCTACCAGGCGCAGTGGCATAAACGCGACTGATGGGTTTAATTCCCAAATTCCCACTCGGGGAAATCAAATATTTATTTTTTTCATTTCCTCTCTCTGGTTACGAAGGCAAGAGTGGCTTTGAGATCCACCACTCAAAACGTAATGAAGAAAATTAGTAAAGATTTTGTTAAATTTATGTTTTTGTTACTTTTTCACATGGTAAGAAAGCAGAGGGAACCTAATGTAAGGACACTCCTATCCATTTTTTCTAAAATAAATCTCATTTTTTCTAAAGTAAAATAAATATATGTATATATATATATATTCATTACTGAAATTGATATAATATTCGTTGAGGCCAGTCGTGGCGCAGTGGCACAAAGTGTGACTGTAAAACTAACTGGTTTAACTAAATTTATATTTCCATTTCTTCGCTCTGGTGTCGAGAAAAAGCGCGGAGTTGAGTTCTACCATTCAACACGCAATGCCTCCAAAATGCTGCAGAAAGTGGGAACGGAGTGTCTTAACATTCGGTTTCCTCTGCCTAACCTGTTGTGTGCGGGATATAGCGTGAATCTAAAAATGTAATAATATTATGGATGTAAAAATAATATTATATTTTTATCTTGTTGTAATAATAATATCGTATCTTGATCCTTAACATGCCTAATTTGTACTTTTAAAAATCCCACGTACTGTATTCTGGATATTATTACTAAAAACAACCTTTATATATATTTAAAACGATTTCCACCCACCCATCCGTTTCTAGACTGAGAAAAACGCAGCTTAACCTGCAAAAAAAACTCGGTCTTCCAGAGATATACGCGTCGAGTATAACAAAGGACTTTTATGGTAACGAGTGTTATTTTTCAAGGAGGCAGGTCCATTACCTGTTTTCAATTACCGCTCATACTAATTAATTAAGGGAAAAGAGGAAAATATTTTTGTTGTGCTCTGAAATTTTCTTTAGTTTAATATATGAACTGGCTGGCGGAATTCAACGCTGTGCTCTGCCTTGCGGAAGAGCGAGGAAATGAAAATAATTCTCTGCCCTGGGTGGAACTCACAACTGTCTCTCAATATAAACATATTGAACGCTGTACCTCTCCGCTACGACGACATCTTTATAATAACTTGTTTTTTTATAGTTTTTTTTATAGATTTGAGGCCGTCCATGGCGCAATTGTATGTGACCGTAAATACGATGATTGTAGCTAGTCGACAAGCGTAGGCGTTGAGTTCCGCAACTGCAATGTCTCGAACACACGTAATATCTCGAAAAGTTAGATATAATACAATGAATTTCAGTATTTTAAATATGATTTTTATTGTATTGAATTTAAAAAAGACATAATTTAACGATTTTCAGTAAGTACAGTTTACATATTTACCGTTCAAATGACATACCCAATAGTAAAGTGCCAAAGTCTTTTAATATTGCTCTTTTAAAAAACTTTTAAATATTGAATACATATAATATATGGATTTTAATTTTATCTAATCTCTATTTTTATCTTAATAAGAAACTTGGGTCCTTTAAGCTTTCAACAACAGCCTTAGGACAATTCATTTGACCAGCGGCTGGGCAAAGTAATTTTTTCCTCTAGATAGCCTCCTAAATAAATCTTACGTAAAAGGGTTCATGAGGTTTAGACGATATATATACATACATGTGTAGGTATGTAAGTGAATGCCTTAATCAGATGATCAAAAAGTTTTTTCTGTCTTAGTATGTTTTGTATATAGTAAATATAAAACAATGCCTCACGAATTCCACGGAAAGTGGCGAAAGGAAATATCTTAATGGAGAACGGAGTGTCTTAACCAAGTTCCCAGGTTCCTTCAGCACGCTAAAGAAGTGTACCGTTTAATTTCGTGGCCTAATATGTAATGGCTTTAAAATATATAGATTCCTTATCTTTACAAGATATACACAGCAACAGCGTCACGTATTAAATAATATAATTAATTCTTTCCCCTGAGTGGGAATCAACCCACGACTATCAGGCACCCTGCGACTTCGTAACGCCGGCCTCGCTTAAAAGAGATATTTAAAATTAAAAATGTACAGCTTAGAAGATATACATACATTAACGTTTTAATTAAACCTCGAGTGATTTTTTTTCTGTAATATATTTTATACACAAGAACTTTTACAGATTGAAATTTCTTCATAAGGATAAACAAAATTCTGCTTCAATGTTGCGCAGGTGGCAATTATATGCTAGTAATCTGATGCTAGAACGCAATGTAGTGGGTTCAAACCTGTTAAAAAATTATGATAGGGCTGTCGCAGCCGAGAATGAATTATTTTCATTTTCTTGGTCTTGATAACCTTTCTTGATAAATATCAAGACCAAGAGAACTTAAATTCTGTTGTGATTTGTTATTGCAATATAGATTTATACAGGGATTGCTCATATTCGATTCGAATTATAATTTATTTTCTTTGAAATAAAATAAGTCAATGCTTTGATTCTCACTTATTTCGCTATTATAAACTTGATTAATTAAACTTTTCCATAGCGTTTGGTGCTCCGTTCTCTCTGACTACCCCGCAAGGGACAAAGCGTGAAGGTAGTAGTAGTAGTTGTAGTAGATTAATTAAAGTCATTTCCACCGGAAGTAGACAAATGTATATTTAAAATTATAAAAGTATACTGACGTTTGGATATCGATCATTCTTAAAGCGATCGCGGAGCATCCACGAGTTGTGCTGTATATAATTACTTACTGTATCTGATTTGACTTGTGAATAGTGTAAAATAAGCTGTTTTTAGTGTTTTATCAATGATCTACTACCCAATACACAATATCTTGAAAATTTGGCATAACAAGAGGAACGGAGTGTCTTAACACTAAGTTCCCTCTGCCTACTCGGTTACTTGCGAGAAGAAGTGTGAAGTTAAACAAATGTATTATAATAATTACGCTATAAGTACCGAGGAAAAGCGCGGCGTTCAGCACCGTTACTCAACAAGCTATGCATCCAGGATACGGCGTAAAAGCTTAACAGCTCCCCTGGTTCCCTGTACTATATGCGGGATAAGTATTTCCTGATCTTTCCAAATTTCAACTAATGCAATTTAAGATTCATAATAGCACATTGACTCATGATCATAACTTAGAATGGCTTCTAAGCTATGATCAAAAAAAAAAAAAAAAATCAGCTTCACGCTGTATCCCGCACACAGCAGGGTAGGCAGAGGGAACCTAGTGTTTCAGACACTCCGTTCCCCACTTTCTGCCGAATTCTGGAGGCATTGCGTGTTGAGTGGCAGAACTCAACGCCGCGCTTAGCCTCGACACCAGAGCGAAGAAACGGAAATATAAATTTAAGTAAATATTTCGTCTCTTCGAGTGGGGGATCGAACCCACAACCAGTCGGTTTTGCAGTCACACTTCGTGCCGCTGCGCTACGACTGGCCGCACATAAGCTATGATTATGGTGTTAAAATGGCTTCCAACATCATTAATATTGAATCAATTTATATGTAAACTACATTTTGGTTGTGTTTTGTGTAGGTGTCAGTTGTCAGTTTATATTCCTTGGGGTTGAAATATACTTGAGCGTAACATATTGGGTAATCTTGTTAAGCCGTGAATTATATATTAACTTGTTTTACGTCATTGTTAGTTTGTATGTTGTTCAAGAATTTTGGCTTCTCTCTTATAGAGTAGGCTGTGAGATATCAGTGTTTTTTGCTCTCATTCTCCGCTCTATATATAAAATGTATATACTATGTATTAACTAGGGCCGTAGTGGCACAGCGGTACAGTTTCTGACTAATAGCGACGGTTGTGGGTTAGATTCCAAATAGGGGAATGAATTTTTTTATTATTCGTAGATAATAGTTCAGAAATTCAAATTAATATTTCTTAAAATGTGGTATAAATTATTGCTATACATTGTCGCTACCCATTGATTGGCCTATAATAATTAAATTCAGGTAGAAATAGGAAAAAAAAGGTGACACGTCACTTATTAAAATAAACTTATTAAAAAAAGACGGTGATTAATAGTTAAAAGTTAGTTAAAAGTATTAAACTGAAAAAAAAAAATCTTTTTATTTTAGAATTTTCCACAATTTTAACTACGAAGCGTATTTATTTTGGTATGAAGCTAATATTATTTGAAGCAAATACTTTTTTTTAAATAACTTTTTTTGTTGCTTGGAGACCAGCACTAATAGAGGATATCCCGAATCTCGAGATCGGGAACGGGAACAAACAGAATTTTAAGTTTTATAATCCAAGCAAATAAAATAGTGGGCTACACGCTCATGCCTTTATATAGGGAAAACCTTGTTTTTTTGTTTTTTGCGACAATTATCTTTATTGTTGCCAATAATTCACTGTACGTTGAGCAGTACCCAGAGCAAATAATTGAAAATGATTTATGACTACAAATATGTAGATCTAGAACCCACAATTATCGCGTTTTATCAGCCATTTTCCCACTGCGCCACGATACACTCAACGGTGATATATTAAAAACTTTAAAATTACAGATTCAAGTAATAAAATATATATTTTTACAACTTACCTAACTTATTTTATTATGTATGAGCGATTCGTCTGCCTCACCTAAGATTTATAACTAAAACTTTTACTAAAGGTGTTTAAGGATTATTCACCCTGCGTATTTTCTCTAAGTGTCTCGAGAGGCCCATTTCACGCGCCCCTTACTTTGGACCTAGAAGTTTTTTAGTTATTGTCTGTCTACGAATCGGTTTCGCGTTCAGAATATATTTGTTAATGATGAAAAATTCCTATATATAATGAGTTAAATATTGACGCTGAGTGTAAACGCGATCATTATAAGTTCGATTTTGGATATAAGTGAATTCGTCTACCGACAAAAAAGCGTAAAGCTAAAAAAATATATTATACTTTTTAAATGTGAAAGACTTCATCGTTTTACTGAAAGTGACCAAAAACGTCTATATCAATGTCACAGATAGGCGGAGACCCTTGTAATTCATTAATTCCTTCTTATGCATTCAACTGATTAAACGTATTTACCTGAAGGTCACTTAGTTTTCCACTTTATAGGATAAAAATATCTTCATGTTGTATATTTGCGGGATATAGGGGGTAGGCTGAGTTTCATTAAAAAAATTCGTTTCCCATTTTCTACCGACTTCTTGAGGCATTGCGTGTTGAACGGCGGAACTGAACGCCACGGTTTGTATACTAATATAAGAAATCTGAAGCGATAAACTCTTGTAGTTGACGAAGTCGCAGTTTGAAACTATTTATATATAAAATTCTTAAGCAAGGTGTAAAGTCTCCGCGTCCTGAGATGGTCATTTTCATTGTGTTCCGATGATATTTTGTATTAGAATGAAAATTGAGCCTGTGATCTGCGCAAAAAAAGTCGAAGGTATTTAAATATATATCCCATCCCAAAAATATAATAATCTCGTCTTCTAAAATAATAAATGGTGAAGAAATTTCATGTAAGCGCACTTCCTATATTTTCGCTCGACTAGCTTATAGATTGGTCGCAGAGACCGGAAGGGATTTATTAAAGGATACCTTATAAAAAAATAATAGCTTTTTGTATATTTGATCTTTTCATCAAATTCCAATTATTGTGGACAATTAGATTTGTTATTATTTTACTGATTTAAAAAAAAGATTCAAAAACATGTGTATATGTATCCATGTATATTTGTATTTTCATCATCTTTCTGTGAGATAGCATTAATTATTTAATAAGTATCTAAAACTTCTGGCCAGTCGTGGCGGAGGGGCACAAAGCGTGACTGTAAAATCGACTGGTTGTGGGCTCGATCCCCAATTGAGGAAAAGAAATATTTATTAACATTTATATTTTCATTTCTTCGCTCTGGTGTCGAGGCAAAATGCGACGTTGAGTTTCGCCACTCAACACGCAATGTCTCCAGAACTTGGCGGAAAGTAGGGAACGTTAACTTTAACACTAGGTTCCCTTGCCTACCCTGCTGTGTAAGGGATAAAGCGTGAAGCTGATCTGAAACTTTAATCGTAACCGGTGAAACTGGCCCTAAATTTCATGAAAATTTATGAGTGAGAAAATGAGTAGTTTTTGAGAAAGTGGAGTATCCTAGTATTTCTAAGTAATAGACATACATATTTAATATTGGCTTAATTTTTTTATATTAGTCTTAGAGAAAATATTGATAACCAAATTTAGATTTTTAGGTAATACATGTAAGTAGCAGTTTCATATTATTATCCAGTTCGTATATTTAGTTCTGTTTCAGAAATTTAATAAAATAATAAATATCCAATCGTCTTCAGTACTACCGTACATTATCACAGTTCGCTATGTTGGTCTTATAATGTTTAGTATCTTTTGTTAAAATATCAATAACTTAACGCTATATCCCGCATATAAGAGCGCAAGGAAAACCTAGTGGTAAGAAACTGCGGTCCCCACATCCGCACAATTTGCATTGCTACACGTTGCTACGCATTTTTTTAAGGAATTGAAAATAATTCATACCGTCGACTAGGAATCGAACCCACAACCGCCGCATTTAAAGTCATACGCAGCTGATGCGCCATGACGGCCTTAGTATTAAAAGCTTTCACTTAGGCTTTAAATTACATAAAACATTGATAGAAAATAGAATTAAGATGTAAATTTATAATATAAGGTTTACTCAAACGTATAAAATCGAGAACAATAGTTTACTTGAAATATTAAGTGGTACAATAAATATTTCAATAGAAACTCGTCTCGCTATCTTCAGTTTATTTATTTGGTGGTTTCGGGGTAGCTTTCTGTTCTCTTTATATTGTTATACTTAGTATACAACTTCTTTGACGTAGAATAATATTTTTATAAAGGCTTATTATTAAAGAAATAAAAATATATAAAAGTTATAGTTTAATTTTCGAGGCTTTTGTGGCAGCACAGCCTAAGACTGTTGTGGGTAAATACGTGACGGTTTTAAGTTAGGTTTCCATTCGGGGGAATTATGTGTTTTTATAATCTTCTTGTGGTAACAAGACAAAAAGTGGGAAAATGAAGTGAGAAATAGAAGATTTTCTCAACTCGTTCTGGCAGGCAAAGCGCGGCGTTGAGTTCCTCTACTGAAAACGCAAATGTCTTTAATTCCGACGGAAAGTGAAGAACGGAGTATCTTGACGCTAGGTCAGAGCATATATTAGGGGTGAGAAAATATTTTAATACCGAAAGTGCTGTAAACGAAAATTATAAGTCCACTTTATCGGGTAGTTAGACAGTGATGTATAAACATACATTTACCAAAGAGAGAATGTTGTAAATATATATATATATTTATATATATATAGTAGAAGAAGTAGAGAGAGAGCCCAGTGTTAAAGTGGAAAGGGATAACGAGACCCTTTTGAGACATTGTGTTGTGTTGAATGGCGGAAGTTAAAGCCGAGCTTTTTCTTAATATTTTCATTTTTTCGCCCTGGTGTCGTGGCAAACCGCGGCGTTAAGTTATGCAATGCAACACGCAATACCTTCTGAATTCGGCGATAAGTTGGGAACGGACGTGTTTTAACGGGAACGCATTATCTTAACATTAGGTTCACAGGTACCCTCTACCCACCCTGTTATAATGCGTGCGTGTGCGTAGCGTAGAAAAAAAATCAAGAAAAAATCATCTTTTCCTAAGCTCTTACTTATTTCGCAAAATTCTATTTAAAAATGTACGTCGTCGGCCTAATATCGGTCATGAGTCATAAAAACGCGGTACTTTGCGCGTTAACAATGAAATGTCAGCACTCTTTATCCAGGGATTATGTTTTACGTGTGGTCTAAGTTAATTAAATATTATAAATTAAATCAAAAATTAAATAAAAAAATTAAAAAGTTAATATCCCGGGCGTAATGTCCCAGGAAGCAAATTATGCAGTATGCGGAGCCCGGAGTGTCTTTTATTAAGTTTTGAACCTGCAACTATTTTACCAGTCCCAATAAACCACACTAATATTGGAGAATATTCTATTATTCTAATATTTACTGTACTTTGACTAAATACAAGCCTTCGTAACGAATTTCAGGTCGGGACGACTAGTCGAAGATATATATATATATATATATATATATATATATATATATATATATATATATATATATATATATATATATATATATATATATATATATATATATATATATATATACATATATATATATATATATATATATATATATATACATATATATATATATATATATATATATATATATATATATTCTTCTTTGTCGCTTCACTCTTGGCAGAGCGGTCGTGGTCGTCCTTTTTAAAGGTTGGCGGCGCGCCACACAGTCCGACGCCATTCTACGCGGTTGACTGTTTGCCTGGTACATTCGTGGAGAGGGCCATTGAGAGCAGCCTTTACTTGGTCTGTCCATCGCATGGCGGATCTGCCGCGTGGCCTGCTGCCTTCAACTTTTCCCTGAATCACCTGGCGTTGTACGGAAATATCACTTTGACGAGAGATATGTCCGAAGAATGTGAGAATGCGTGCTTTAACGATAGAGGACAAACGTTGCTTTATGTCAAGTTCCCGGAGTACGGACTCGTTAGTTCTAAATTCTGTCCAAGACACTCCAAGCATTTTTCTCCAGCACCACATCTCGAGAGAGTCTATCTTCTTCTCCTCACTCTTCCGAAGCGTCCATGTTTCACAAGCGTAAAGAAATATGGGAAACACTAGAGCCCTGACTAATCGAATTTTCGTTGTTTTTGTGATGTTTTTGCTTGTCCATATTTTCCTCAAGTTATTCATGGATGATCTAGAAATAGCCATGCGTCGCTTGATTTCTTCTGCACAGCCTCCACTGTTTGAAATCAGCGCTCCGAGGTAGACATACGATTGTACGACATCACAATTCGCAATAAATTTAATCTCTGGCGAGTTGTTATTTGCACGGTCGACAATCATAATTTTTGTCTTACTGCGATTAATCTTGAGATATATATATATATATATATATATATATATATATATATAGATAAATTTAGTTCGTTTGAGTTCCTTAGAGGTATAAATTTACACTTTCATTCTTTTCAAAACTGAGTCACACTTGGCCATTTTCAGATTTTTCCCTTTACCTTGACCTAAAGACCTACCTCCATGCCAAATTTCAAGTCAATACGACCATTGGAAGTGGTCTAGGTTTTTCATGAGTGAGTCAGTCAGTGAGTGTATAATAGCGATTTTCTGACGTCAATATCTCAAGACCTACAATAGCCATATTAATGAAATTTTGTATTTTAGATAAGTAAGGGGGTCTCAACAGATACTAGATTTTATATATGCGTAAATAAAATAGATTTTGAGTTATAGGGGGGTCTAAATTGGCCCGAAATGGTTCGTGTAATATAACCCACGGCCGGTGTGTCGCTTTTTTTGCTCGAACTTGGCGGACACACTGCCGTGTGTCTAGATTACGTTAACAACGAAGCGGAATTTGCACCTTTGAGAAGCCGTTTAGGAGGCGCACTTCTAAGAGGCACACTTCCAAGATGTGCTGGTTCAAATCCCGCTTTACGTTTAAATTTCTATATGTTTTCTATTTTTCTTCGAGGCCAGTCGTGGCGCAGTGGCACGAAGTGTGACTGTAAAACCGACTGGTTGTGGGTTCGATCCCCACTCGAGGAGATGAAATATTTACTTTAATTTATATTTCCATTTCTTCGCTCTGGTGTCGAGGCTAAGCGCGGCGTTGAATTCTGCCACTCAACACGCAATGCCTTCAGAATTCGGCAGAAAGTGGGGAACGGAGTGTCTTAATACAAGCTTCCCTCTACCTACCCTGCTGTGTGCAGGATACAGCGTGAAGCTGATTTTTATTTATTTATTTTTCTTTTGGAAGTATGGAATAACACTTTAAAATGTACAAAATGTCTTCTTGTACCTAGTTTCTTATTGTATAGCAAGCTAATGCTTGTTTGTAAAACTTTGAAACATGAGCAACCTTACGTTATTTGAAATATACGTAGATTAAATTCGAACAAATTTTTGATTAAAATGTATAATTATTTTAGAGGCGTATATCTAAAACTCGCAATATGTCGAAAATTTAGCGAAGAGTAGAACAGTGTCTATACTGATACTTTTTTTTAGGGTAGGCAGAGTGAACGTGGGAACCTAGTATGAAGACATTCCGTTCCCACTAAGATATGAACATATCTTAGTGGGAACGTTCCTCACTTTCCGCCGAATTCTAGAGTCATTCTATCTTGAGTTGTTAAACTCAACGCCGCGCTTTGTTTCATTACCAAAGAAAGGAAATAAAAAAACATTAACTATTTCATTTCGTCAAATGGGAATCCACAACCGTTACAGTCGCACTCCTATGCCTCTGCACCACGACTGGCGTCATATAGCCTGTGAGCATAATTTCAACATAGAAAAATACGGTACGAATTACAGTATTTTTATTCAATTAATATATAATAGAGGACTGAGATTCTCAACTTCTTGGAATGAGATACTGATATTTGCTCAGATTTTAATGATATTTCTCAATATGTATCTTTTTTTGCTTTGTAAACGTAAGATATTGTATGTGATATTCAAGATATAATGTGTTAATAATGTTTTATTTCTTCATTTCTATGAATGAAAAAAGAAAGCAGAAACAGAGACATTCTGTTTACGTAGTAAAACAAAATCAATATTATTAGCGTCCCATAAAAGTGTACAAGATGTATAAAGATTAAATTAAAAAATAACAATGCGTGGCGTTGGGTTCCTCTATTTAACACGAAATGTCTTAAAAATTGGATGATAGAATGGAGAAATGAGTGTTACATTTTTTTTAATTTTAAGCTTCACAAACTAATATAATTGACTCTCATAACTTAGACCGACTTCATAAGGGTAAAGCTCATTCGCCGCAAAACCTTTATTTTAATCAAGGCTCGCTTCATTATTATACAAAATATTTTTGTATTATATTAAAAGATCTCATTTCCGCTACGTAATGAGGCTGTGATGATTTAAGATGACTGAACAGATATACTGAATATTTTTTATATTTTTTTTTGTTAAGTAATTTAGTACAATAAAGAATATTAAGTTTTTATGTGAGGCTTTCTCGGCCGCGGCAGGGGCATGAGCATAAAACCGTTTACGGTTGTATGCTCATGCCCTGCCGAGGCGCTAAACAGGTTGTAAGTTCGATCCCCACTAGAGGAAATTAAATGTTTATTATTATGTAATTAGAAATTATGAACAGATGTGCCTTAACACTAGGTTCCCAGGTTTCCTTTGTTATCCTGCTATGTGCGGGATAAAGCGTAAAGCTTAAAAATATTTATTATTTATTTTAAATTGTTAGTATACATTTTATATCAACGTGGCTCAGTGGGTAAGGCTAGGAGGTACATGCGGTAGTTGCAGTCGATCTTTACTAGATGAAAACGTAACTTTTGCTTTACATTTTTCCAGGCAAGAAGTATGGGCAGAAAAAACACTTATTTCTAGTAATTTAATTTTCCGTTTTGCGTCGGCTATGAAAAGATAACATTATTTTTTCGTAGGCTTACTTAATTTCTCTAGTATAAGCCGGTGGAGGAACGCAGTTTTGCGAAGATGAAAATATATAAATATTTCTGGATGGTTGGTTTTAATCAACCATCGGATTTTAAATTTAATTGAAATCTTATAGAACAACTAACTTTACAATTTTAGCATAAATTCAAAAGGCGGAACGCTAAACTGATAGCAAAGTTTTGTAATTTTGTTAGTTATTCTGATTTATATTTGGTATTTCTATGCAAATAGCCGCTCTCACCGCTAAATATATTTATATTTTATCAACTATTTTACGGTTTTGTAAAATTATACTTATTATAACTTAATAGTTTTTAATTTTAATTTTTAATTGAGGCCGGCCGTGGCGCAGTGGCACGAAGTGTGACTGTAAAACCGACTGGTTGTGGGTTCGATCCCCACTCGAGGAGATGAAATATTTATTTAAATTTATATTTCCATTTCTTCGCTCTGGTGTCAAGGCAAAGCGCGGCGTTGAATTCTGCCACTCAACACGCAAGGCCTTCAAAATCGGCAGAAAGTGGGGAACGGAGTGTCTTAACACTAGGTTCCCTCTGCCTACCCTGCTGTGTGCGGGATATAGCGTGAAGCTAAAAAAAAAAAAAAAAAGAAAAAAAAAAAAATAAAAATAACTTAATAAAATTTAAGTATTTTTTAGGGATTGGTTTGATTTATTTTTATAGGGATACAACTGTCCCAAATTATACTGTTATAGTTTTTTGTATGGAGAATAGAAAACGTGTAAAATACACACATACAAATATGGTGCGGTAGAACAGTGTATGTCTGGAGGCTAGTTATATTATAGTTGCGGGTTCGACTCGGAGAGGCTTAAATTAATTTAAGCAAAAAATCTTAAGCCATAGTGTGGCCTCGGATTGATTTAGCATACTATGTTTTAAAATTTCACACATATACATTTTAACAACTTCAAGTTGTTCCACTTATAGTACGAAACATAGTTCAAAGACACTCCGCTCCCCTGCTTCCGCTTAATTTTTAAAAAGGACGTTTTGGGTGGCGGAACGCTACGTCATATCTTGTTTTGATACCAGAGCGAGAATATGAAATAAGTTAATTCCCTCGAGTGATAATCGAATCCACAACCGTCGCGTTACCAGCCAGACGGCAGCCATCAAAAAAGGTAAATATCACAAAAAAACGTTATCGGTAAAATAAGGCTTCCATATTGGAAATTTTCAATCGTGAATATTTGAATGGAGTTGACTGTATGTGTTTTATTGAAGATATATTGTTCGTATTGCTCTAAATATTTTTCGATTCCAATTTTTATGATACTACTAACTGACCCGCGCGGCTTCGCCCGCTTGAACTATACTTACTTACTTACGTTATTTATACTTTAGTAAATATATTTATGAAATTAATTTCAGTTTTCAATAGGATTAGTAAGAAAAGAGAGTTCAATTTCAAAATACTCGTGTATATTTTGTAATTTTCAAAGATGAAAGGAAAATTTTGTAAGCAATCGTTTATATCAATAATTTAAATCAAAAGGTTCTTTTTATTATTATTATTTTATGTGATTTATATTAAAAATCTTTATTATATTAATTATATGAATAGTATGAAATAGAACTAGAATAAAACAGCATATTGTCAATATATTTTACAGGTGATAGTCGTGAGTTTGTCTCCCATGCAGCTTATATTAAAATTGGCAGGGTATACAAAAAGAACCTGAGTACCGGTCAAACCGTTCTTAACAATTTTAAGGCGCTCTATACTATAGCGAAGCAATGAAAAGATTAAATATTACATCCGAGTGGGAATCGAACCACCGGCAATTGAACGACGCCCTTGTGCCACGACGTCTTAAACAGAATGTTAGATAAAAAAAAATCAAAAAATCTAACCGAAATTCCCTCCTTATTAAATATAAAGAACCGCAATATAAACCCAACTCTCTTGTTTCTATATAAAAAAAAAGTTTATTAAAATTTTGTTCCGAAAAATGTGTCCATTAAAAAAAAGTTACCGTAACTTTCACCCGCTTATAATGAATGTCTCTAGAGTTTTTTGTTTTGCAAATTGAATTATTTATTTGTCAACTTTTGTTTGAGAATTATTTTAAATTATGGTAATTATGATTGTCGTCATTGTAAGGTATTTAACTTTCTTATAGTGGTATTTCACACTTATTGGAAGGAAAATAGTTTTTCGGTCGTGGCGCGGGGTGACGCAGGGGAACAAGGTGTGAATGTAAAATCGACTGTCGCGCTTACCGTCACACTTTGTGCCCCTGCGCCACGACTGGCCTCAATATGATATTCGTGTGTAACAGATTTATATTCGCTTTAAATCTAGACACACATTAAAATGGTTATCATACTTATCAAATTTGGTTAAGGCTGCATTTTATTATTTCTTATAGTTTAACTGAACTGTTATAGTTGTCCTTCAGATGTTTCACATTTTCCTGGGAATGTTCTCATCACTCTTTACAACTTTTATTATCGACGTATTTAATAATTTCTTATAAGCTAAGCTGGTTCACAGTACGAAAAAAAATCATAAATATATTTAATAAATATTCGTATAATTTAAGCGGGCGAACCCACGCGGTTTCGCTAGTATAAAATATATTCCGTTTACGATGTCACGTCAAACGTAAAAGCGCACGTGCCGCTTAGCGTGTGTAGTATGAAGATCTTTTAGATAAAACCCGAAATATGTAGAAAAGTTGAAATGTAAATATTCTATACTAGCGACCCGCTTGCGGCTTCGCCCGCTTTAACCACAGAATTATTTACTTAAAACACTAAAATTATATTCATGTTTTAATATACCGTATAATGTATTTTTTTTCACCTATAATGTATATTTAAGATTTCTAATGAGAAAATTATTAAAACCTAAGGTCGCATTTTCGTACCTCCCATAAGAGAGATGCAACTGTCAATATATTAATTTCTTTAAACTTTTGCCTTAAGGAGTCCTTAGGGCCTAAGTTATGGTATTAAGTTATAGCTATATAGTTATATCAATACTTACAATAAAATCCTAACTCATCGGTATCTGGACATGGAAGATATATTAGAAAAATTGTTATTACGGACACTTAAAAATGTAATAGAACTTGGTCAGTTTGTCTGTTTATCTGTGCGTTCACGACAATCTCAGAAAGGGCTTAACCGATTTAAGTTCAGTTTTGTAATTTGCCTAACTTTCTTTAAATATTTAGTATTAGTTTTATTTTAATTGGTTCACACAAAATTAAAACCAGATTCAAGCTGTATCCAGCCTATAGCAGGGAAGGTAGAGGGAACTTATTGTTACGATACTGCGTATGATATATGACTGACGTGCGAAATGAAAATATGATTAAATTACAATTCAATCCTCCAAGTGGGAATCGAACCCATAACGTCACGTTACAGGCACAATTTTGTGCCCCTACGCCACGACGGCCTTCAATATATATACAGAATGGAAGCGTCAGCGCTTCTTTTACGGGGACAGTATTTGGGATAAAATATTTTAAACCCATACCTAAAGAAATTAATCAAGATACCTCAACAGTTTAGACGTAGGATTTTTACGCATAGATACCAATAACGTTAACACATACTACTACAAAATATTACTAAAGGCTAAGCAACTTTGAACTTTGCCGCCAATACCATAGCGTTTTATTTTAATATCAACGATAAAAAAATAACTTTGTCATTTTTGGGATTTTTTAAATTGTATTAGGCTCTTATAGAGTAGTTAAAACTATGGTTTCATTTAAAGTGGCGCTGACAAAACTACAATTGAGCATATTTAATATGTATAGTGATTTTTTTGTGACTACAACCAATAGTTATTACAACACTTGCAAAGAAAGCATATTTCAGGCATTTTTTTAATTCTTATACCTTTTGAGAAACTACCAACATTCTTATCGTTAATAAATTATTTTTTTCAAAATAATTTTTTTTTGAATATTTTGGATAATTTCGCGCCATTATGACGAAAAAATTAGACAAAATAGTCTAAATTTTTCGTTGAATTCAAAATGTTCAAAATTAAAAGTAAAAAAATGTTGATCAAAAACAATTATACTGTAGGAGTATTATGTATCCTGTTTAAACTTGTTTTTTTATGATATTATGTAGAATAATATATTCTATAGAGGAATCACACATTCGTCTTCACACTTTTTCTCTTTAACTATAATACGTAAATATATTTTTTAGAGGTTACTCTGTACTAAGATGGCAGCTCCGTTCCCGCATTTACGTCCCTGATATATCGATATAAATAGTAGAAATATAAATCATTGGAAAGAAAAGGACAAACGCAATTATATAGCATTTTTTCTTTTTTTCATACTTGAAATGTATTAACAAATTGACATACAATTCGTTTGTTTTGAATATAACATTAAGGTTGATTCATAAAATATATTTGGTACTTCCTTAACATGAATATTTCATGTATTTTTTTATATACAAAGTTTTGATTAAGTTCTGTTGAGAAATATATGTACTGTAAATGAATATAACGTACCTACGTGCCAATGATTTAAATGTATTGACATCACCACGTGATCCATCTAAACACAATATAAACTTTTATAAACTGTAGCAACCAGCTCGCGGCTTCGCCCGCTTAAATTTGTAAATTATTTGTTTGTTTCGGTACAGGGAATTACGTTCCTGTTTTAATAAATAATGTATGCTTGCAGCGCACTTATGATTTCTAATGCGAAAATTATTAAAACCATGGCATTTTCGATTTTCATTAAACAAATTATTATTGGAGCAATTAACAAAGTAATAGAACCAGCAACAATAATGTTCATAAATTTTGTCGGTTTCTTAGTTTTTCTGTTAGTCGACGTTTATCTCAGAAACGACTTAAGCGATTTAAAGAGCTAAGACGTGAGCGCGGTGCGGGAGCGGTACAATCGGCTTAATTGTTTTTATTGTAATATTCGTCATGTATGTAATGTAATGGTGTAATGATTAAATAACTGACCTTTATAACTATTTATTTATATCCTCATAGAGAAATGATAGCTTTGTTGGGCACTCCTAATTTTTTAAGAAAATAAATTTGATCAAAATACACTTATTTATCTATTTATCTATATATATAAAAGGACATGTACCTGACTGACTGAGGTAAGTTACACACGCAGAGCCGTAACAGCTGATGGGAGAAACGTGAAGTTTGGACAGATGTTTATTTTAATAATTTGGACATCCACTAATAAGGGATTTCGAAAATTTTTTGCGCTAAACGGATGAAATAGGGGTTGAAAGTTTGTATGGATTTTTTTAAAAAATGCACCGATTTTCATAAAATTTGAAAGTCAGCAGACTCTTTAAAATATTTCATTGAACACGTGTTTCATGGTTTTAATCCATATTTTTAGAATTCATCCTCTTAGGGATGAATTCTAAAAACAATGGACGGGGTTGAAAGTTTATATGAAAAAATCTTTAAATCGCCACCGATTTTTATAAAACATTAAATTCAGACTGTTAAAAATATTTTATTAAACACGCATTTCGTGGTCTTTGTAGAATTCACCCCTAAGGGTGCTAATAAGCAAGCGAAGTTGCGCGCGCCCGCTAGTTTTAAGATAAAAATTAAAATAATATATAATATCTTGTATATTATATTGTTATACTGTAATAACATATAATATATTTATCAAAATGAGAATGTATTGTGTTGTTTAATATCTCCTGATAGCTATTACAACACATGCAAGGAAAAATCATTTTAGAAAGTTGTTTAATTATATTAGAATTATAAAAACTACTAACATTTTTATGGTGAATAAAATATTGTCTGTGTTTTCCACCTGAAAAACATCAAGGGAAGAAAAAATATTAAATATATATAAAAATATAGATACTACATTAGTATCGATACTGTTGTACTGGTAATAATAAATGAAAAAATGATATATTACGTACGGGATACCTTTGTATGCAAAGTTTAAAGCTATTCATTATGACAGAAAATAAAATATATACATTTTAGATGTCCCTCTGCATTACGATGGCGGCTCTGTTCTAGTTTGCACATTTTCCTTTGAAAATTAGTTATTGTAACATAACTCTAACAGTTACACATGGTATCGTATACTTTTTGTAGATATTGATGTCTTCTATGAAGTTATAGTACATCACTTTGCTCTATTGTCAATAATTTCCACAGCGTACGCGATATAAGGTTTTTTTGGTATTGTTTTACACCTTAATCGTCTAATTGTAAAAGAATTTTCCAAATTGGTCTCGTAGTTTTGGGCCTATTCAAATCAAATAAGGAAACAAAAAAACTAATCGATTGTCTTAATAATTTTATTGATGCACCTCCCCCTCACCCCCGCAGAGTTACTCACCACCGTGCGCGAGGCCACACGGCACACACTTCACATTTTTTATTATTACATGATTCTTGAATGAATCTTTAGATTGATATTTTTAAATTCGCTATATCTTTTGAATGAAATATCCGATTTTATTTATTTAAAAAGTATTTTACAGGTATTGAAATTATCTTTAATAAAATATCATTTAATAGGATAAGGATTAATGCAGAGATATGAATAATATGGTTTGATTATTGTTGGCACTTTTGTTAACTTATAAAATATAAGAAAATGGTTATATTGTCATAACTACAGTAGTTGGACATATGCTATCGCGGACTTTTATATAGATATTGATGCGCTCTATAATACTGTAGAACATTGTTTTGTTCTATCATCAATAGTTTTCGCAGCGCACGCGATGATAGAATTGTTAAGATCAATTTCTTCTCACCTTGGGTTACATTATTGCATATTTATTAGGGATCTCCATTTTTTTTGAAAATGTAATATAGCCTATGCTGGTCAGTGAAGATGCAGCTTTCTAATAATGCATAAAATATTGAAATCGGTCTAGTAGTTTTTGTGTGAAAACTCTACAAACATACACACATACATACATACAAAAATACAAATCTTACCTCTTTATAATATTAGTATAGATATTCTGAATGTATATTAAAACAAATTTAAAACCCAAGTAGTGTTATAATTTATTTTGTTTGGCCGAATGATTATTTTAAAATATTATTTATCCACTCTGGCAGACAAAAAGTAGCGTTGAGTTTCGCAATTCAGCATGTAATATTTCGAAAATTGATCAGAAAAGAAAAGCTGCTTATTTTACTTTATTTACAAACATATATCCTGCAAAGTAGGGTAAGCAAAAATAAAATTGTGCTTAAATACTTATATTAAAATGTTTTTAGCCGACCGCCCTAATTACAATATATTTTATTGCACTATTAGTCTATGTTTTCTAAATGAAATTGTCGAAAAATAACTTGAAATTATGAAAATTTAACCTCAAAAGCTTTCTCTTGAGATGTTATGTCGATTCCACTGAGACGGTAATTGATAGAGCAGTCACTTCTATTCTACGGTTGGTCTTAATAGGACAAAGTGCAACTTTAACCAACCAACCTCCAAATTGAATGATAGCTTTTATCCAATTTGGAGGTCATCATTTATCACATTAGCATTGATGTGGTCAAATGAAACATTTTTTTAGCTTCTCGCTATATCACCCACATAACAGGGTAGGTGGAGAAATCTATTATTAAAACATGCCGTTTCTATTAAAATACTTCCGTTCCCCACTTTCCACTAAATTCCCGAGGCATTACGTATTAAGTGCCAAAATTTATACCCGCGCTTTGGGTCGTCGAGAACTAGGAAATAAAAAATAATAATTTCATAGAGTGGAAATCAAACCCATAACCTGTGCCCCTGCGTTACGACTGGCCTCAATCATACTAGTATAAACTTCAAACCTTTTATACATCATATCATAGAAGTTATGTATTAAAAAGCTCGACCGAATACGGCTGAAAGCTCCCCCATTCAGTGCTAACTAGATGCAGATAGCACACGCTCGTCTTAATTAGTGATTGGTAAGTATATACAAAATAGATAACCAAATGGCTTTATTGTTATTAAGGTATCTTATGTATATGTATTGTTGTTACGACATGGAATTCACGGTACGGAGTGATAAGGAAAACTCTTGTAAGTCTCTGTATGAACGTAGAAGTTACTCGGAAAAGACTTGTTTAAAATCCTATCATTCAAATCTTAAAAGAATTCATGTAAATTTTATACATGTACTAAATAAAAATAAAAATAGTTTTCACAATTAGAGGCTGTGTGTGAACAATGTGAACGTGAGTCAACTAAATAGCTCCAGATCTTTGCAATAAAAACTTAAATATACTCAGCTCACTTGAAGAGACAAATTTTTATTCTTTCATGACAGAAAAACAAAATCATTCTTTCATATGAAAGTCACAAAGTTCAAATTTCAAAGACAGTTTTATTTTAAACTAATGGTGGCGTCACGTGGTGGTTTAAACGAGCTGGTTCATACTGGATATTACTTGACTTTTCCTCTCAGAAAATACTGAGGTTTAACAGTTTTTTAGGACACCAGCTCTACGATCATAAGCAATTTAATGTAGGCCATAATGATTTTCTTAGCTTCACGCTATATTCCGCTTTTAGCAGGGTAGGTAGAGAAAACCCTGGAATTTGTCTTGAGACTACGTTCTCATTAAAACATTTCACTTACCATCGAATACTGGAGGCATTTCGTTTCGAGTGGGAATTGAACCTTCAACCTGTTTCGTTTACCATCGCATGGTTTTGCCCTTGCACTACGATTGGCTTCAATGAAGATGATATTTCCCACGATTGGCTTCAATGAAGATGATATCTCACGAGGGAAATAGGATTCGTAGATTCATTGCTCACGATATTGTGCTAAAGCCTCCACCAGGACCTACCAGGCCAGACCAGCCGAAGCTGTTCCCTTTTCAAGCCACAATGTAGACAATTTTAGAAACACTACCTTCTCCTATTTCTTAATCCTTAACCCTAATGCTTAATCTTACTATTTCAATAAATTGAAATGAAACGTTTAAATTAAAACATAATGCTATAGAGATACAATGACCAAAATCTGTTTGTAAATATGATCAATGGTCGCAGGTTCGATTCTAATTATTTTTGTTTCTCTAAATTGACAAACAACGCACATCCAACACCTATGTAGTGTAGAAAAAGAAAGATATAATTGGACACATAGGATCTTTGGCCATAGTAGAAAAGTACTAAATAGTCGCCTTCCTGAAGATCTAAAAAAATTGGTTTTTTTGTTTACACAAACGAAATTGCGGCGTACAAATTGTACCTTATGATTAAAATGGAATTTTACCAGAAAATAATTTAGTATATCTTAAGAAATAATATTGTCATTATTCTTTTTTATGAAACGTACCCTGAAATAACATTAATTTAGAAGAGCTCGTCCACAAATTTACTACAGAAAATGATAATATCATAAAAATTCATAACTTGTCTTTGCAATTTTGGGCTCCCTGTGTAGTCTTTGAAGATTGAGTATACATTTGAAATAATGGAGATTGAATTTGTTTGTTGTAATGAATATCTGTTATTTTGAAAGCAAAATTTATATTTTATATAAAACGTACCTCACGTTTTATCATTATACCACCAAGTGTTTACCATTATAGTGAAGGAGCATAAGCCTGCGACTGTAAATGGGACGTTTGTAGTTCGACTCCCACTGGTGGAAATCAAATATTTAATATTTTTATTTACTCGCTCTGGTTTTTAGGCAAAATGTGACAGCAAAACCATTGGACTTAGATCAGGGGCTCACGTAAACTCGGCGTAAAGTAGGCAACGGAAGTCTTAATTTTTTTTTTTTTTTATGGAAAAGACACGGCAAACGAGCATGCGGGTCACCTGATGGTAAGTGATTACCGCCGCCCACGACCCCGTGCAACCCCAGAGGAGCTACAGGTGCGTTGCCGGCCTTTAAGATGGGTTGGGATGGGTTAATATGTAACGTAGGGTCGTAACTAGGTTCCTAGGTTCCCTCTGTCTACACTACTATGTGCATGATACAGCGTGAAGCTAAAAAAAAATAATCATAGCGCATTGGAGCCGTATCTGACTGAAACCGTGATGGTTGTAGAGTACTCACTACCACTCAACGTGTATTGTTTTGAATTTAGTAGAAAAACAGGGAACTAAATGTCTTGATGATAGGTTTTTTCAACCTAATATGCATACAAAAGGTCGCCGTTTGATGTTTAATGAGTTTTAAATTTTATTTTTTGATAAAGGGTAAAAATATCCACATAAAATTTTCGGATATCATTTCAATAATCAGCAAATATTTTTTTCATTTTCTCTTTCTGGATATCGTATAAAACGTCGTGATACATTCAATTACTAAGCAAAGCATGGAGTGTCATTAATACAGGGTTCCCTTGCTATATGCGGCATATAAAAATTCTCTTTCTTCTATAAAAGTGCGTAATCAATAAAAAACTAAAAAAAATCTATTAAGATTACCATAAAATATTTCCTTTATAAAACGTAGCACCAGTATACATACGTATAAGCGATATAAAAATATCAACGCCCTAGAAACTTTATAAGAGGGCTTTAAAGCATAAATTGTGTAAGTTTTTTTAAATCTAGGACACCTGTTTTCTTCTCAATTTTATATCAAATGTTGGCTACATCTTGTTGTAAGGTAAAACTGAGCATAGAAAGTAAGCCTCAGTAAGGGACAGCATTTGACTATTAATAAGATGATTGAAGGTTCGATTCCCACTCGGTAATTGAATTATTTTAATTTGCTCTGAGTAAAATGACAAACTGCGGCGTTAATTTTCGCCATTCAACTATTATTTATTTCTCAATCTTCGAGATATTGTTTATATCTCAAATATTGCGGAATAAATATTGAAATGCTATATACGGGATACAGCCTGAAGCTATAAAAAAAAGATCGATTGTAATGAAAATTATGGTTAATCTTCCGTGACGCCCCAATTCACTTAAATTACAAGTAAACAATACCTACCCAGATAAATACTAATAAAAGTCAAATATACGTACTTAACTTTACGTTTTATACCGCAAATTGCAAGGTAAGCAGAGGGAAACATGTTTCAGAACACGCCGCTTTCTAAAAGATAATTGAATATGTTATAAACAATCAAAATGAGTTCATGTTAGGACTAAAGGTATATAAGAAATATTAATATCGATGTTCAAGTTGTCGTTTCTAAATAAATATTAAAGAATAATTGAGTGCCCAAAACTTGTGAAATAACTTTGTGAAGGAGGACTTTCCTTAGGAGGGTTATCACTCTTGGAATTATTAACATCGCGTAAAACTTTTTCACTCAAATGTACATTTTTATATTAGTATCTTCTGTATTTTTGAGATGTATTTTATGATGAGATAAATGAGATGGTTGTGTGTTCGATTTTCACGTGAGGTATGAATTATTTTATGTCCACACTAAGATTTAAAAAAATCTAGTATAACGGTATAGGCAGAGAGAACCCAGTTTCAAGGAATCCGATTCTTACTTTCGATACAATATGTCTAAACGCTGCGCTTTGTCTTCTTGCTAGAGCAAGGAAGTGGAAATAATTCATTCCCTCGAGTGAGAATCAATCTGTTTATCTGAGAAGATACGTAAAATGTATATTTGATTTAAAAAAATGGCGCAATCTTGAGAATATTAAGACTCGTAACTCTTCTAAGGAGCTAATAGTAAAGTTATTTTACGATTTTTCTTCAATTCTTATTATCCCAATGACAATCGAACCCAAAACCGTCGCACTTACAGTCACGACCTCCCGTTGCGCCACGACGGCCTTAAACAATAATTCAAGCATAAGGTGTAATATTTGTATATAATAAACTAATCCTTTGAAAATATATTTTCCATTATAAAAATAGACGCAAAGCAAGCTATTACAAGCAAAGAAGATTCATAGAATATGACATTTTGCTGAGGCATAAATTTTGGGCAATCTTAACCGCAGATGTCGACCGACGTAGACAAATAGCGGCACTATATCAGGATACCACGCTGTAGGTATTTTAAAATAAATAAAATCAAAATTAAATCAGCTTTACGCTTTGTACTGCACTTAGCAGTAGAAGCCAGAGGGAACCTAGTGTTAAGACATTCCGTTCCCTATTTTCCGCCGAATTTTTCTGGGCATTGTTAATTGTCGGAAATCAGCGCCGGGTTTTTGGCTTGGTGCCAAAGCGAAGAAACGAAAATGTTATTAAATAACTATTCATTCTCCGAAGTGGGGATCGAACCCACAACCGTAGCATTACAGTCACACTCACAAGAGTGCTCGAGAGGGGCACAAGCCCCTATGCCACGACGGCCGACGATTAATTAACTTTGTTTTATATTGAGATTTTTTAAAATGTATTTTAGATATATTAAGTCCGCCGTAGCCTTTGAAGTGTTTTGATGTACATGCTATAATAGAATAAAGATATTCGTAATTTAAATTAATTACGAATAGAATTTCATGTTTTTTAAATTATTTTTATTACAAAATGCTCACAAATTAGAAAAGCGATGAGAATGTATTTTAATTAATTTTTTTTAATCTATATGAAAAACATTCAACGATTTGCCAAAGAAAAAGAAAATATATTTTTAGGTAACGTACAAAATATTATCTGTCACTCTGACCACTATGCTATACTCTTTCTTATTCAGCTACATCGAAATTCATATGCGCTTGTGAAAGTTGAATCCCTTTACGTTCAAATTTAAAGTAGTTTGCTATCCGTAGTATGGAATAATACTGCTAAAAAAAACACATTTTAAAATAAAAAAATTATACAGAAAAAAATCGCTTAAAAAGTAGTTTGTATAATGAGCACTAAGTAAAATATAATTACACTCTACATACTCTTTTAATTCGAAAAGTTTCTTTTAATTCGAAAAACAATTGAAAGTTGTAATTTTTTATACAAATAATAGAAAATAATCATATATTATAAAAGAAAAGCGATAGGGATATATCCTTAACCGCCAAAACGTATGGTAACCCCAAGCTTATCCAAGCACCTGGACCCTTATTGATTTACGTAATTACTTTGCTTACAGCCACCGGCGATATGGACGGAGCAGACTTTAACTAACCTAATATTAGTGCTTGTAAATGTTTATAAAATTGGCAGCTTCACCTTCACAATTCTCACAATTCCACGTTCCTCATTAATTGTCCCAATTCGAGATATTTGTGTTGAATAGCGGAGCTAAACACCGTGCTTCTTACCAAAGCGTGGAAATGAAAAGAAGTATAAATTAAATAAATAAAGCAACTATATAGCTAGAGGCATTCGTGACGCAGACGTATAAGCGTGCGACTATAACGTGACGGTTGTGGGTTCGATTACCATTAGTGCAAATGAAAAACTTTATATTTTCACTTTCTCTTTCATTAGCTTCAAGCTGTATTCTGCACAGCAGGTACGGCAGAGGGAACCCCTTGTACCCTTCCCCCAAATAAATAAAAATCATTGAAATAAATAGTGTAACTGTCTTACAAATCTATTGTCTGCGCTGAAATATTAGAATTATTTAGAGTAAACCATACTTTATTCTTGCGGTCAGAACTGTAAGCGTTTGCAGTATTGATGAATTTTCAACGGCAAACATTTGTTTCTCAATTAGTTTTATTTATAATTTTAGTGTTTTTAAACAGTTTTTAAGCAGTTTTTTATACTACGTAAGTACGTTTTGAAAACGGCTTTTAAATTTTCCTTTTCGCTTCACGTCTATAGCGCCCGTCATATAGCAGGGTAGGTAAAGGGGAAATAGATAAATAAAGGAAATAAAATTCTAGTAATAAGAAACTTCGTTCCACGCACGCAAATATACTTAATTTCTTATGTTAAGGAGTTTCATTTGAAATATATAAAAATAGAGGAAATCTTTTGATTTTCTTCTTCTTTGATCTTATTACATAATATATCTTCTTGTCTATCTTTTTACTTAGAACGTTTTAGGGATATTTTCTTGAAAGAAAAAAGTATGAAACAATAATTGTTTTAGTCAGACACCCGTATCACGTACTATTCGAGACAGTCCTGTGACAAATAGTGCAAACCCTACGTTTAAAGAAAACGTATTACGTAGCGAGATTTGAACCCACGCCTCTTGGGAACCATTTAAAGACCAGGAAAAGTTTAATCAAACAACAATGCGTTTAAATTTTTATATTTTATAAAAAATATGTATAGTTTTCCTAAGTGTGGAATAACAAGTTAAAAATTTAAAAGAGTTTAAAAGAATTTAAAAGAGTTAAGCTACTAAGTATGAATATGGTACATAACACTGTACCTATGTAGGCGGAAACTGTTGAATCGTCTATTTGAACGACGGAACTTATGATTGTAGTTATATTTTGTAGGGTGGAACACGCTTTTCCCGAAAACAGTAGCAGAGGGAAACCTGAAAGCCTAGTGTTAAGATACTGCGTTCACATTAAGACGCATGGCGCTAATGGCGCTTCCGCTTCCGCTTAAAAATTTGGAAGTGGAGACTTCCCGCCAAATTTTAAAGGCATTGCGTGTTGAGTGGCGGAACTAGAGCCAGGAAATAGAGACAACAACATTTGATGTCATGAGTGGGAATCGAACCCATAACCATCGCATGCTTATGCCTGGATGTGAAACATATATGTTTTATATTTTTATTTAACTTTTATCCCCAGTATTATTTATGAATTCGACCCTTCTCAATATAATGTATAATCGAAATCAGTTAAATTATTCTTAGTTGTTTTGAAAGGTGTCACTATTTGTACTTAGTAGCGTAATAATATATGTATATAATAAAATTTTGAATCTAAAAATTCAGTTATTTGTTTTATAAGGCATAAATTCTTACTCTTGTATAGTTTGTGAATTTTGTAATGTTGGCAGAGAGAAGTATTAGAAGATAGTACTATTTATCTCCGTTCCCAATCTACGTCCAATTTCTATATATCTAGACATTATTTTTACAATTTTATCTTTTTACAATATTTCTTCTATATATCCAGATATTCCGTCATGAAAGGCGAAACCAACCTAGCACTTTATCTTACTATAGCATAACAGAAAAAGGATACTAGTTACCCCAGAGTGAGAATCGAACCCACCACCACTACGTTTATACTGACAATTTGGTTAGATATTTATATTTTGTATAGATTTTTTGTGTCGTGTGATCCCGGCCTAGAATAGGATCATCCTGGTACTGGTGGTGTCGTAAGAGGCGACTAAAGTACGTGTGGTAGAGTCACGTCGCCAGCAATGGCAACACGCATGGGCAGACTCGACCGGATCATTACCACCCCCGGCATTTAAAACCGGCGTGAAGTAGTGGCTTTATGCCACTGCGTTTCGCATCAGGTAATGCCGGGCCCCGGCGCCCAACCCATCTTAACCGGCCGGCAACGCACCTGTAGCTCCTCTGGGGTTGCACGGGGCCGTGGGCGGCGGTAATCACTTACCATCAGGTGAACCGCACGCTCTTTTGCCGTGTCTCTTCCATAAAAAAAAAAAGAAATTTAATTCTAACATTTCAATTGAAACTGAAACAAAAATACTTGCTTTCATTCGCAAGTATCGCACACTGTCAAGAACATAAGCTTGCTTTAAAGTGGCTTTACAAAGCGTAATCTCGCTGTTTGTTGTCCACTCGGAGGTTTACCTTCTTTTAGTCTCAAGAAAGACTTTACTTGAAATTTTCTTTGTATGAAATAAAATGTACATATGTGACAGTTTTATTTTATTTATAGTCATTTTGGGTAATTTTCGATTTTCAATTTATAACCCTAAACTTGGTTTTCGACCTATAAATCTTATAGTCGCATTTATTACAAATCTTATAGGATTTTGGGAAATCTCTTCTCTACACGCGCCAAGGAACCTTCAGTTTCAGCGTTCAACGCCGCAGCGTTCCGTTGGTGCGTTATATTTATTTATTTTATTTATTTATTTAGGCCACCAACAGGACATATATTTTTACATTAAAGTAACACAAACATTTTATACTAAATGATACTATAACTAAAGCACTGCACTGCATTCTAAGAGGACAACATCAATTATAATTTAATACACATAGTTTAGGAAAAAGAAAAAAAAATCACAAGCACACACATACACATACATGCACATAAACATATATATACATTTAAAACACCTTAGCAACAATATTACAAAATCAAAGCAGAAATACACATGAAATAACCTTATTATTTATGAGATAGAATTTATATCGTTCTGACTGACATAAAAACTAAAAAGAAAAGACAAGCCCTATAGCTTAATGAATTTTTTCAACACTAATGCTTAAAATATGTTATAATCGATACATACATAAAGAAATTATGACTTCGAGGTAGTCGTGGCGAAGCGACAACGTGTCTGACTTTGAAAACGACTGGCTTTGATATACTGTTTTATATTAATTGTAATTTAAATGGTTACATAGAACTAAGGTGAAGTCTAAGCTAGTTTTAACACGTTACAACACACTTACAGTTCCTTTTTTGACATGATAACGTCATATCTTATAAATCGATGAATACCGGATGCACGCTCGAAAAAACATGATTCATTGTCACGTTCCACAAAATGTACAATGTATTTTATTACACGAACCATTTAAAGATACTTTTATGCCCTTCGTAACTCGAATTACTATAAATAATAAAATTCAAAATAATCACATATAGCAGATTAGACAGAGGGGATTTAGTGTTAAGAGATTCCGTTACCCACATACTTGTTGGGTGACGGAACTCAACGCTGCCGTTTATCATGTTATCGGAGCAAGGATAACAAAATATAACTTTTTCTCTCGAGTAGAAATTGAACCCACAATACTCACGTTTTCAATCAGACGCTGTGCTGTTGCACCACAACAGCTTCAAGAAAATATTTAAAAACAAAGTATTTACCTTTTAAAAATATAAGCAAAAAATACTTTTTACTTAAATATCGTTAGAGACAAGATTTTTCAGATATCAAGGGGAAACCGGAAGGCATATCCGCTGGAGTAATGAATCGGGGGATCGAAATAGAATTTAAGACGATCATTCCTTTTATCTGTAAGGTATTAAGCCGCTCCAATAACGTCCAATAGCAGAAAATAAAATAGTATATAAATGTTTTTAATTAATATACGTTTTTAAATTTTGAGTTTGCCGCGACACGTCTGTAAACGCGACAGTTGTGAGGTCGATTTCGACTCGGGGGTGAGAAATATTTATTTTTTTCCTTTCTCATTTTAGGTACGAGACAAATCGCGGTTCTTAACATTAGGGTTTCTAACTTTCCTCTGTCTATCTGACTATGTGTAGAGTATCTGCTACGTGAAACTGAAATCGAGTAAACTACGTTACGCGGTTATGGTGGTGCAGCGGGATAGAATGACTGTAAACGTGATGGCTATGGATATGGTCCTTGCTCGGGGGAATGAAATATTTAGATTCCATGGTCTGGTGAGGCAGATCAGTCAAAACGTTAAATTAAAACACTAGGGAATGTAGGGAAGAGGTAGGTAGTACCTGACAGTGAATTCGAATTCCGTTCGAGATACACTATATTTATAATGATTTCTATGACGTTGCTATCAAAATATAAAAAAAAGTAGTTTTCAACGAAGCGAATAACGAAGTGACTTGTAATTTAAATTTAGATTGTTATGAATTTTTGTAATTATAACAAAAATTTCAAGATATAAAAATAGTGCAGGGATGATAGATATTAAGAGACTCCGTTCCTTGACGTTTAATTTTTGAGATATTACATGTAGAATAGCGGAACTCAACGCCACGGTTTGTCTTGTTATCAGAGCGAGGAAATTATAACAATTCATTCCCCCAGGTGGGAATCGAATTCACAACCATCGTCTTTACGGACAGACGCTGTACCGGTATTCTAAAACAGCCTATGTATATTATTTATTTGTATCATTTCCATTTGATTTCCTATTTCCTTTATCATTTAATCCTTCTTAAGAAGGAAGCGTGTTTTGTGGAATACTAAATATTTAGTCTTGGCATTGTTAAGACGAGGCAGTCTATGTGCAGCAGATCGATGAGAGAGTTATTTACCACTGGGTCGTACTATTTATATATTTATCGATTAAAGTAGCACATGTATCTTTATTTAAAATTAATTTACTCTGTTTCTTTATGCTATTAGTCCTTATTATATACGATTCGATTCGATTCGAAAATATCCAACTACTAGAATAATAAATAAAAATCACCTTCACGCTGTATCCCGCACACTGCAGGGTAGATAGAGGGAACGTAGTGAAAGACACTCCGTTCTCCACTTTCTGCCGAATTCCGGAGGCATTGCGTGTTAAGTGGCAGAACTCCGCGACACCAGAGCGAGAGAGAGAAATGGAAATATAAATTTAAGTAAGTATTTATCTCCTCGAGTGGGGATCGAACTCACAACCAGTCGGTTTACAGTCACACCTTGTGCCGCTGCGCCACGACCGGCCTCATAAATAAAGTTTTTATAAAATAATATACAAATACATAGTAATAACTATAGCCAAACATATGAAAAAATGATAAAGTTACCGCACAATACGGTTATCTTTCGTTCATCAGCTTATCGAGAGACGTAAAAAGTAAAACTTCTGCCAATGAGCCGCCAACAACTCTAAATTGAGCACGCACAAAAGAAATCACTTTTCAAACAACTTTTCCTTTCGCAGGTAACGAGCGGGGCACAATGGCAGGGAGAAACAGGGCGGGTCCGCACACAGTCGCCCCTTTCACCTTAACAAAAGAAATAAACATAACTTAAAGAATATAAAATAAACAAAATGTGAAAACATGAGAGTTGATATCGATATCGTACTCAGCGATACCCAAAATCTTACCCTTGATTTTAGAGATCTATCCACATCCATGTATCTGACGGACTCCTACGTGAACAGAAGTCTCGAACTGAACGAGACTATCAACGACTTGGTATATTTCAACCAGTTTGAGGACGATCCCATCATCGTCTTCTTCGTCATCCTAAAATGTCTCATCATGCTGTTTATTATTTTGGCAGCTATATTTGGAAATCTACTAGTTATAGTATCCGTGATGAGGCACAGGAAATTGCGAGTTATCACAAATTACTTTGTGGTTTCCCTCGCCTTGGCTGATATGCTGGTGGCAATATGGGCGATGTGTTTCAACTTCAGCGTCGAGATTACAAATGGACAATGGCTTTTCGGGTACTTCATGTGCGATGTTTGGAATTCCTTGGATGTATATTTCTCATCAGCATCAATATTACACTTGTGTTGCATAAGTGTTGACAGATACTACGCTATCGTCCAGCCTTTGGATTATCCATTGATTATGACAACAAGTAAGCTGGGGATCATGCTAGCTGTGGTTTGGTGCAGTCCAGCTCTAGTATCCTTCCTTCCTATCTTTATGGGATGGTATACCACGCATGAGCATCTGGACTTTAGGAAAAGACACCCAAAAGTGTGCAGTTTCACAGTGAACAGAGTATATGCGGTGATATCCAGCAGTGTCAGTTTTTGGATTCCCGGAGTGATAATGCTGTTCATGTATTATCGGATATATGTGGAAGCTGATCGGCAAGAGAGGATGTTATACAGGTCAGTTGTCATGTTTTTGTTTTAACGTGTGTTGTCATAGAGATTGTGGTTATTTTTCTATTGTATTTGTACGTATATTTAAAAAGTGAACGACAATATCTTTTGAATTACAAATAAAAAGGACACTGCAATATTTTCAATTTGGGATTAAAACAAAAATACTCTAGACCTATTCTGTTTATCCTTATGTATTTATCGCGATTATAAAGCAAATTGAATAGAAAGTCCTCGATATATTTTTCTAAATAAAATGTTGCCCTCTAAACTTATACTTAAAGATTTTGTAAAATATTGTTATTAAGTAGTTCAAATAAAAAATACAAATGTAAAAAATACAATACTATGAAATTTCTCATCATTATATCATTATCTGTATATTGCATTCATTGTACTTATTATTTGAAAAAAAAACATATTCTCATAAAAGTAGAACATTCAATTTAAGCCATGTTCTTGAAATATCATCCTCTTGAAAGGAAAACTAAGCAGCTTAACAGACTACGCAATTCTTGTTTTACCTTATCATTCACATCGTATGTACTATATAGAGATTAATAAAAGAACAATAAATATGGATTTTTTAATCTTATTTTCTTTTCAATTTCACGTTTTATCTCGCGTGTATCAGGATAGGCAGTGAGAAAGTAGTGTTTTATATTATGAGTTGTTAGGCGCCACAGACTTTTATCGCCCGTGCCTTTCTTTCTTGATTATTAAAGTTGCTGTTGTTAGTTTATTTTTTTAAATGTGAAGTGAATAAATATAAACATATATATTAAATGGGCATATTATTGTTTTATATTTTAAATGGGCTGCGTTCCTTTTTGTCAATATTCGAGTTTTATGGTCGCAATGTTGATTGCGGTGCAGTTAATTGGTTATGTAATATTTTATTGCCTCCTCATTTCTGTAGGAAATAGCTATTTTGATGTTGTGTTCCACTATATCAGTCTACTTTTTTAAAGTAGTCGATTCCTCCTCAGCAATACCCTCTCTTCCATGGTGGAGATCGGACTCTAAACAAGGATATCCAACATCATCAGAGAATTTGCTATATCATGATTTAAAAAATTTTGAATAGACGTTTGTGTGTTAAAGGTTATGACCAAATTAATGATTTTGTAAATGATAACACGCCTTGGGAATGAAATGGTCGCTTCAGTCTGTTTTAAAAGTATCATTGTTACAAATAATTAAATATATTGTATTTGTATAAAATTGATTAAAACAAATAAGTCCCACTAAGTTTCTTGGGCCGGTTCTTCTCAGGTCTGACGCATTAAATTATTTGACGTTCAAAAAATGAAGCACGTAGATTTTGACAATACCCACCACCCAATATCCACCACCACTCACTTTCAAGTTAAGCACCAAGCAAACAACTAATTTAACAAACTATTTTGGAATCGAAAGCAACATTTACAATTGAAATTTTGCAGAATTAATTGAAGTATCAACATCTGAAATATACGCTTGGGAGGTAAACGTTCAAAGACCCGTTGTTAGAATCACAATCAATTAACATGTTTTCATCAAAAACTTTGTGTCCGTTAGTTGCCCGTTTTAGTTTTAGGATCAGTTTTGGACTTTATAATTTAAGTTGGTATTTTTTTTTTATATTGGGACTGTATTGGTACTTTGGTATTTTTGTACGTTTGATAGGCTTTCAATAACTTTTCCTGATTATTGGCAAGTCTATTGGAATACTTTTTTATTTTCTCATAAGACACACAGATCTACGTAATGAGTAACAGTAGGCAGTCGCGGCGCAGTGGCACGAGCGTGACCCTGCACCGTATCGCGTGATTATAAACGCAACAGGTTGTGGATTTAATCCCACTCGAGCGTCGTAACGATGTTGAATTTCATCACCCAAAACAGGCGATGCCTCGAGAATTCAGAAAGTGGGGAACGGAGTGTTTTAACTCTAGGTTCTCAGGTTACATTTACCTGCCCTGCTATCTGCCAGTTATAGTGTATATATGGATTTACATAAATATAAACAAAAATCTTACATTAATACATATTATTTGTATTGTAAGTATATTATTCTCAAAGTATCTCTATATCATCCATCATTAAACCTACGTTTCCCAAACTTTATATCTCGAACACTGTACTTTCTAATAAAAATCTACTTAGAGGGGATTTTGTTACTTTACGTTATTTATTCAATGGCTTGAGGCTCCAAGGTTTTATGGTTAAATCTGATATTTATGTCTCAATATAATATAAAGAACTTTTCATTTGTTTCCTTAAATTTTTGTAATATATTTTTTTAGCTTTACCTTGTATCTTCTATATTGTAGAGTGGGCAGAAGGAAACCAAGTGTTAAGAAGTTTCTTAATGGAAACGAAGTGTCGTTTCCATCACATCCGTCGATTTTTAGAGACACATTTTTATTGAACTTAACGGTGCAGTTCATCTTCTTACTTTGTTTTTTTTTTTATTTTCTCGAGTAGGAATCGAACTGACAAATGTCGCTTACAGGGAAACACTGTGCCGCTGCTCCACGAGGACTCTTGTAACATACATATAATCGTTTGTAGTATAACTTAGTACAGAAAATTTTTACATTTTATTAAAAAAAATAAACAAATTAAATGACAGGAGCACAAGCTCATGACTCTAAACGCGACAGTTTTGGGTCAGATTCTCTCTAAGGGACTGAAATATTTATTTTTTCATTTCCTCGCTCTAAGTAATGAGACAAAGCGTAGCGTTGAATTCCGCCAAAATTGCTATCAGATTTCAACAATCTGAATTTTTTTCTTACTTAACTACTATTTTATAACTTATCTGACCGGACTAATCATTAAATATTAAATCGATAGTATTTATCAGTTACTTAGCACTAATAGTTTAGGATTAATGCACGTTTGAGAAACATCTCTATATTATGTCTGTATGTATGTATGTATGTAGGTATGTATGTATGTATGTATATATAAGAAGAAAAAGCCCAAGTAATTGATCAAAGATACCGTCAAGCTTCTAGTAACGTATATTTCCCTAATTACAAAGGGTCAAACGCAACCGACACGTTGTGGCCACCCTTTGATGTTTGAGGAACAATGGTTCAATCCAAAGTTTGTATCAGATATACATATTTTATAGGTATATTGAGATTCGGTAAAATAATATAAGCTGTATTTATACGTAAACATATAGATAACAACAAAAGAACTTCTGAAAATTGTAATTTCCGTTGAAACAATTACATGTTGTAATAGTTAAGAGCTGTGAATTCGATTCTCACTCGGGGGAAAATATTGATATTATAAATATTCCTACGCTCTAATAACAAGACAAAGAGCGGCGTTGAGTTCCGCCAGTCGGCCAGGCAATGTCTCGAAAAATTGGCAAGACGTGGGGAAAGGTTAAGTTCATATTTAAATGTACTTGGAATATACTTTAGCTTCAAGATTCATAGTATATAGAAGTGTAGGCGCAGTGAATCTAGTGTCAAGACACTACATTCTCTTCTTTTCGGCTAAATTCAATATATTGCGAGTTAGGTATTTAACGACTTCATATTACCAGCCCAGAAAACTGAAAATAATTCTATATAATGACAACAACATTTCGACTTACCATACCAAAATTCAAAATTACAAGAAAATAGTATCAGCAGTCACTTACGAGATTACTAGGGGGTTGAAAATGTCTCGTGTCAATCTATTACGGATGAAATGCTATAACTCTATATGAGAGAGTTATTGATACTACTTTTATCTAATCTACTATACTTTTATCGAAGCTCAAGAGTTTGTTAGGTTGGGTGCGTATTCGACGAATCTCAGAAACTACTCGAAAAAATCGTTTCGTATTATTTATAAATTTATCGAGGAGGACAATAAGCTGTATTATGTTACGAGGCCGTTAATTATTTAGAGGCCAGAACTCGTCGGAAAGTGGGAAATGAAAATGTTTTAACATTAGGTTCCCTCTGCCTACTCCGATGTGCGGGAATATATGAAACAAAACAATGGGGGTTCATAAGTGTGTGAGGAACCTGTGACAGCAGGTAGGTTATATCGAAATAAAATTACATTAGATATCTTGTACACATAAGGGTAGGTAGAGGGAACCTACTGTTAAGACACTGTGTGTCCCACTTCCGCCAAATTCTGGAGGCATTGCGTGTGTTAAGTCTCGATACACAACGCCGGAGCAAAGAAATTAAAATGTAAATTTAAATAAATATTTTACTCGAGACGGAATCGAACCCACAACAAGTCGTTTTAACAGTCACATTTACGCCCCTGCACCTGGCTTCACAGGCTGCGTGATATATGGAAATAACTAAGAGTTGTGTATGACATATGACATTATTTATTCAAAATGCCTGAGGTCATTCATGACCGCAGGTATAGTGAGTTACGTCGAAATGATTAATTTGAAGTAATATAGCCTATAGCTTTCCTCCATAAATGTAACTATTCAATACAAAAATATTTTTTCAATTCTTCCGTTTTATATTAATAGTAGGTTTAGTAATATGAAAAGATTTTTTTTCTTACCTTGCATTTCACAAGTATCATAATATGTTTGACCGTGCTTTATTTAATCATATTAGAATATGGCATATGTATATTTCAAATAAATGTGTATACATTTACCCTCATTTCGTATGGTCGTCCATGGGGTCTGAAAAGGGTTTGTTATTTACTGACGGCATGTCCTGCTTCGATTTTTTGAGAAATACGATATTTTTATATCAAATACTTAATTCTGGTGCAACATATTAAAGCTTTTATTTGGAAGAGGGAACCTAGTGTTAAGAAACCCCGTTACCCACTTCCCACCGGACTTTCGAGACATCGCGTGTGGAATAGTGGAATTCAACGCCACACTTTGCTTTGTTACCAGAGCGAAAAAAATTAAATATTAATACACAATAAATATTTTCTCCGAATAGGAATCGATCCCACAACCGTAGAGATTTAGAGTTACACATGCTTGTGCCACTGCGCCACGACGGCCTAAAATTTTTTCCTTCGCATATTAATAGATACTTAGTAAGCACTAGTGTGATTCGATTAACTTTTACAGTCCACAGCGGAATATTAGCGTGTCTCAACGGTATATTTCATTTTATTTTTCCTAGAAAATTCTTATTGGATTGGTTGTTAGTATGAAAAGTGTGCGAGTTTTTGTAATAAAGCTTTTCTTCGATATTAAGTTCCTTAAGGAAAACTTTTTGAACGTTATTTTTAATGGCAATTTGCCACGAATTCAATTATACGTCTTTTGATTATGATTTTTAAAAAGAACCTAGTGTTAAGACACTCTGTTGCCCACATTCCGTCCTATTTTCCAGACGTTGCGTGGTTACTTGTAGAACTCACCGCCGCGCTTTATCACGGCAGGAAAATGAAAATTATTTATCCCCCCGAGCGGAAATAGAATCCAAGATGCTGCGGTAATTGCTTAAATAATAAAAAAAATATTTTCTTTAACAGGAGTAAAGTAGCAGCCCTCCTCTTGGACAAACACTTGCAAATCAACGGCATATCCGTCGGAGAAGTGATGCGTGAACGTCAAAGTATTCAGATGCAACCAATGGCTAGCAACAAGATGAAGAGGGAAAGGAAGGCGGCGAGGACCCTTGGAATCATTATGAGCGCTTTCTTGGCTTGCTGGTTGCCTTTCTTTTTGTGGTATGTTTAAACTAGACTATAATTATAGTTGACGCCAGTCGTGGCGCACGGACATAAAGTGTGACTGTATACGCAAGTGCTTGTGGGCTCGATCCCCACTCGGGGAACTGAAATATTTATTTAAAATTATACATCCATTTCCATTTATTTTCGTACAATTTTTTTTATTATTTTATTTTTTTAGATTATGTAGAGTAAGCAAGCACATCTAGAAACCAAAAATTGATATTGATGTATTGACATAATAGTTATATTATAGTACACTAGCGGCCAACTCGCGGCTTCGTCCGCTTAAAATACATGATTATTGACTTAATAAATAGCATTGACTGACAACTACAATGACTTCTAATATGATTTTTTTATTACATTATCATAATTTCTATAAGAATTTTTTATTGTTTTAAATTAAAAAATACGATCAATGTTGATATTTGATATTTATAAAATATAATGATATTTATAAAGCTAATTTTTATTCTTGTAACATTATATTCTTTTTACGTATGGAATGTACGTCTCATCATAATTTTAAAACTCTGTTAAATGTGCTGATGTCAGGGAATAATTAAATTTACTCCTTCAGAAACAGCCTTAAATGTTAAATTATTGATTTGGAGGATTCATAATATTCTTTGTAAAATAACTGTAATGATTGCGTACTAACCCCTGTACAGTTTTTAATTTAGTTAAATGTACAATTGGTAAATATGTAGTTATTACAGAGTACACGTAGAGAGGATGTTTTAGGCATTTTTATATAGATTTATTTCAAACGAAAGAACAAACCAAACAATCTATGTCTATCTATCTTTCAACCAAATAATATTTCTTTGATATTTCCTCGAAGATCAAATCGTTCTTTATCTCTGTGCTGAATTAATTACGACTTAAACTTAACTGTTATGATTTATGAAGATAATCTCCACTAACAATTCAATTTTGTTTACTTTATTGTATAAAATATTGTGTTATAGTGCTTCAAAAATATATATTTTTATCAACAGTCATATCACCCAAATGTTTCGAATGTCATTCTTTAGCCAGGAATCTTACCAGCGCGATTGCTATATAACATTCGCAGGCAAACTAATGCCTTGAGTTCATTCAAATGACGATAACTTTTTTTTAATGAACCGATTTTGATGAACCAAACTTTAGTTAAGTTGAGTTAAAACAAAGCAATTGGTGAAACTTTAAAGTAAATCGGTTCAGTAGTTCTCAACAAAAATATCGACAGACAGATAGACAAGAAATTTAAAAAAAAATATTTTCGCTTTCTATTAATCTTTTTAAGAGTCCCTCTATCCATTTCAGTCAAAATTACTAAATGTACAGACAAAATATTTTTACTGTCTTATTATATATAGAGATAAAATTTGTCAATCAATCACACAACAGAATAGACAGAGGGACTTAGTTAAGACAATCCGTTCCCCACTTTTCGCCGAGTTCTGGAGGCATTGCGTGTTGAGTGGAAGAACTCAACGCCGCGCTTTGCCTAGACACCAGAGCGAAGAAATGAAATATAAATGTAAATATTTGATTTCTTCGAGTGGCGATTGAACCCACAACCAGTCGATTTTTACAGTCACACTTTGTGCCCGTGCGTCACGACTGCCTAAGACATCAGTAAAGTATTAAAATAAATCAAGATCATCTAACATAAATATTTCTACAGGTACATCATAACGGCTCTCTGTGGTGAAGCGTGTCCGTCGCCTCCGCCGGTGGTCGCGGCCGTGTTCTGGGTGGGATACTTCAATTCAGCTCTAAACCCACTCATCTATGCCTATTTTAATAGGGATTTTAGAGCTGCGTTTAGAAAAACTTTGGATTCTTGTTGCAGGTGAGTATGTATGTGTTTATTTTTACATATAATTAGACGTAACGTTTCACTGCAAACGCTACGGTTCTAGGTTTGAATTCATTTGATCAGCTTCACGCTGTATTCCGTATGTAACAAAGGCGGCAGATGGAACCTATTGTTAAGACCCAACTTTCCGCTACCTTTTGAGACATTGTGTTTTTTTTTATGGAAAAGGACAAGGCAAACGAGCGAAATCGTATCGTAATGCGTATAGAGCGAGAAAATAAAAATAATGAATTCCTCCGAGTTGTAATCGAACCTCCAACCATCGCGCTTACAGTCAGTCGCCATTACAGAAAAAAAAATATTTTGTTAAAGCAATTTCTCTTTTAGGTCTCTCTGTGGCAACATCGGCCGTCGTTATTGCCACCAACACCGGCGGGAACACCACTCGAACGCGTCATCAGAGATTCACATGAACAACTGCATCAAATCAACGTCAGCCGACTTACTGAGGAACCAGGCATCGTCGTCTAAGCCTGAGGATATTGCTGTGCGGGCTTAAGTAAGAATTTTTAAAATATATTAATAAAAAGTATAAAATATTACGGGTTGTTTACTAAAATACAATTGTAAAAACTGCATTAAAATCAGTTCAGCCGTTTCTGAGTTAGTGTGCGTAAACACGAACAAATGTAAAAAAAATGTGTTGGGTTCTATTTATATTGGTAAAAACGTTCAATATTAATTTTTCTCATACAGACGTATGTCCTTATACTATTAGTTAAATTTTAATTATATTAGTAAAGAATTCCCTTGAAACTGGATAGAAGCAAGACAAGTGTCCGGAAGAGTATGTATAAGTTTGTTCTAATATTTCAAATATGATGAAGATCGTACAGGCTTATAATGTAAAATTTATGTAAAATAACTTAATAATTCGCATTTGTTCTCTGTGAAAAAAAAACAGTTAATCGTTAAGTTTCACCACTCAACTTACAGTTCCTCGAAAACTGGACGGTAAATGAAACAGACATCAAACTAAGAAACACCTGTACAGTCAAATACTGTACCACTGAGCATATATTCATATAAATTTTAATTAAAAAATCACTTAAAAAGTACGGCCTTTATTAAAGTAACTACAGAAATACAAAGCTATCGAGTTTTAATTGATCTCGATGATAATAACACTTCGTACGTACGTCGTACATCCATCCATCCATATTTATAATAAATTGTAATTGATCGCTGTCTGTACATTGAACGTATATAATTTACCAAAAGCAATTATTTTTTTTGTGTTTGTGAGCGCTAATCTCAAAAACAGCTTAACCAATTTAAATGCAGTCGTCACTATTATATTTTGGACAAATTCTCTTTTTTTTTCTTCCTACTCTAACGTTTACTTTATTTTATTTTTATCGGTTCATAAATAAAAAATAATAATTGAAAGTATTTTATTGGACTATATTGATACTTTTTTTAAATTGAGTTGGCTAAAACCCGCAAACCCGGGGCAAACCCGCAAGCTGACGCTAGTCTATGATATGAGTATATATAAACAAATCGTGTCACTGCTCGTATTCAGGTCAGGTCGCGTTCGTTACCGTTGATTTTATAATACTCCACGGTTTTTTTTCTATAGATGTCGATGTGTTTCAGAATTTTTGTGTTACAAGTTTATTTTTTCAATATGGCCCATTTGTTTTATTAAAGAATTGTTGTAAGAGATTTTTTTTCAAGGTTATATGTATAATTTTGCATGTAAAACGAGTCAATCAATTTTTAAGGGTTGGTCGTGAATTGTTTATTAAAACCAAATAAAAAATAATAATAAAAAAATGCATTTCTATATATGTATAAGCTTCTTCTTATTTTTGTCAATCTTTTTATTATTATTCGAACTTTATAGTAAAATTACGTTCTAAAATCTTCTAAAGCTTCATACAAGTCGTTCCCCGCAACTTTGGCTTTTTAGACTTTTTATTATCTTCACACCGTATCCCGCAGAGTAGGCAAAGAAAATTTGTCCTAGTGTTAAGACACTCCGTCCCCATTACCCCACTTTGTATTGCGTAACTCAACGCCACGCTTTGCCTTTCTAAATATTATGCAAAGTTTATGTTTATTTAGTTTAATATTTATTACATCAGTACCAATTACTGTTTGTGCTTGTACTCTGTACTCAGTGGTTGGAAATATTTCATATGATTATTTCTTCCGCACGACTGATTGCGAGTTCACAGCAAATACGCATATATATTATTGTAATGTAATTTTTTTATATGAAAATATGTAAATATTTAATACCAGCAACGCACTCACTTATTTATTTATTATTCTGAATTACTTTCATGTTTCTAATAACATTATCAGTCTAATTAATATTTATATATTGAAAACTAAAGTTTCAGCCAATTCAATATTTTTTGCCAAAAAAAATATATATATTTTATTGTCAGTAAATGTTAGGAGGCATTTGCTATAATAAAATTATGAAAAAAAGATTTAAATCGATTTCGCCGTTGCTGAGATTAGAGTGCACAAACCTTCAAATAAACAGACATAAATATTAAAAATCATTGTTTTTGGGTTTTGGGATTTGCACTGGCGACCTTATGTTCTTAGCCACAGGGCCCCCACAATCAAATTTGCCACTCCAGTTGAGATGAAAATGTAATTATAAACTAATTAACTAAATACAAACGCGACTTATAATTTAACTTCCAAAATTACTTTAAATGAAACCTATTAACGTTAGTAGAACTCATCAAAAAGTTTGTCGTATTCTAATATTATAACCAAAATTATTTGTGGCATATAAAATTAATAGGTACCATTTTGGATATTTTAATTTTCATGTCAGTTAGATGCGGGGTTTAATTCCGCCACTCAAAACGCAATGTCTCGAGTTACTAAGATATTGTACGTCGATTGGGAAACAAAGAACGGAGTGCTTAATACTAGTTGCATCTGCTTACTAAAAACTGAACAAAAAATTAAAGATATGTTTAATTCTTAACAACATTAAGTGTTTAGTTACTGAAATATTTCAATAATATGCTTATAATTTTACAAGCATATTAGATAAATGAAAACATATTTTTTTTTTCAATATAGCCATCGGGGCGTGTTGTTAACACTACGGTTGCGGATTCGATTTCAATCGATGTGTGTGGGGAACGGAGTCCCCTAACATTAGGGTTCGTCTGCCTTCCCTGCAATATGCAGGATATAGCGAGAAATGAATCTAATCACGGCCTCAAAAACTTATTTAATTTAATAAAAATATTTATTGCCCGCTGAAACTAAAGACACGGTTTGATGGATTATTTATTGAATATAAACCTTTGAATTACGTAGCTGAGTGCTTTACTAGGGTGACATCTTTTACTCTAGTTTTTAAAGAAATTATAAATTGTAAAATCATTCATTATATTTGTCTTAACACTAGGTTCCCAGGTTCCTTCTGCATAGAATATGCTTAGCGCGGGGTTCAATATGTTTATAAAGTAACTAACATACTTATAATTTTAAATTAAGTTGCTATGAATACAAAAAAAAAATACTTAATATTATACGAGTACTTAGAATTTAATTCAGTTATGCAATTTTTTATTCAAATTAGAATTTCTTATAAGCCATATATGTATTTGAAGACGTTAAAAAAAATCCGAAAATAACAGTCCACGGTAGTTTCATAAAAAATGTTGACAATTTCTTTTAAAACAAGAATACCTACAGTAGTGACCTGCATTATAACCTTCATGATTTAGAATATTGTTTAAAAGGTATAAAATATATTGACTTTCATAAATATTTTGAATACAAAATTTTGTTCGTATATACCAATGCACAAACATACGAGTACTTAAACTGAAAGAATATACGGACTGACAGGTCCAGCACATATAATATTACATATAACGTCTCTAACAGGCAAAACTAACACAAAATCGTATACTTAATAAACAAAACAATCTACGAAGTGAAGATATAAGTAAAAATAAACATCAGCCACACACAACTGAAGTTTCCACAAAATGCCTCTGGAGTGGACACTCTAAGAAAACGTTGGTAAGAATAGATTGATTTTACCCTCAGTCGGCTCTATCTATTGGATCTCTTGTTCTTATCACTGACAATACAACTTGATTTCTTGTTGTCCATGAAATGATGATAGGAATATATAAAGGTTTTAGTAACGCAGTAGAATTGTGTTTCGTTGTGAATGCGATGGCTGTGAGTTCAATTCAAAAAGAGGGTTTTTTTTATTTTCCTGTTTTCGCAAGACATAGCACAGTGCTGGGTTATGCCACAAATCATGTAATGTCTCAAATTTGTTCGGAGAGCAGAAAATTAGGATTTGGCTATTTTTTATGCATTTTCAGCTAACTGGCGAAACTTAACCTTGGTCTTTTGATGGTAGTCATGCATCAATTTTCTTTAACTCAATATAAAACTCAAATTCAAAATATTATCTACATTCATAGTCTTTGCAAGCACTTTTGGATCGTTGAATAAATACACAGCTCTCTCCGTCGGCTCAGAAGCCAGTTCTGCTGATCAGACTGCTTTATGGGTAACACGGGTTTTACAATAGTACAAAGGAATTAATGACCTATATGAAATTCATGTAGCCTTAATTCCTCATTTCGTCTCATTGTCATTCTTTTAATAACATTGAACAATGTAATGGCTTCTTATACTGTAGTTTTTTATAGTTACTTAGTAAAATTTGGAAATTAATTGCGTGAATAATACTTTAACACTGTGTCCCCTTTATAGCAGGAAAGGGAGAGGGAACCTAGTGATAAGTTGGTTCTCATTCGCTCCGTTTCCTACTTTCCGTTCAATTTTTGTGGACACTGCGTGTTCAGGGGCGGTAACTCAACGCCGCGCTTTGTCTTATTACCATAGCGAAGAAATGAAAACATTAACAAATAATAATTCATTCTTCAGAGTGGGAATCGAACCCACAACCGTCGCATTTGCAATCAGAGTACCACTGCGCTAGGACGAACGGGATGGGTTAATAATAAATACAAGCATCCCAAATTGATTTTTTTAATTTGTTGAGACCCAACTAATCCTGATCAATAGTTAAATTACGTCATTATTTCTAAAAAAATATTTTTTAAAATTTACCTATGGAAGATCACCTTTACCGAGGAATTTAAACGAGTATCTATGTCCTTTAGCTCGTTGCCATAAGATAATAAACCGTAATCTAATACTATAAGGAAACTTTTCCTCTATCGCCATCTTCTCATTAAGGTTTGAGGTAATTGATTCCTCAATTGAATATTCAATTGCCTAATAACATTCCTTTTAGAAAAAAATGCAATTAAAGGCAAAAAATATAAATATAGAAAAGCAATTCTATAGTGATTAATAGATATCTAGTCGTCGCCCGTAACTTTATTTTCGTTGAGTGTATCCCTCATATAGCAGGGTTGGGAGAGGGAACCTGGGAACCTAGATTTAGGACACCTTATTATTATTAAGATTTTTTTTCACCTCCTGGTGAATTCTGGAATCATTGCGTGTTGAGTGGCAAAAGCCGTTCTTTGCCACGTTACTAGACCCAGGAAATAAAAATATGAAATATTTCATTTTCCCGAGTGGGAATCGAACCCACAACCTGTCGCGTTTACAGTCACATCCAAGTTCCCTTGCGCCACAACTGGCCCTCCCTTTTATAATACAGTTTGTGCGGGATAGAACCTGAAATTATTTTATATTTATATACAAATAACATACTTTAGCAAAAAACACTGTCAGTATCCGAATTTCATTTAAAAATAATTTAAAACAAAAACTATAAGGACAATTAAATAGTATTTAAATAACTATTATTTCGAAACATAAATATTTTCATAATAATATATATGTATGTATACCGACGTATATCGATTTAACAGTTTTAGAAATTTGTAAGTTGCGTGTTAAAGAGTTTGTCGCGTGTCACCTAAAATAATATGATATTAAATATTACAAGTTTGAGAGCGGTGATTTCTTTGAATATAAAAAAGACTTTTTCCCGTTTTTTGTCAGGTTCACAACACTATATTCCTCATATAACAGGATAGGTAGAAGGGACCTGGGCACCTAGTGTTAAGACTCTCCGTTTCCTACTCTTTGCTGCTTGAGGCATTGCGCGATGAGTGGCGGAACTCAATGCAGCGCTTTGTCTTGCTATCAGAGCGAAGAAATGAAAACATTACTGTAAATATTTCATTTCCCCCATTAGGAATCGAATTTACAACCGTCGCCTGTACAGTACAGTAGGGCACTTCTTCTCTTGCGCCGTGACATTAATTAAGTGATTTTTTTATCACCCAACTGACGTTAATTAAGTAATTTTTTACACGAAATAAATTCAAAATTAAATAATTTACTCGACAGTGTTATCTCACGTAGCGCTTACAGTTTTTCTAAAGGCAACGGATCTGGGCGTAGATGAAAGATAATACTGAATACTGATGATACTTTCTAAATACTGACTTAAAATATTAAGTTCAGTTTAATTTACTAAAATCCTTGTTCCTCAGTTGCTAATTGTATTTTTAAATTGAGATTATGGGTTAAATTGTTTTTTGTGGGCGTCTTGGCTCAAGGGCACAAGCGGTTGTTGGTTCAGTTTCCATTTGGAAACTAAACTAAACTAGCTTCACGCTGTATCCCTAGCGAGGCAGTCAGAGGACGAAGCGCCAAACGCTATGGTCTCTACATACCTCTTTCGTTTGGAGGCATGAAATATTTAATATTTTCATTTCCAGTTGGAAATGGAAGTATCTTAATGGGAACTAAGGTCTTAGTGGCACAAGTGGATATATATATATATATATATATATATATATATATATTAGCTTCACGCTGTATCTCGCATATTGAGGAAACCTAGTAAGATGCAAACGCGCCTTCCCCACACATCGCCCATTTTTCGAGATACCCTGTTGAGTGAGGAAATATAAATAATCCGATCCCTGAGTGGGAATCGAACCCACAACCGTCGTGTTTACAATGAGACAGCTGTATTATCGACATACTATTATTAAAATTTTCAGAGAAATATTGGTCATAATTAAACAGCTTATATTTAACGAATGGAGCGCGGCGTAAACTACACGTTACTTTATGTATTGCATGCATAATAAAATCATGAAATAATTTTTTTTATAATCTGTGATTATTATGAACGAATTTATAATTTGATATTTTTTTATAGTTTATTATAATTATCTATAAACGTAATCGTATTATAATTATCTATAGTTATTGGTTCATTACTTATTAAGTGTATACGCAAAATATTTTTATAATGTTTCTGCATCAATCTTAAATAGTTTAAATTTTAAAAGGTCATCGTGGCGTATCAGCAAAGCGTCCGACAGCACGGCAAGGTGAGGCGTTAAGTCCCGCCACTCAAAATACAATGCCCGGAAAATTCATCAAAAAGTTGGTAATGAAGTGTCTTAACACTAGGATCCGTCAGCCTGCCATACTATATACGAGATAGAACGTGAAGCTGGAAAAAAAGATAAAACAAAAATAACCATTCTACAGTATTTTCATATAGTAAAAAAAAGCAATTTCCAATACAACAACATTAAAGTACAAATAAAAATATTCAAATATACACAAAAAACTAAATACAAAGAACCGCATAGAAAATTTATATTTCAATCAACTTTTATGTAACACCATTACCACCGGTGTTTATTTAACGTTGTCACGCGTGCCTGAACGAAGAACACAATATACAATACAAGCAAAATGTCATATTTTTGTATGAAAATAAGCTTAGATTTTTTTTGCTTCACGATGTACGCATTAATCAGGATAACAATCTGGGTACCTAGTGTTGAAAAATTTCCTTCTCATTAAGACTCTCCATTTCCAATAAGATATTTCCGTTCCACACTTTCCGTTCAATTCTGGCAAGCAAAGTGTGTTGAGTAGTGCAACTCATGCCGCTATTTGCCTCGTTAACTGAGCAAAGAAATGAAAATGAATGAATAATTATTTCTCGACTGGGAATCGAAGCCCCCACCTGTCGCGTTTACCCGAATTCAAGATCATTTATTCAACCAAATAAAGTCCCTAAATTCAAACCTACAATAACTAAATAATTTGTTGGCGGATAGTAACTGAGCAATAAGAACTTAATTTAACTTATTATTTTTAGACAGTATTTAGAGAGTATTATCTTTCACCGCCCAACTCTGCTTGCCTTTATGAAAAATATAAGCGCTACGTGAGATAACGCTGTCGAGTAAATTTAGAATTTATTTCGTGCAAAAAATACTTAATTAATGTCATTAGGAATTATATATAAAGCAATGTCATATCCCATTTTTTTAACGCTTTGCCTCGTTACAAGTGACCGGGTATCGAACTTACAACCTATCGCCTTTACAGTCCCACGTTCGGACCTCTACGCCACGATTCTTGTTTGGTTCTTGGATCCTGGATCGGACGAGAAACGAGCCTTGACCGACAGTACCTATAATGTGAATCCTCCCTTATATGAAACTGTCCATCTACATTTTTAATTATTCATCAATTTATAAGTGTGATTATTATTTTAATTTCTACTTAGATTCACGCTTATGCAGTGTAAGTTTTGAACTCTATAATAAACAAAATATCATAAAATAAATTATTTGTCTATTCGCTGCACCTAAGTAAAAAAAGGTAGTGATGCATCACTAAACCCTATTCAATTTCAATATGTATTTAGTATATTAGCGTCTTAAGATGAATAATAAAACAACCCTTGACATTTGATACAAGAAGTCCTTGAAAACGGTCCTTGGAGGCAAATCAATAACGAAGTACTGACATTATTGCATTAACCAACACTCTGAGTAAATGAGCTGGTGACTGTAAGCGCAACGTTGTCGGTTCGATTCCCACTTGGGGAATTAGTTATATAATATTTTCATTTTCCTTGCTCCGGTAATAACACAATGTTTTAACACTAAGTTCCGTTAGCCTATTATTCCATATAAAGCACACAGCGCGAAGTTTAAAATAAAAATAAGTTTTTGAAAGTATGAGTAGGTATGGAAATGATCCACACCTACACTATACACCTACAGCCAGTTAAATTTTCTTTCTGTATGTTCTAGCTTAATAAAGTATAAAACCGCAATTGCTATTATTTGTATGAAACATTCCATATATATTTTTAACTTCTGTTAAGTGAAGTGTTGAAAGTGTTATTCGAAATGTGATTCTTTCGTAAAGAAAAATGATATTAAAAACATATAAAAATCAAAATTTAAAATAAATGAATCAGTTACGTCCAGGTGTGGACCACAATATTTATATTTATCTTGAGGATTAAAAGGAGCTAAATAAACAATTCCATTCTTTTCTTTCTACCTGTTTGTTTATTATCCGGTGAAATTAATATACGAGTATTAAAGTTATTTTCAATTCATTACCCAATGTTTCGAATGGGTAGATGGTGGTCAGCTTCACGCTGTATCCCGCATGTAGCAGGATTAGCAGAGGGATCACAGTGTTATGATACTGCACTTTGCACTTTTAGCCGAATTCTGGATGTTGAGTGGAGGAACTCAACACCGCGCCTTTTGCCCCAGAGCGAACGAATGAAAATACTTCATAAGTAACAAATGATTTTTGAGGCCAGTTATAGCACAGTGGCACAGCCGCTATAGGTTGTGGGTTCATTTCCCACTCGGAGGAATGAATTATTTTCGTTTCTTTGCTTGAGTAGCAAAATAAAACGTTTAGTTACGTCACTTTATGCGCAATGAAAACGAAAATACACAGTAGGTTCCCACAACCTACCCTGTTGTATGCGGGATACTGTGAAACTAAATAAAATAATAGCATATATAGTAAATAAAATTGATAATCGAAACTAAGGAAATACTTCCAGCTATTATTTGAAAATAGCTGAATGAATATTTGGAACGGCATTATGAAGATTCCTGTCGTATCTACGGAAATAGCGACGCGGTGTGGTTATCTAATATACCTGGCCTTTATTTATATTGAAATTTGCTTATTCACTTATATGGCCGCTCAGGGTCGGTACCTGAGACGGTACGTGTGAGCACGAGGGTTGTAGGTTCAATCTTCGTTCGGAGGAATGTTCGTATAGGTTATTCCTATTTTGTATATGGCAAAGGGAACATGCTTACTTAGTGTTAAGACACTCTGTTCCCATTACTACACTTCTGTTCCTCACTTTCCGCCGAATTCTCGAGACGTTACGATTCTTGGAGTGTTGAGTGGTAGGACTCAACACTCCAATGATTAGTATGTGTTCGATTCCTGCTTGGGTTGATGAAACTTAGTTATTTTATTAACCCAAGCAGGAATCGAACTTATAATCATCGCGTTTACAATCGCTAGTGTCCCTGCGCCACGACAGCGCACGGACGACCAAAGTATCTGGTTGTACTTGGGCTGCTGTATTTTTAAACTTAAAATATTATTTCACACTACGGAAAGAAAGGTATAGAAAGTATAAGAAGTAGAACGTGGCAGAACTCGATCCCGTGTCTGTAGAAAACGGTCGATACGTTCTGACTACTGACCCATATATTGTCATCAGTCTTCGTCGAGATTTCTTATATTTTAAGAGATATCTCCCTAAAGAGATGTTAGCAAGTTAAAAAAAGTCAGCTTCACGCTGTATTCCGCACACAGCAGGGTAAGCAGACGGAATCTAGTGTTAAGAAGAAAGAAATTTTTAATGCATTACGTGTTAAGCGGCGGAACCCAACGCCGGGCTTTTGCCTTGTTGCCAGAGCGAAGGAACGAAATTAATCATAAATAATAATTCATTCGAATTCGAATGGGAATCGAACCCACAATCGTCGCGTTACAGTCACACCCTTGTGCCTGTGAGCCACCACGGCCTCAACTACTCATTAAACATATGAAAAGTTTTCTAGATATATGATTAATTATATTTAATTAATTCGAACCCACAATCTGGATAGATATAGCGCGACGTTTGATTCCGCCGCTTAATATCGCAAACGAGTTCTGAAATGGTAAACGGAATGTCATAACACTAGCTTCTATTAAAACGAAATAACTAACAGAATATTAAATAATAGTGTTTGTTTTTCCATCCCATTATAAAATGAAAGTTCTCTGATATTAAAGAGACAAGTTAATATTAGAGGTAGTCTTCGTAAGAAATTAGTTTCGCTGTTCAAACAACTTCAGGTTGTATAAATATTTTAGTTATTACGCTATGGCAATATTTGAATAGATTTTTTTTATGTTATGTTATGTTAGTCGGAGGGAACCCAGGAACCTACTTCTAAGACACTCCTTTCCACATTAAGACGCTTCCGTTTCTCATTTTTCGGTGAATTCACGAGACAATGCGTATCTGGTGACGGAACTGAACGCCACGCTTTCCCGAAGAAATGTAAATTTAAAAATTTAAAACCCGAGTGGAAATCAAATCCTCAACTATAGCTTTTACAGTCGCACGCTTTTTCAGGCCTTGAATTTATGTAATAATCGTTATTTTTAAATAAAATAAATTCTAGTGTAAAATTAAGAATAAAAAAATACTAATATTTTTTTTCGTTACAGCCAGCGAGAGAGCTACGAGAGTTGACGAGCGAAGCGAAGATTGTACATAAATAATATGTAAATTAATATGAACATATATATATTTGGCTTAGTTTTATTAAAGATATCAGGTTTCTGCCACCTATGTGTAATATTTATATATTTTTAAATTTATAAATTTTATATTGCATTCCGAAAATAGTAGGGTAGGATGAAAATAATTCATTCTCTCGAATGGGAATCGAACCCACAACCAATGATATAAGTAAAATATATTTCTTGTAATACTCTCTATTTTAAGGTTTTAGCTTATTTTAAGTAATAATTTATAGAAAAAAAGTGTAATTTTAATACTATTTAGTGTAAAAATTTAAACAAATTAATTATGTCAGTGGTTAGTTTAACGTCTTTATTGTTATTTGGTATTTTTATACTGATTTCTCAATAGATATTTGTAGATATTTTAAGACACAAATAAACTATTAACTGCTTTAGGATATATTTAATTTTCTTGTAAATAAATATAGGGCAAAGTCACTATGCTAAAGAAAATGAGAATGAGTGAAGTGTATTTTAAAATTATAACCTATCGCTTATTATAAGAAAAAATAAACTTCACGCTGTATCCCGCACACAGCAGGGTAGGCAGAGAGAACCTGGTGCTAAGACACTCTGTTGCCCACTTTCTGCCGAAAGTAAAGATTGCAATTTTAAAATACATGCCTTCCGATGCTCAATTGGCTAGAGCGCTTGGATGGATCACAAGAGATGCGGATTCAAATGTCGCTACTTTAAAATTTTCATAAATATCTTAATATATTACTTTCCTTAGTATTTAAGTTACGATGTGAATAAAAAAAACCATGTGTAGCTTATTATAATCTAGGTTAGGTTTCACATATCTAAATGTTACTAAAAAAGTACAATGAAGTCAGTGTAAATATATCATTGGAAGACGTGCCATATATTTTTAATTAATATAGTAAAGAAAGTGTTATATTATATATATTATGTGGAGTGGAGCAGCAGAGATTCATTTTACTAGGCGCTGGTCGCTCGTTCTAATTCCACTCATGAAATATATTTTGGTAATGTTTATAGCCGATTTTGTGTGGGACAAAGTGCGATGTTAAACTCTGTAAAAACGGCAAAACGAAATGATTTTTTTTTTGTCTTAAAAAAATATTTCAGGCTTCAGATACCCGTGCGGATGAAATTTTAGTTTTACAGCGCTTAATATAAAAATAAATAAAAGTACGGAGTTAATATGAAACAAATACTGAAGCCATTGTGGCGCAGAATGTAATGTGATTGTTGTGAGTTCAGTTCTCACTCGTGGGAATGAATTATTGTTTATTAATATTTTCATTTCTTAGCTCTAGTACCGAGGTAAAAGCGTGGCGTTGAGTGTTTTAATACTAGGTTCACTCTGACTACCCTGCTAAATGCGGGATACAGCGTTTAGCTGAAAATAAGAGTAACTTATCGTTACATTTGGTACTATTTCTTTTTTTTATATGAATTTTCTCTATTATTATTATATCTATTAATCAAACGAAAATAACTAAAATTTGTTTATGACACGTTCAAAGTAACTGTAGTAGCCCCTAAATTTATTTTTTATGTGTATAGGCAGAACAACCAGGGAATCTAGTGTTAAGACACTCCGTTCCCCATTTTCCGAAGGAGTTCTGAAGGCATTGCGTATTCACTGGTGGAACGCAGCGCCGCAGCCTCGTTAGCCTCGTTACCAGAGCAAGGAAATAAACATATTAAATATTTCATTTCCTAGAATGAGAATCAAAGTCAATACCTGTCGCGTTTAGAGTCGCACGCTTGTGCCCCTGCTCCACGATTGGCGTCAAGAAAAAAAATTAATCATATTTATATCATATCTGTACTGAAATATTTTGTAGAATTAAAAAAATATACATAAAATGTCAGCATACTTTAAATCAGCTATCGAAATATCAAACTGTGGGGAGCACATGCACATGTACGGAAACGTCCTTTGCTCTACTATTTTCCTCAGAATATTTGTGAAGCTATTTTCCAGTAATTCTCATTCGCATATAGTGAAATGCTCTTGTGTCTTAAATTGAGATCTGTGAAACTTTTTAAGTTTGTAGAATTCTAAAGCAAAGGGTAAAGTATATATATTAGCTTCACGCTTATCCCGCACTCAACAGAGTAGGCAGAGGGAACCTAGTGTTAAGACACTTCGTTCTCAAGGGTACAATACAAGGATACAATAATTGTAAAATATTCCTAACTAATATTATAAATGTCAATATAGTTATAAATATAATTATAGTTTATAGTACAACGTAAGTATGTATAATTTTAGTAGCAAGTTAAATGTGTCTCTGTGTGTATAGCGGGGTAGACGGACTCGCAGTGGCGTAGCTAGGGTGTTTGCTGCCTGGTGCAGCTTAGGACTCGATGCCCTTTAAAATGGTCAAAATAATTTCAGATTTGAAAACACAGTAGAGTAGATATATACATTTCATTGCTTCAAAACTATAATAACTATAACATTAGATATTGGTAAAAATTATTGCAAAAATTTAAAAACGGACGGATGGACGGACGGACGGCTTTTTGACTAGCAAAGTCATTAATTATATTCGATTGACATGATAGCGAGATTGTATTTTTCATTTTCATTCTCTCATTCTTCTTGTACATTTGAAAAAAAAAAGAATTGTTCGTAGACTTTCTTTCTTGATGCTCCTTTCCTTTTGATGCTCGGTGCGTCTGCACCGCTCGCACCCTCCCCAGCTACTCCACTGAGACAGAGGGAACCTGTGAACCTTGTGTGAAGATATCCCGTTCCCCATTATGACATACATTTTCTACCATATTCGCGAGGCAATGCGAGTTAAGTGGCAGAGGTCAATGCTGCGCTTTGCCTTGCTACCGAAAAACTAAAATATAATGTATATATAAAATATATTAAAAAGATATTTTATTATTATAATACAGCAAGTGGGAATCAAACCCACAACCGTCGCTTTTACAGTTATATACTTATGTACCTTCGCCACGATAGCCCTAATACTTTCATACATATATAATATATAACTGAGTGAATGTTCTTTCTTTACTATTATTCTTTTCATAGAAGGAAATAGAGTACAGTCACTCCGTTTTCAAATGTAATACAAATTAGTTTAAGTATAATAAAAGTTAGTATAGTGAAACGTGTTATATAGAAATATACGTAGCTCTTACATATTTTGTATATAAAAATTATTTATTTAGTTTAGTAACTTGCAAAATTTTCACTTTATTTTGTAAATGTAAATAAATAAATGGTGATGAAATAAAATATTATTAAATGTCGTATTGTTGATTTCTTTGTATCCTTTAAATATAATGATAAATGTCCTTTTTTGTAGCCAACAGCGAATATAGTGTCAACGCATTAGTGGTAGAGCTCATCGCCGCCTTTTGTTCTACCACAGCTGACACATGAACATTAATTTATTACCGTAAGTGAGCACTGAACCTATAACCATTGCGTTTTATTGTCAGTCAATACACATTCACACGTATGGTCTCACATTGACATGTCTCAACACACTTCCACACATGCGGAACACACACATTCACATATTAACACACACGTTCATACATTGCCATCACATTCGTTTATTGAATGGAGAACCTGCTCACAAACAGATGCAGTGGGGCAATAGAAATAGTACAATTTACAAATTTCCATAATTTTTATTTATAAAAGTCCTATGGCGGAGACTCTTACTAATAAAATTAGATAAGTTAAGACGGCATTTTATTTCTTTTTATAAATAAATTTAATTATTTTGTTTATTTGTCAGATATATAAAAAACATAACAAAAAAGATATTTAAAATTTCTACATTAATTACAACGTGGGGAACGGCGTGTCTTAACACTAGGTTCCCTCTGCCTACCCTGCTGTGTGCGGGATACAACGTGAAGCTGAATCATTAATTACAACAATGTGATTTCCTTTAAATTCGTCCTGTGAGTACAAAGATAAGAAATCCATAAAACGTGATAAAAATCTAGAGAATCCTATAAGATCAATAAAATTAAATCTTTACTTACGTTTATTTACTTAACTTCACTACGCATTAAATATTCGAGGCCAACCCAAAGATAATTTCAAACGGATAGCTTATATGTATATAGTATATAGTAAAAGGCCCAAGCGTTTACCTATCTTGATGAATCCGCACATTATCTAGGGCTAAACGGTTTGTGATTCCTATTTATATAGCGAGAGAAAATAGTCATTTTCTTGTTAGGTGCCTTATATTAAATTTTTTTTTTCGTGTTTTATTTTCGGTTTATGTTCGGTTTATGTATGGCAAAAAAAACCAGAGGAAACATAGTATTAGACACTCGTTACTCCAATTTCTGCTGAATTATCGTTTTGATACCACAGAGAAGAAATGAAAATAAATCATTGCTCGGTGTGGGAATCAAACCAACAATCCTTTCGTTTACAGTCCAACGTTATGTCACTGCGCCACGACGACCTCAAATTACTAAATTTAATTCCATAGATAGACCGTACAATATTATAAAAAGATTACTGAACTTAAGTCCTTTATCCATATTTAATCATTTATAAAATTGAAAGGTTCATCCGCACAATATATAAGATATTTGTATATAAATTATTCATATTTCTCTAATAATAACATATAAATCCTTTACTGTGTGGTCCTATAGCTCTATGCTATATATCCAGCTTGTGTTTGTTAATACTATTTTAATCCAACGGTTGGGGCTTAGCAAGCATTCTGTTGTTACTAGTGGTAACAAGTTCGATAACGCGTAGATATTTTTAAATAAAGCCCTACTATGCCTTCCTAATTACCCATAATGATCTTGTCATAAAAAAATATTGTACACGCAATAGTTTTAAGTTTGTTTCATTACAGCAACTTTTGATCAGCCTGGTAAAACAAAGCGTGGTGTTGAGTTACGCCGAATACTAGCTGTGTCTTAATTAATGAATATAACTGGTTACAAGTAAAAAATAATGCTATGCGACTCTCTACAGTCTAATGACTAAAGTAACATACCCTAGTGTTAGTTTCTATTGACACACTAGGACAGAAGGTAAATTTCAATAATATGATGTATCTTGTATTTCTCAAATAATTGAAACTCATTGAAATATATTCTACTGTCGTTTAGTCTGTATAAAGGTACTTATATAAATAAAACATGTCATATTTATATAATTTGTTCGTCTAGATCTAAACTGGGTAAATTAAATTAAATTAACTTAACTTCACGCTTTATCCCTAGCGGGGTAGTCAGAGAGAACGGAGCGCCAAACGCTACGGTAACTTAAATGAACACTTTTTTTTCAGAATTACTTTAGCTTCACGCAGTATCCCGCATACAGTAGGGAGGGTAGAGGGAAAGTGTTAAGACCACGTCCAATCTATACCCACTCTCCGAACTAATTTTCTAAATATTTTATGTAGAGTGATGAAAACGATCACAACTTAAAATAATACAGCTTCAAATTTCAATAATATAGATACAATAATAAAAAAACTTTTCTGTTTTGAATCTGTTTAGTTACTAGATTTTTTTATATTTTTTGGTGCATATAGTTAAAAAACTACGATTTGCGAGTTAACTTCCTTTGAATCTAGGTGTGTGATGTGTATCTAGGTGTGTGTGACCGCACGCCCAAATTCTAAATGCCAAACGCAAAATACAAGGTCAATGGGGGTTTGCGGTTGGATTAATTTTCTTCTCAAATTGGAATATAGACACTATAATATCCATAACATATTTCATAATTTACTCATATAACAAGGTAGGCAGAGGAAAGTTTGTGTCGAGACGTTCCCTTCTGTACTTTTTGCCCAATTTTGATATTGCGTGTCTAGGAGCGGAATTCAACGCCGTACGTCGTTTGATGTTAGGATGAAATTAAATTAAGTAATTCCCCCGCGTAGGAATCGAACTTACAATCGTCTCGTTTACATATATTGGATATAGGTGTACAGGTAGACTATTATTTACGCCGCTGTGGCACAGTTGTGACTGTTAGCGCGAAGGCTGTGAGCTCAAAAGTCACTTGGGGTAGTGAATTATTTATATGTTCCCCTCTCTGGCAAGAAAATGCGCGAAATCGTTGAATATCATATTGAATATACTACTTATATATTAATCTTGGATTCGATTCTTATTTGACAAATTATTAATTATAAATATTTGTATCGATAATTGAGGCCAGTCGAGACACAGGGGCACAAGCGTGCGACTGTTAAGAATACAATTGTAAGTTCGATTTCCTCTCGAGGAAATGAAATATTTAATATTTTATTATCTTCGCTCTAGAGCGACTACTAGTAGCGTAATAAAACGCGGCTTTGAGTTCCACCATTCAGTGAGGAACGGAAGTGTCTTAACGTAAGGCTCCCATGTTCCTTTCGCCTGTATGAGAAATAAATACAAGGTGAAGCTAAAGAACTTAAAAAAAATATTTATTACATAGCGTTGTTTATATTATATATAAATACATTACAAAACCTTTTACACAATAACTCCAGCCTCGACCAATTCTCGGCAATAATGGCCCCGCCCCTTAATGGTGTACAAAGCAATCACTAACTGTGATGTGATGAACCAGGCTGATATAAGTAGTAAAATTGTTTCAGAGTTTATGGAAAAATATATTGATTTTATATTTTGAGGACGTCGTAGCGCAATGAAATCATCGGTCGGTAAATATAGTGGTCGTGGATTCCTGAATAATTATAAATTATTTTTGAATAGATATATAATATTCAATATGATATGATATCCAATATTTCAATTTCTATTTAGGTTATTATAAGTCTAGAATGATTGAAACAGAACATTACCAACTTATTTATTTAGTTAAGTGAAAAGATTGAATAAACATACTTTAGAGTCATAGTTAGTTATAATTGCCTATTTTTATGTATATTAGATTTTTCTAAACATACAATAATCTTGAGGCCAGTCATGGCGCAGGGACATAAAGTTAAAGTAGATCCATAGATCTATCAAAGGTTCACGAAGTCGAAGTCTACATTGCTGGTAGTCTTAATAAATAAATACCTTCGCCTAATAGCGATACCCATGTAATCCTCTCTTATAGATGGTTTTCCTTTACCAATATAATCTTAAGCTCAGATAATTCTGTTTTGATACTTCTCAAATACACCGACGGTTCGCTAATATACATGTACATCTTGCCAGGCCAGTTGTGGTGTAGAGACACAAGCATGTGAATCTAACAGGACCAGTTGTGGGTTCGATTTCCACTAGAGGAAATGAAATATTTAATATTTTCATTTCCTCTAATGGAAATGCAAAACATGGCGTTGAATTCCACCGCTCTACATGCAATACCATAAGAATTTGACGGAAAGTGAGTAGCGGAGTGCCTTAACACTGGGGCTCTGTCTATCTCGATACGACATACAGCCTGAAGCTGATAAAAAATCATATATATTATGTTATTGGTCAGTTATAGTTAACAGGGTGTATAAGAAATATCGCAGATTCGAATATTTTGTTAGGCATTTTTAATTTTTTTAAGGTTTAAGTTACCCGTTTATTTTTGTATAAGGTTTCACTTAAAATAATTAAAATTTGCATTTTCCTTTTTTACCCATGAAATATTCCTGAAAAGCGCTGTAGGCATTACGTTACCTACTAATATTTATATTACAATATTCAATTAAACCTAAAGGCCGAGGCTCCAAGGCCAGTTATGGCGTATGTGCCATACGTGCAACTGTAAACGCGGTAAACGGAGGCTGTGCGGCAGGTAGATCAATTCTCACTCGAAAATATGAAATATTTAATATTTTCATTTTCTCGCTTTGGTAACTAGGCAAAGCGCGGCGCTGAGTTACGCAATGAATTTAACAAAATACAGCGGAAAGTAGGAAACGTGTCTTAATGCAATAAAGTGTCTTTACATTAAGTAACTCAGGGTGCATTTGCCCACCTTGTTGCTTGTAGGATACATTGTAAAGCTGAAATAAAAATATTTGAAATATCTTTATTATCTCCCCTTATTAATTTCGTTAATTCCACTTAACGTGAATTCAACCCACAACTACTGCGCCCGTGTGACTATTAAACCACATAGGTGTCCATTAACCTTTCACAGTACAGTACAATACTTGGAATTGAGCTTTCAATTGAACGCTAAGTGAATTATATCGTCAGTTACGTAAGGTTTATTTGATTTAACTTACGAACTAAACTGTTAGCTGGCAACGTTTCGTAGCACTTTGATGGCCAAGCTATATTTAATATTAGTGTTTTGCCTCTCGGCTTTTCCCGAACGCACTTCGATGTTTTAACCATTTCGTTATTTTTCATTTTCGTAGTACATAAAAAACGTTTTTTTACAGCTAACGAAGGTCTGACATTGTGTATTGTAAATTCAACGCCGCGCTTTGCTTTTTAGCAGAGTGAGGAAATTGAAATTAATTCCCTCGAGATGGAATGGAATCCACAACTGTTATGCTTTATCACTGTGCCACGACAGCCCAAACTTACTTTTTGCCAATATTTTATTACTAATTAATATCCATACGTTCTTTGATCTTTTTTAATGGTAAGGATTGAATGGAAGATACCACATGTGGTGTTAAAGCGACCTTTACATCTTATTTCATATCAAGAATGTTGACGTAATAAAGTAAATATGAATGCCAAGTCATATTACAATAAAAATAAAATCCAATAAAACACAACAATCGATGTCTAGACTATAATATTATCGTCTCGTCGAGTTTCTTTGTATATTTTAATAACATTTTATGTTTTGTATCAATATTTAGAAATATTGTAGGTATCAATTTCAAATGCAAGACGTATGAAAAATAATAATAAGGCCAGTCGCAGAGGCACAAGCGTGTGACTGTAAACGCAACAGGTTGTATGTTCGATACCCCCTGGAGGACTCTAGGACTCTGGAGTCCTAGAGTAACCAGTAACGAAGCGAAACGCAGCGTTAAGTTCTGTACACACAATGCCTCCAGAATTTAGTAAAAGATGGGGAACGGAAGTGTTTTAACGACAACAAAATTTCTTAATGACTGATTCGCGTTCGACAAATGTTAGTCTCCATGTGGCACTAAACTGAAAAAACTATTTTTATGACCACCATCAATACATACAAGCTTATGCTATAAAACAATCAGAGTGCAATCTCTTATCACTCAGTTGGCTCTCTTCAAGAGCCATACTTATAATTTTTACCCATAATTCGACATATATATTAAATACATATATGTCGAATATATTAAATATATATATGTCAAATTATGTGTAAAAATTATAATAAGCCAATTTTTCATATTTTGTAGTTTCACACTATATTCCGCACATAGCACGGTAGGCTAAGTACAATCTAATTACCTGGGAACCTAGTGTTAAGATAGTCCGTTGTCATTAAGACTTCCGTTTCCCACTTTCCGTGGAATTCTCGAGTATTGTGTGTTTAGTGGTGGATCTGAACGCCAGAAAACAAACCTAAAAATAAAACATCACACTTTTATTACTTAGTTGGCACGCACTTCACGATATTTCAAATATATTTATTTACTTATTATGTTTCCTGATCAACAAGTACATATAACAAAATCACCAGTCGAAGATCGCATCATTATCGAAAATTTGGGCGAAAATTATAAGTTTTCGCCCAAATTCAGTAAAAGCCTTAATTATACTGCTTCGTATATTTAATACAAACAAGTTAAACACCGTCAAAGATAACCGTTAGAGTAGTTAGAGATGTTTCCTTATAATTACGTATACGTTGTTGATGAGAATGAGAATTAAATTTAAATATATGAGTTTATGTTCAAGAGTTACGGGTCTTAAATAATGTAAATGACTACGAATCGTATTTTCTTATCAGCTTCACGCTGTATCCCGCATATTTAAGAGTTAAGGAGCCTTGTGTTAAAAACTCATCTGCCCACTTTCCGCCGAATTCCGAGCGACGACCGAACCGACACCACAGCGAAGAAATTAATAAATAATTCATTCCCTCGAATGGGAATCGAATCTACAACCTGTCGCCGCCACGCTTTTGCCGTGGTACCAGCGTGAAGAAATAAAAATATTAACTAATAATAATTTCCTGGAGTGGGGATCGAACCCACAACCGTTGCGTTACAGCCACAACACCCCAATAGGCCCAATTACAAGTTAAAATTAACAATTCATTACATCGATATTAACAATCAGTGAGACAATTATAGTTAAGCTGAGTTAATTGATATTCATAATTGGATCACCTGTTGGCTGTCACCTTCATACATACATACATACATACTATACATATGTATGTAATATGTGTATATATGTGCACATACATTTTTTTAGTTTCACGCTGTATTCCGCATGTAGTAGGTAGGCAAAGGGAGCTTAGACGTTAAGACACTCCAATGGGTACTTTCCGCCGAATTTTAGGGGCATTGCGTATTGAGTTGTGGGACTCAACGCCACGTTTTGCTTAGTTACCAAAGCGAAGAAAATTAAAATATTAAATATTTCGTTTCCTCGAATCAAACCCACATCTTGTCGCATTTACAGTTACACGTTTGTGATCCTGTGCCCTTCAATTAGAATTGAAATCAGAAAAATGGAAAAACATAGAATATCTGAATAAGAAAGAAACCTAACGAGTGAAGTATACAAGAAAAGTATATAATATTAAAGCTTTAAGATCTAGGAGACGAATAATTAATAAAATTGTAATATTTCAATTTTAAGATCACTAAATGATTGTGAGCGAGATTATCAGCAATAATGATTATTTCATTTTTTAAGGAAATTAATCGTAATCATTTTTAAATATATAAACTTAAGGTCAATCGTAGCGCAGGGAACACAAGCGTGTTACTTTAAAGGCGACAATTTGTGGGTTCGATTCCCACTCGAGGAAATGGAATATTTTATATTTTTGTTTTCGTGCTCTGGTAACGAGGTAAAGCGTGGCGTTGTACTTCACCACACAACACGCAATGCCCAGAAAATTGTGAACGAAAGTATCTTAATGGTCCTCCTACCCTCCTTACCCTCTACCTCCCACCTTGTGTGCGAAATATAGCGTAAAGAAAAAAAAGTTGGAATTATACAAAATATGACTTTTCATTTTACATCTTTAAGTCTTAAGGACGACGACTACTATTTTATATTTTAGAAGAAACAATGAAGCTGTCAAATTCAGTGAAAAAGTGACTTCAGATCAAAGACAAAAGACTATATTGAATTGACAAATCCTTTAATAGATGAGTGAGCTTGACATTGGATTCGGTTGAATACGGTGTCAATTTACTACCAGGAATTCTATTTTATCCTTTGAAATATTTGGATATAAATGAAAATCATCTTAAAGAAAGAAATATAATTAGGAAAAAAAAATTCAACGTGGCAGGAATAGCTAGAACACGGGTTCACGTCACTTCACGTCACGGAAACTCGGAACAGTCCAAGCGCTGTAGTCAATTAGAAACCTAACCTAATTAAATATATAAAAATATAGTATAAAATTTCGACGCAGTCCAATATGTACGTATGGATTAATTTTCCACGGCCGCTTAAGATTTTTTATACGGTTCTAAATATTGAAGTTTAGGGGTAGGAAAAGCTTTTAAATATAAGTTTTTAGGATAGGGTACCTTATGAGAAAAAAAGGAACCCTCATAAGATCACTTTTTGCCCGTATGTCTGTCTTTCTGTCTGACTGTCAAGCCTTTATCTTATTAACATTTGGAGATATCGAGTAGAAATTCAAACATACTCAGATCTACGGCCCCATAATTTCCTGACAAAAAACGTATTTCTACATTTACTGTAATATATGGACGTTTATATCACATGAAACGCATATTTCGACAATATAAAGGGAATAAAAATTAGTAGGGTACTTCTGAAAAATCTTTAATCCCAAAAAAAAATTAAAAGGGGCCAAATTTGGTATTAAAGCCGCTAATTTAATTGAGGTGTCAGATGAAAGGGCTCTGGCTAAGCTAAGTCTGAATTTCAGAAAAAGCTCGAGACCTCCAATTTCTTAAGGAATCCAAGGTGAGCGAGCCGGACTCGCGCTTGTTTGGTTCTTTTTTAACTTCACGTAGCTTCAAATATATATCAGGGTAGGCAGAGGTAATCTAGTGTTAAGACACTCCGTTCCCCAATTTCCGCCCTGTTACCAAGACATCGTGCTTTGAATGAGAAAATTCTATGCCACGCTTTGTCTTTTTACCGCAGCGAGGAAATAAAAATTATTTAAAAAAAAAAAATATGAAATTATTAATTCTTAAATTATTAAACTCTTATTTTTGCTAAGTTTCCTTATCAATGATAATACAAAGAATAAGGATAATGGCAGGATAGCGGTTTTCACAAGATTTTAACATAAAAGCGTATAGAAGATTGATATGTTTGTTTTGTTTTTTTATAGAAGTGATAGTTTTCAAATTGCTAAAATAAAATATTTTTTGTATTTTTTTTGCTGTCATATAAACCAAAATTACAATATATTTCAGACAATTTCTTTAAAATAATCTTCATACTACACTACACTGTGAGACAGACAGACAATCGTTTCCTCCATATATATATATCTATATATATGGAGGAATCGAGTGTCTGAATACAGTGATGATATATGTACATATATAGCATCAAATCGACATAGCCAGAATAAAAAAGAAGCAAATTTTATGCAAATATTTCACGAATTTCAAACTAAATACAATATTAGGCTTAACGATAAAATACGTACTACGAGCAAAACAAGTAAAAAGAAACTAAGCAATCATCTGAACAATGGACGGGGGAAATTCCCGAAACATTGGAAATAAATATTTTATCAGAACCTTAGCTGATTTGCTTGTATTTAGGGTTCTATATAAAAATAAAAATAAGTTAGTTTCATTATTTACATACAAATAATTAATTAATGGAGTTTGGGAAATATTGGAGGACGAATTTGTCGATGTTCAAAAAGGTTCCGTTTATTAAAACACTCCGTTTGCCCTTTTCCGTCGAGTATTGGAGGTATTGCTGGTTGAGCTGCGGAGCTCGACGCCGCGCTTTGCCTCGATGTCGAAAAAAAACAACTGAATAACCGATTTTTGTTAACTTGTATGTACCTAAACAACTTTATGTTATTTGTTTAACATAAGTAAGATTAATTTTAGCATAAATTTATTTACAAGTGTAGTATTTTGTGAATTGGGTGTAGGTTTATTTTCAATACATAATTTATTTGGTTATTGCGATTTAATTTTAAAATGTTTTATTAAATCAATTCCCTTTTACATTTTATAATATATACTATAATTAAATAAAATATATTTAATATTCAAAATAAGAATAATGAAAACGAATCAGGTCGTCATGAGGCAGCGGGGTGGGGTCTGTAAACGCAACGGGGGGCAAATTATATTCATTTCTATGCTGACTTCGGTGATAACAAGATGGCGTTGAACTCCGTCACTTACACAAGCTTTAAAAAATTGGGCGGTGCGGTATTGATCACTCCGTTCTCCACTTTATCACTCCTTTAACTTTTTAACTTAATCTTTATTTTACAACCTAATTACAATACGTATTAAATCAAGTAAACTCTGACACCATTTTTCTAGTAATGGAATAAAGAGATAACATAAAGTAGATTATAAATACAATACGATTCACGTCCAGGTGACACGCTCCCGGGTGACTCCCGGTAAATGATAAGTTAATTTCTCTCATTCCTCTGACGTGAAATATATTAACTTTATATCTACATATTGTTGTAGGTTAATGTGATTTTTAAGCTTCAGATTTTGTTTCGTTTGTAGAACAGTAGGCAGACAGGACTTGAAAAATTCTTCGTTCTTCACTTTCCGCCGGATTCGAGATAGGGCGTGATGAATGGTGAAACTGAACGCCAAGTATTGTTCTTACAACATAAACATATTTTAATATCTAGAATAAAATTGATTTATTATCCAGGAAGAAAAAGAACCCACAATAGCCTCATTAAATATAACAAATTTAAAATTATTATATTTGGTCCTTCTAAAATATACATCCATATAATATTTCAAGTAAATCGTAATTCCTCTAGCTTTCAGTTTTAGTAGTTTGAATGTTCTATTATGATTTTGACAAATGATGTTAGTAAATAGGCCTCCAGAGGTCGTCGTCTCCTCTCGACCTGAAACCTTGAATACCTGTTATCCATTATAATATGTTCATATTGAATTGAACAAAAATAGATTTTATGAGCTATTATTAATATTTATACGTATAAATAGCTTGAAACTATTCGTTTTTTATGGGCATAAGCGTGCAAATTTAAATTTGACACTCAACAAAAGTGGGAAACGGAAGTCTCTTAATGGGAACGGAGTATCGTAGCTCTAGGTTCCCAGGTTACCTCTGCCTACTCAGCTATGTGGGAAATAGTACGGAATCACGAAAAAATCGAGATGCTTTATTTTGTATATTAAGTCCAAAGACAGTTTCTGGTGACGTTTAGTACCTAAATCTATAAAACATATTACAGGAACAATATGAATAACTGAGAAGTATGGTACATATTTATAAGCTCACGTCAAGTTTCTTGATGCGAAGAGCAAACTAAGTTACCAAAGATTTTGTTAATACAATAAAGGTAAAACGGTTTCGGGACTCCTACACTACTTATAAATAGTTCGTTCTTTTATTTTCGCGATAAAATATATTATTAAAAGATTGAAAAAAAATATATTGTAGGCCTGTCGGGGCACAGGTGTGCAGCTGTAAGCGCGACAGGTCGTGAGTTCGACACCAACTCGAGGAAATGAAATATTTCATATTTTAATTTTTCGTTCTGGTGACGAGGCAAAGCGCTGCGTTGTGTTTCGCCATTTAATATGAAATGCCTCCAGTATTCAACAGAAAGGGGGTAAGAGAAGTGTCCTAATGGGAACAGAGTGCTTTACACTACGTTCAATAGAACAATCAAAGTGTTATCTAAAATATGGATCCATGTCTGAATCCACCGATAATTACATCAAAAAATATGAATCCACATCCATATAAAGAAATGATAAAAAAAAATATACAATATTAACAGTAGTTCCAACCATAAAAATTAAATAAAAAAATATGGCCAAGCAAACTGGCCAAGCTAAGTAAAACCGTTTAATAAAAATACATTATTAGAATCACCTCTTGCTCATTAAAAATAAGAAATAACTTCAGTACGAGTCCACTATAAAAGTTAATGTTGTCTTGAGTGGGCAACAATATAGTTTACGTGTATAGTACTTACAATTTATCAAATGCAATCTAATATAAACCATATGTTTATGTAAATAGAGTTAAATATGTAATGGTTTCCATTTTCTATTAACCAGCAAACGATTTTAGTTTTAATGAAGCAGAAAATAAGATAAATATTTGCTTATTGCTTTTTCTACAGCTAATGCTATAATGTAAAAGGTACTAGGATTCTTACCTGTGCACATTCGTATAAAAATAAAAATGATATTAAGATAATTTTTATTTAGCTTCACTTTGTACCTCGCATAAAGCAGAGTTAGTAGAGGAAACCCAATGTCAAGACACTCCGTTCCCAACGTGTCGTTAAATAGCGGAAATCAATACCTCGTAGCCTCTTTTAAGGCAACGGTTGTGGCTTCGTTTCTCACTCGAAGGCGTGAATTGTTTTCATTTTCTTACTCTAGTAACAAGACAATGCGCTGCGTTGAGTTCCGCCGTTCGTCTAGTCGTTTATTGTCACGAAAATTGTTTAACACTCGGTCCCAATTGTTTTCATGTACTTTCACTCTTATCAGAATAAGACAGTGTGCGACCAGTATTCGGAATGAGAGAGAAAAATTATCCATAAAAACTTAAAAAGGCATGTATTGAATCCATTAACTACCCTAAAATCGTATGTTCTTTTTTCCTTTTGTAGTAGGGGTTGCCTGGAAGAGACCACATGTGCTGATAAGGCCTCCTTTACACCAATGCTTATGTTTTTTTTTTTAATTCTTGTTGCGTATAATCATGATAGTATAATAATATATTAAATAAATAAAAAAAATAGTAAAATATGATTGTACTTGGTACTCTACAATAGACGTACATGTCAATAATACTTCAACGTTGGCCTTAAACAAATTTATAAAGTAAGCTTAAACGATACTAAGAACATTTTCTAACTATAATATGAAATATTTATAAAATTATTCATCAGTCATCTCAAAATTGAATTGACAAGCCCGATCAGGATGACCCGTGGGAGACGTTTAGTAACACGATTATTTTGGTCATTTGGCGGCTTAAGTTAAAAGCTTTCAGGTGTTCACAATAAATCAATATTGTATAATGGATAAATATTTTTTTAAGATACTTTCATTCAACAATTCCTGCCGAATCCTGGAGACATTTCGTATTGAGCGGCGAAACTGAACGCCACGGGTTGCCTCGACACCTGGTTGAGAAAATGAAAATAATAAACATTTCATTACCTCCAGGAATCGAACCTGTCGCGTTTATAGTCGCACGCTTCTAATCCGGTGCCACGACGGTGAAATTTTAATATTTTTATTATATAGATATTTCTTTCGTATACCTCCATTTTTTTTTGTTGTGTTGAGACAACTGAAAGTAAATAACTTTCAGGCCGCAGTGGCGCAGTGGTACAGCGTTTTGACTGATGTGAGTTCGATTCACACTCGGAGGAATCACATCCTCTGGATCGTCGTCTCGAGCCTCGTTGGATTCCGCTTATCAAATCCCCTGATATTGCTCAAATTCAATTGCTCCACAGATGATCTATTATTTGTCTCATTTTTAAGACATTGACACTAAGATAAGACACTAAGTGGCGGAACTCAACGCTTCATTTTGCACAACACACGTGACCTTATGAACTAATATTTTATAATATTTAATGCCTCTATATTAAATAAAAAGTAAATAGGGTGGTTCTCGCAGCCTGTCCAATATATAGAAAAAAACTTTACAAAAAACGCTAACTTTATAACAGGAATCAGAAATCAGATTAGAAACTCAACTAATATGGTAGTTTTCCACATGGCTGATGACGAGTTATTTCATTAAGTGACTGTGATAGCCTGTAGAGCTTTTCGAACTTTATCAAAGGAATTTTATCGAAGCTTGGTATTTTTTTAGACTTCGTAGTTCATGCATCCCGTATATAGCAGAGTACAAAAAGTTAAAACACAAGCGAGCGGAAATTATTTATCCTCGAAGTGGGAATTGAACCCACGACCGCTGCGTTTACAGATTTTTATAATATTTTCACTGACCAATAAATAGGAAGTCACGGAGCAACGTATATAAAATCAAATCAAATCAGCTTCACGCTGTATCCCGCACACTGCAGGGTAGGCAGAGGAAACGTAGTGAAAGACACTCCGTTCCCCACTTTCTGCCGAATTCCGGAGGCATTGCGTGTTAAGTGGCAGAACTCAACGCCGCGCTTTGCCTCGACGCCAGAGCGAAGAAATGGAAATATAAATTTAAGTAAATATTTCTATACAACGTATATGCTTCTGTTTATCCCGGAATTCCCGCGAGATAGGGATTTCAGTATGTGGTATTTACTGTATACGGTATAGAGATCACATGTACCGTGTACACTATACAGTACTTATAATATAGGTTTAAAAAAATCTATTAAATACGATTTTTTTTTTCGATTTAAGGATGTTAATGACGATGTATTAAATATGAAGCAGTATAGATAATCATACTAAAATAACCAACCAAAACTTTCTCTAAATATACTTCATATAGATATTATTATACTTCTGTGCGGGGCCTCTGATTTATTATAGAATTCTAATATTTTGAATCTACTACCAATGAGTGAATATCCATATACCATTTCTTCTACCAAACATTAGGAAGAAGAAAATTATTAGGATGATAAAAATAAATGTGTTTTCACTTGACTAGCTCTTATGGCCGTTCGGCTCCATCATCCAGCTAGGGACCAAAATGCGAGTCATCTTTTTATTGTTAGTAGATATTTTGACGCACACCTAATATAAGGACTTTATTAATATTGTTGGTTGTTTTCCTATTATATTTGGGTTTTTTATGAAATAAAGGAAGTTGGCTATTAAATTTAGGCAATTTTTATTTTAAAAAACAAATAAATCAGATTTACGCTGTATTACGGACACAGCAGGGTAGGCAAAGGGAATCTAGTGTTAAGACACTCCGTTCCCTACTTTCTGCCGAACTATCGTTTTCTCATTTTGTATAGATATACCTATGCCATGCTCCCCACAGACGCTAATTGAGCCCATATTTTGTTTATATGGAGGTGGCGGTACTAAATTTTGTATCCCGCACATGGTAGGGTAGCTACAAAGTGTAAAGACATTTCGTTCTCATTAAGATACAGAATAAGATCAGACATTCCGCAGAATTAGAGCCCGAGTCATTACGACAGCAAGGAACTGATAATTAAGTATTCCATTTTCATTTATAAAAAGTATTGAGGACACGCATATCGAACTGCAGGATAAAATCTAGTAAAAAATAAGTATTTTATTTTCGTGTATCAAATAGAATTTTGCTCCATTTTTATCTATATCGAGAATTTCAGTATTTGTGGATACGAGAATAGGAGCACATTCGAGTGTTTTATCGATTTGTAAATTTTACCGTTACGTTATTAAAGTCACTGATGCAGTGAGAAAGCTTATGAATTTGTGTATTCATTATAAGTATTTTATTATGAAATATCTACTTTGTTTTAGGAGAAGAAATGATCTCAAAAACATAAGCTTTTACCTCGTGGGCATACTCTAATTTTTATGTATATTCTTCATTGTTTTGTCATCTTTAACTTCAACTTTGTCAATCTCTTGTAGCATTGTGTCAAATTTAAAAGAATAATATTTATATTTTTTGGACCATTATGAAGAAGTCTTTTCTTTATTTTATTCGTAGAAGGATTTAGGACAAGATCGAGTAGTAGCAATTGTTACTAGATTTAAAGATTTAGATAACATTCAATTATGCAGCATTCAATATCCAGTGGTGAAAAATAACTCGGTGGAAATGTTGCCATCATCATGAGTAGACTTTTTTAAGGTAACTGAAAAACAACGATGCTGTAGATTGTGGCCTCTTATGTCGTAAGCCGAGGTAGATATAGATATTTAACTAGGGAAATTTTAATATATGACTCTAGCCATATTTTTAAATTTGTAACATGTATTTAGATACAAAATTCTGTATATTTGTATTAAGAGCAATAAATGTTTTATTTGTTATTTATTTCTTTTATTTATTGCATACTGATGATTTTAAACTACTAAATCATATATTCCAAATATTCAAAGATATTATTTCAAGTTGAATACTGCGCCCTGTCACATCGTACAAAGTAGAAAAATAGAAATAGTTTGAATTATAATAATTAATCCAAAGACACCGAACCCACAACCCACGTTTACAGTCCAGAGATTCCTCTACGTTAGAACGTTGAAATTTTCTAATCTAAACGCAATATAAATAAATATTACGATACAATTTCAGTTTTACTGGAAATGACTATAGTAGTGTTAAAAAACGAAGCTTAAACAGCGTCTGTCTCTCGCGAGAGTCGGCGTTGAGAAAACAAAGGATAAATCTCTTGGCTATGAGATGGTTTAAAGGAAAGGTTACAGCGGACACCAAAATTGGAAAATTTTCAGCTATATACTGCACATCCCGCATGTAACAAGGTAGGCAGAGGAAGCTTAGTGATGAGATTCTCCGTCTTCGAGACCGCCCAATTTTCAAGATATTGTATGTTGAGTGGCGGAACCACCGTGTATGTTGCCTACTGCTCCACGTCGCGAAGTCTCCAAAAAAATATGAAATGATGGAAAAAATAACAAAACGCAACGTTGAGTTCTTCCACTCCACATGGAATGTTTCAAAAGCTGAGTGGCACGTAGGGGACGCACTGACTTAAAAATGACATTTGAGCGTGAAAATATCGATAATTATAAATAACGAAATAGCTATCCCTATAACCTACCCAAGTTAAACCGTGATTTGAGCACTAATGTCTTATATTTAATCGCTATATTCCTACACTTCGTGTCAACAATGCACTTTAAATGTAACACACTGAGACCTCAAGTGAGGATTTATTACAACAAATAGCTGTAGGATATCTTTATCTTGCCTTTATAAAGGATAATCAAAACAATTTGTTTGAAATATATATATCTTGTTTATATTAGAGTCTTTTCTCTCTTACTTAACTCGATTTAGATGCGATTTTTATATAATTTATCTTCACGCTGTATCCCGCGTATAGTAGGGTAGGTAGAGGAAGTGTTGGGGCAACTCGTTCTGTATGTACTGGCTCATTTTCGAGATATCGCGGTAGAATTGAAAAAACAATGAAATTAGTTAATATTTCAGTCCCGAAGAGAAATCGAAGCCACAACCGCTGCGTTTACAGTAAGACACGACGCTGCAGGCACTGCGGCATAAGGCATCAAAAGTACTTTAATAAATAAATAATGAATTTTAATAACATGTTTTATGTAACAAATTCATCTTGGAAAATCTTTTAAGAAATATTACTCTTTACGAAATGTCTTAAGAATAATTTTGCTTTATTACAATTTTAATATTGTTCAAATAAATTTAATTTTGTAACAAAATTTTCTTTTTGTACGCGCTAAAAAGTACTTCAGATTGAAATACGAGAGATAAAATTTAATTTATTAAATTTATATCTTTTCTGTATAATATGGCTTTGCAAATCAAAAGCCAAATGAGTCGGTGAGGCCGTCGTGACGGAGTAAGTACATGCGTGTGACTATAGAAGCAACGGCTGTGGGTTCGATTTCCACTGTGGGGAGTGAAATTTTGAATATTTTGCCACTCAACACGCAATAAGGTGAAGAAATCTTTTCAATATAAAATAATTTTATTTAATATTCGTAGCAAAAAAGTGATCATGGCCTAGTTGAAAAGTATCTGGCTATACACTATTTTTGTGGGTTCGATCCACATGATGCTAAAAAAGCAACTTCCCGCATATTTCCGCATAGCCGAATAGGAACAGGGACTTTTAGCGATAAAACGTGTGATACTACGTTTAGTGATACTACGTTTCACACGATTTCCCCACCGCGCAATTCCTATAGCTATTTCACAAGAAATATCTCAAGTTCTTATAGAAAGCGGAGAACAGAGTATATTGAGACTAGGATCCCCTAATAGAGTCTATAAAATAACTGTTTACATTAGGCACCCACTCCGTTTCATTATACACGAATATACCTACACTGAATCGATCGACTGAAGCTTTGTAAAGTGTCGCGTAGAGTTGTGAAAATAGCATAAAACGAGAGGCGGCCGGCCGTAACGCTGTGATTCGATGCTTTTATGTTGTTTTTTATTGTTTATTTGCAACATTTTTCTAATAGTTTGTAAGCTGTCTGACTGTAAATGTGAATATTGTAGGTTCGATTCTCGCCCGAGTAAACGAATTATTTTGAATTCTTCGCTTTGCTTTCAAGACAAAACGTAGCGATAAGGTCCGTTACTCTACACAAGAAAACATAATGCCAAGAAAAATTGGCGGTGCACGACTGCCAATACTGCATATAGCGGGATAGACAGAACAAAGATGAATACTAAGGTGTATGTAATGGGTTTCTTAGATATGTTTGAATTTTCCTTTTAGTTTTGACCGAAATATTTACAAAAGATTTCACTTCTTAATTATCGCAACAATTTCTTCAAAAAAAAGCTCCTAGTGTCAAGGCACTTGACACTTACTCTGTTTTTTTTGTTAAACCCTAAGATCTCTGGATCTACAGGTCCGATTTACTTTTTTTGGTTTTGTATAAAGCTACATACCTCAAGAATAATAGAAGCAATATAACATTACGGTGTAAGTTTTAATTAGACTTAAATTACGAAATAACAATAATAATGAACACCATCTAATTGCTTTAAGCCTGCAAAAATAGCTTTATATATGTCAGTACATTTTATAAAAGAAATATTATATTTTATTAGTTCAAAAAAAATTGCGATACCGTATATCTATCTCTTATAAATAAGTAGCTATAAGACAGTTTTTGGCAAAAAATAAAAAGCCATTGCATGTCACCTTGCACTTCACCGTTTTGTATTTGACATTGATTTTGAAACTTACGAGCGAAAGTTATTCTTTCATCAAGGAAGTTTTATCAAGATGAGTCTCGACTTTTATAGCATGTAATTTAGACGTATATTTTTCGAGAAAATGTTAAATAAAATAATTCAACGCTCTGTTTACGGTCGTAAGGTGAGACTCTAGATGACATGAAGCAGCCACGTAGTGCTTGTACTTTCTCATAATGAAGTATTATAGGTGATAGGCGGTCGAAGTCGCGAGTAGGTCGTTAGTATTCTATATTTAGATAAACATAGGAACTCCACTCACATGTTAAAGTAAACTACCTTTTTTATTACTACGGTTCCGATATAAAATAAAAGCGGCAAGCTCCTTTTCTTGGAATTCCTAGATAAGTAAGAACATTTTTATACATTTATTGGTGTTTCGATAAAAATCATTTCAAAAATAGCTTAATACTTTATCCCGCATATTGCAGAGTAGACAGAGGGAACCTGGCTTAAAGATACTCCGTTCTCACTTCCGATTTTCAACACATTGATGAGTAGCGGATATTTTTATTTAGGTTCACGCTGTATCCCGCACATACCAGGGCAGATAGAGAGAACCTGAGAACCTAGTGTTAACACTCCCATTGAGAAGACACTTCCGTTCCCCGCTTTCCACCGAATTCCCAAGGTATTCCGTATTGATAGTTAGTTAGTAATAACCAATAGTTTTAGGAACTCGTCACTGCACTTTGCGTCGTTACCAGAGCGAGAATATGAATATATCAAATATTTCATTACCTCGAGTGGGAATCGATCACACGACCTGTCGCGTTCACAGTCGCACGTTTATGCCCCTGCACCACGACTAGGGTAGTCGTGACTAAATGGGCATATAGAATTGTGTATTCGATATAGAATTGTACAAGGCTATCTTTGTAATCCACTCTATTGTAGGATTCAAGCATCTAGGGCATCTCCGACGTATCTATTCTAAGATTCGAACTCAAATTCAAGATATTTATATTTTCATTTTATATAGTACAATTTTAGTTCAAGATGTTGAAATTCGTATTATCATCCTATAAGATTACATTAAAATTTGAGATTACATTGGAAACAAATGATATTTTTTTTTGCTTAAAGGTTTTAGTGAGTTAGGCTAGTTCTTTAAAAGTAGAGTAGGCAGAGGGAACCTAGTGATAAGACACCTCGTTCCCCATTATGAGCCGGGTTCCGGAGGCATTGCTGGTTGAGAATTTAACAAAATAGTTTGTTGCGACACCAGAGCGAAAACATGAAAATGTTGGGAGTCGAACCCACAACTTATAGTGTTTACAGACACACTTTGTGCCCTTGCGTCGCGACTAGTCTTACTATTTTTTTATTTTAATATCAAAACAAAAAATAAGTAATTTAGTCATTGTTTGAAGTAAGTAGTTAAAGTGGGACTTCATAGAAGCCTGCCCAAAGCGATACCTTAATAACGTCCCCATTATGTCGATGGAATAAATTATTATGTTAATTTTTATTTAAGAATATCCCTACGGTACAGTTGATGTTTTAAGATAGAACTTTTTTAAAGAATTTATAATATCATTCGTTTTCAGTCCTATTAGAGACATTGAGTGTAGAGTGGCGGAACTCACCGCCCGTGGTGTGTATGGTTACTAGAGCCTAGATAATGATTAAATTTGAACTGGTAGCTTGTAATTATTAACCCTCATTCAAAATGCTTACGTTAAAAAAGATAATGGATCGATTTTGTCTATTTTCTTACATTATTTATTTATCAACAATATCTATGGGTTTTATTAACGAAATGTGCATAAATAAATTTGTCCATATGCGTTGCAACGCAAAGGGACTTAAGATTATGAATGAGAAAATTATTTCATTGAAGATTTGACGGAAAATGGGGAATAGAGTGTCTTAACTTTATGTTGCATACCATGCTATATAGCGTGAAGATAAAAAAATGTATTAAAAAATTTTTTAAGTGAAAAAGTCCAGAAACCTAAGTAATATTAAATCCATCTCGAAGTGCATCTGCTAGTTTAGATTACACAACTTAAAAGTATAAGAACTATTTTCTAATGCTTGTTGCACACGGGCTTATGGAAGAAACTGCAACACGCGCTGTATCCCGCATTAAGCAGAGTTATGCTATATATATGTAGGGTTGATGTATATAGAGTTATGTAGAGCAGCGGGCAAAGGGAGCCTGGAAACCTAGCGTTCAGATACCCCGTTGCCGTTATGACACTCTGTTCCCCACTTTCTTTCGAAATTTGGAAGCATTGCGTGTTGAGTGGTGGACCCTCGTTCTGTCGTCTGCGTTTCGAGGAAATGAAAAATATCAATATTTTATTCAGTCGAATGGAAATCGAACCCATTAATTGTCGGGCTTACACTTACCGCTTGTGCCCCTGAGCCACGACTGGCCTTTATGATTTCTTGGTCTTTTTAAAAATATGTAACATTTATTTATTTATATTATAAGTTCTAAGTCCGTGCTAAATTTCATAACGACTTATGAAATTCATTTTGTAGGTCTACGAAAAATACCTTTAGGTTTTGATTCCGCAGCCAATTTTATATAAAATGCAGCAAAATCAGTGAGTAAATCCTCGTATCTTTTGATTGCGTCACAAGGATTCCATCTTTATATTTTGAGGTATGGAATCCTAAAAATATATCATTTTACTAACCTCATGCACGTGTACAGCACGTGTGTCACAGCTTTACCTAAGCTTATCTAAGACAGTATTTTCTACGAGTTTTCATAGCAGGAGCTAACTTCCTTTGCATAAAATTATACGACAAGCTTTTAGTATGAAAGTTTCTTGTGTTTCTTTTAAACTAAATTACTTTACTTTATTCATATGTATATGTATATGTACGAATAATTAGACTATTGTATTATAATTTTGTTATAAAAATTTTATGTTGTGTTGGGAAAAACGGCGGTAAGTATCGCCACCTTAACATGCAATGCCTCCAGAATTCGGCTAAAATTGGGAAACGGAAGTTGTTTATGGGAAAAGGATAAAATTTCAACTTCACTTAGCTTCATTTTGGCTACATCCAAACTTCTTCTATGTTAATGTTTAAAGTACAGAGAATCTTTATTTACTGATATTTTAGGATTTTTTTTGATAATTTCAATATTTTTTAGCTTTACACTTACCCACTATCTACTTATTTTTTAATTAATTACACGTCGAGTAAGAGACCTAAACGCCACATCTTGTCTTGGAGAAACGGAAAATTTTAATTTTCATAAAAAAACCGTGAAGCTGAAAGAAAATTTACTGTAAATATATACATATATTAAACAATTTATTAAAACATCAATATCTATTACCATACTACAGCATTTACCAAAACCAACATATAAAAGGCAAAAAGCCACATAATGTAAAAACACCGCCCTAAATTCGTTGTAGGGGACCATCGGACCGCGTAATTACGAGTACGGTCAACAAAAGTAGTTTATATATTTATTTTTAGCACATTTTGATGAAACAGTGTGTGTGTTAGTAACCAATAGGTGATTTTAATTATACTAATATGATGTGTCTTACTTATCTGTATGTAATATGTGATAGAAAATATGGTTTGACAGTATTATTCTTTATGATGCAACCATATTTGTAATAAAATTATATAAAAGGTAGATATCTATTTCTTTAGCTTTACGCTGTATGTATCCTGGGTAAGGTAGGCAGAGGGAGCCTATCGTTAAGACACCACGTTCTCCACTTTCGCCATGTGACAGAACTTAAGCCTTTGCCTCGACACGAGAGCGCTGAAATGAAAATATTATATAACGTTTACAGTCACATGACTGCGCCACGACAGCCCTTCTTTTGTGATTTTTTTTTAATATTATACTGTGGCAGTGAAGATGAGTATTAATGCGTTGTGGAGGGATCCCGGAATTTTTTTTCATCTGGAAGAAAGTGTTTTACGGATATGCGTCCCGAATGGGGACTCGAGTGGGATATGTGGGTCTCAAGGATAGACATATGTATACCGTCCACACAACCCACTAAACCCGGTGCTCCTTCTCGACCGCCACAGGCCGGTGCTACGGAAGTCAAGAATTCTTCTACAAACCCGGCGACCCCTGAAGCCTACATTTGTAATCCCACAGTATTAGTATATTTTATATTTGTAGTGTTCATTAAAATAACACGTACGTTAATTTAATTTAGTTTATTTTTCAAAGTGTATGTTCAGTGCCGAAACTTTACGCGATGTCTTGTCTAGTTACCAGAGAGAGAAAGAGTGAGTAATAATTAATTCCCCCGAGTTGATTTCGTACTCACAACCATCGCGGTTACAAATACACGCTATACCCTATACGAGCTCTTCTGATCTATATATATATATATAAATAAAATTGCTATAAACACAAACAAAAAAAATATTTCTATTTGCGCTTTTAATTAAAAATAAAACAATACGACACTTCAGGAGTTTAAAAAACGAACGAATCTAACTATTTATTCTAATCAACTGTATACCCGATTTTATAGTAAACAGGAGTATAAAAAAACGCATTTCATTTGTATTTCATTTTCTTGATTTAGTGATCCATATCACGATTTCCGTGGGCAAGAAACAGTTATCATATCATGATTTTATTGTCAATGAAACTAGTATTTTTTTTTTAAAAATGATCTTGTGATCGCTAAAAAACATCTGTACTTTCTGTAATTATTTTAGCTTCACACTGTATACAGCACAGCAAAGAGAACCAGTGTGAATTTGGGCTTTTAGAAGCCTAGTGTCACTCCGTAGTCACTGCGTTTCCATTAACACACTTTCGCCAAATTCGTAGCCATTGAGTGACGGAACTCATCGCCGCGCTCTTCTCGTGCCTCGTTACCAGAGCGAGTAAACTAAAATATTAAATATTACATTTCCTCCATTCGGAATCGAACCACAACTTGTCGCATTTAAACACGCCACGGCTGGACTCTATAATATAAAAGAATATTTCATATTCCAATATCACTTACACATATATTTGACAAATAGTCCACGCGGGTATGGTATGGTCATATCTTAGAAAATACAATTTTCATATAAAATTCATTTTACGCTTATACGTACGTCCCGTGTCTCATAATAGGCTCGTATGAGCACGCGTCATATCACTTCTACTTTCTGATTAAAATCATACCATATCATATTGAATTATTCCCTGCAAGGTAAAGTACAGTTAGAATATAAATATACTTTCAAATATTTTATTTTTAATATTGTTAGTAACCATTGAGTTCCAAGATTATTGATTTCAGAAGACTATAGGGACGATATCTCTATGAGAGGAAAAGTATCACATAATTTTTAGTTACGAAGTCGTTGTTTCTTCTTATTCTGTCCAAAACTTGCGTTCAGCACTACCTTTTCTTTCACCAGACCAGAGAGAAGGAAATATATTAAGCATATTTTATAATTCTCATAATTTATCATAATTTATCCTTTAACTTACAAACGGAACATAACCTTGATTAGAAATCATTCATTAATTAACTTGAAAGAAATACGTAATAGATTTTCGTTGCAGTCAGTACTAGCACGTCTCATTACCGGAGACTGCGACCGCACGGTATGTGAGCATCGCGCGGTCGGCAGTGTTTGAGTTCTTCTATTGATTAACATATGTACATAATGAATATATGGTATTTAGTAGTTTTCGTAATTCTAAGACAGCGTGTTCTTGAAATAAAGTCCGTTTAACGGGCATTGTGTGATAGTTGGCGGAACTTAACGCTGAAGAGTGTATTATTACACATTAGATAGAGAAGATGAATTATAGATAAATACTGTTTTAACTCTTAGTTGCCTCTGTGTATAGCAGAGCTATGCGTGAAAGTGCGTGAAGGTCAAAAATAACTATATTTCACTTACGTCATAAAAAAAACATAACAGAATATTTTTGAATATTTTGCAATTATAAAAATATGATAAAATAATTGTTATTTTCTATTCAATTACAATTTATCGTAAACAGAGTAGATTGACTAAATCAGTTACGGCTATTTAAATGTAAATTGAGGACATGGTCTTCAGGGCATGCGATCGTGTAGACTTGCTACAGTATGAATCTAGTCATACCGAGAGAATTAGAATTTATTTATAAAAATATAAAAGTTGCGTTTGTGAGGTGTAATCGCGATAGTTGTAGGTTCGACTCTCACACTGAGAAATGAATTATTTACATTTCCCCGCGCTGGTAGACAACCGTGAAACCCGGTGTTGAGCTCCACCGCTCAGAAGGTTATATCACGAACTAGGGTGGAAAGTAGATAAGGGAATATCTGGACACTAAGTTCTCCCTGCCTATCTTGATACATTCAGGCTAATACAGAAATGTTGTGTTATGTAAAATTTCAGTATCTATGTAGTTTCGAATCTACATTATTGTTAATTAGGCGGAAAGTGGAGATCGGAGTGTCTTAGCACTAGATTAACTCTGCCTACCATGCTGTATACAACGTGAAGGTAATTTATTTTTTATTTTACTAATATTATAAAGCTGAAGATTAATTTAATTGATTAAACGCGCTAATCTCAGCAAGTACTATATAAAATCAAATAACGACTTTGTTCTAATATCAAAAGTATCAAGTTTACAACGTTTCCAAATCTGTAGAGGGTGCACTAAATTTTGAATTGTAAATTGCTAGACGCGTATAATTCTATCAGCGTTCGAGTCAGGTGCGATATTAACATTCTATGGCAAATGTCAAATCAGTGTTGCGCGTCATAAACTAAAACTGAATTTCAATTTTAAATGTTAAATTATGGTATATATTAAGGCTGTGGTATTCCCCCGAGTGGATTTCGAATCCACAATCTCCGCGCTTACGACGACCTCATTAGTTAAGAATTTAGAATATAGTGAAGAAGGAAGTGACTTAAATAGAAATATAATACAAAAATGTATAAAAGTTTACCTTGAAACTATCATCATCATCATCTTCATATTGACAAATCATCACTCAAATTAAACTTTTGAGATGGTTTTTGAAAAACGAGTAAAATCATTTTCAATTAGAATACTCTAGATTAGTAAAATAAGAAATATAAAATAATATATAAGGCCATTATGGCGTACTATGTGTGGGTTGAATAAAATCATTTCAATTACTTTATGTTCCGCCAGTCTATGCGTTTTTTTTGCTTCTGCTTTGTAAATATTTCGTTCTTTTCTTACGTATTCTCTCGACGTGCCCAAGCCAACGGAGCACATTCTTCTAATCTATGTGTATTGTCTCTCCAATTTGGGCAGGATCGAAAAGCAGAGTGTATTGACACTGTAGTCTCTAATAAATATATAAACGCGTAAACAATACTTTCCCTTAAATCAATTTTGGTTATCAAATATAAAAAATTGTTTTGTTGTTTTTTATTAGTAAATAAATTTTACACTGTTATTGCCTCAAAATATATTACCCCGTAATATTCGTCGTGTAGGCGGCGTATTAAGATTAAATATGATTAAATATGCATAAGATTTTATATTAAGTCAAAGTCAAGTCACAGGCAATCAATTTTATAATATCTCGTAAGACATACATATACGCCGTCTTGGCGCTGAGGCAGAGCATCTGCTGTAAGTGTAAATAGATTTGATTCCTACTCAGGAGAATAACTATTGGTGGGTAAAAGATTTAGTCTTTTGTATAAGCTATGATATCAAGACTGAAAGGAGAAGAAGAAAATTGGGCTGCAAGTATTGAACGGAGTTAAACAGTGTGGTTCCCCTATGCCTATCTTGTCGCAATTCAGCGTGGAGCTAAATAAAATAAAAAAGAACATACAGACAGACAAATAAACACAATTTTCGAAGAACAATTTGTGCTTCAATTAGTCTTATTAGGTATATTGAAAGTATATCTATAATATAATCTAGAAATTACATTATACTAATGTACACTAGTACTAGTAGTTACATTATCCTAGTTTATACTAGTATAATGTAATCTCTAGATTATATTTACTTATAAATTTGTTTTAGCAATTAATTGTACTACTATTCTTAAAGAAAAATAATTATATATTTTTAATTTCAGGCTGTATTCCGCACATAGCAGCAGAGTAAGCAGAGGGAACCTGGGAACCTTATGTTAAGACATTCCTATTTCCTACTTTCTGCCATATTCTCGAGGCATTACGTGTTAAGTGGCATAGGTCAACGCCGCTTATAAGAAATTAAGCTATGTAAATGAAACGGCCGTCGTGGCGCAGAGGGATGGTACACCAATTACGCTGATACTTCTGATAGCTGCTATAAATTCTATACATATTTTATATGTGCATATATTTTATAGTAACAATCATTATATAACCTCAAAACACATTTTAAAAGATTAACTCACGTCATTCAGTCTATGGTTGTCATGATGAAATTGAAAGTTAAATATGTTTATAAATAATTTTACTTAAAAAAATCTATCAAAATGAATTACATGGACCGATTGCCGACGGTGATAAGCTGCTGCTTCTGTTGTTTTCTACGGGCTGGCACTGTCATGATAGCAATATTCTCTTTTGTACGTATTCTTGTATTAAAGAATAGAATAGAATAGTATATTATTTATTGCAAATATAAAAATACATACAAAAACATAGAAACGTCCTACTCTCTACTATCCTTATAAATTTGTGAGAATGGATAGCTGGTTGTTCCTCTTTAATAAAAAATCTAAAACTTACTGAGCGGATTTACATAAATTTTACGTAATACACAGATTATAGCTTTTTTTAGGTTACAAAAAATCTAAAGATATTGTATAAGCGGGCGAAGCCGAAGGTGGTTGCTAGTACCATATAGAATTATTTCTTATTTCTTTAAACGTACATTAAAAATTAAATAGTATTTGCCAATGTATCATCGTGAAACTGGAAAACGTCTTACTGATTTAATGGATGTCGGTTCATTCTTATTCGAGCGGATGAGTATATTTTTATAAAAATATTTTCCAAATAAATTAGAATAAACAAAAAACTATATTGAAATGCTTAAAAACTGTACTGTACTGTACAGTAACTCTAACGTTGGCCCCAATGGGCCCTACTGCGTACTAGTGACGCCGAACATGCAAAATTATGGCCTTGACATGGCTAAGTTCCCTCTCCCTACCGTGCTTTGTGCGGTGTACAGCGTGAGGCGAAAAAAAACAAATATTGAACTATTTCACTCTTATCTTACAGTTATCGGGCCTCGTCTTCGCACCAAATGTGACACACACCAAAGGGTTCTGGAATATGGACCCGGTACTCTCCTACTACAGCTCGGCTACAGAAAACACCTTACAATTCATTCTGGGTGCTGTGTCGATAATGTTGTGTCTTGTCAGCGTTTTGCTACTCGTGGGCTCTATTTGTGTATGTATTAATGTGGTGGAAAATTTTAAGTAAGAAAAAATTATAGCAGGCCCGGCGCAGGGGCACAAGTGAGCTAATGTAAACGGGACAGGTTGTAGGTTCGATGCCCGCTAGAGGAAATGATCTTAAACAAAAATCGATTATCAAACGGACTTAATTTGCTTAAAATAGGTGATATTTCTTTAGATTAAATACGGCTTTGAATTTCGCTATCCAATATATGATATTTTTCAATCAGACTAAAATGAAGAAAGGAGTGTCTTTTTTATCTGACGTATTGTATCCGCCTGATTTTCGAAACGTGAGATGTACTTGAAAATAAAAACTTTTTTTGGTGTATGTATCTAAATCCGTATATTAGAAGGTAGGCAGAGAAAATTCAGTGTTAAGATACTCCGTTCCTTACCTTATTTTGCTCACTTTTCAAGACGTTGCTTCTTGAGTAGAGGAACTCAACATCGGCGCTTTGTCTTGTTACCAGAACGATAAAATTCATTTCCTCTCGTGGAAATTGAATCCTAAACCATCTCGCTTACAGTCATACGCCCCAACTAACATAAAATATACCATAATTTTATACTTTTACAGAATATACCAATTTTAATACTGGTTTACCAGTGGGGCGCCATAGTGTACAGTTTCACCGTGTTTCTTATGTTCTTTATCCTCTCCATATTTTGTTTTTTCATTCATACAAATTGTGTGGTCGCTGGTGCGGTACTTTGTGGACTGATGATAATTCAAGTATTGGGTAAATAGTTTATTGAAAAAAGTAAATAGTATAAAAATTCCTTAAGCAAAATTAAAAAAAAAACATTTCCATTTCTTTCCTCTGGTGTCAAGGCAAAGTGCAGCGTTGAGTTCTGCCACTCAGCACGCAATGCCTCCAGAATTCGACGAAAAGTGAGGAACGGCGTGTCTAAGCGCTAAGTTCCTACTGTCTACTCTGCTGTGTGCGGAATACAGCGTGAAGCTGATAAATTACTTGATTTGGGATAATTATATAAAACTAAACTTTTTAGGCCGTCGATTCTCATTCAGGAGAACAACATGATTTAATTTCTTCGATCTGATAATGAGACAACGCGAGGCGTTGAGTTCCGCCTCAATTTCAAATTTTTACTTTGTTTCGGGAACGGAGTCTCTTACTTTCAGTTTCCCTCTGCGTGCGCTACTATTACATTGAAATATATACAAAATATCACTACGACTGGGAATTGAACCCACAATTATCATCTACACTCAGACACTTGGCAAAATAACGTCAAGATAAATCTTCATGTAAAATTAAAATGTGTAATCCGTTTAAGAATGTAGATGTTAATTCATTTACGTAGCGCTTCGTAGCGCGGCTCGTAGACAGCTATGAAAGTGCTACGAATTGATTCTGTTTGAATGAGTTGGCTTTGTAGATGCTTGTATAAAAGTATAATAATTATGTTTTATGACTTTTTTGTATAAAATATATAGAAACCATAAACCTAAGTGTCCTTTGCACGCGGTGGCACAAGAATGTGGCTGTAAACGAGGCCTTTTTGGGTTCAATTCCCACTCGGGGAAATAATATAGACATTTAATATTTCCATTTCCTCGTGCTGCCAACATAGTCTGATTCCGCCACTCAACACGCAATGCCACGAGAATTGAGCTGAAAGTGGGGAACGGAAGTGTCTTAATGAGAACGGAGTTTCTTAACACTAGGTTCATAGGCTCCCTTTGCCTACTCTGTTTTATGGAAGTAAGTGTAGAAAGGAGTCGAGACCTTACCTACCTAACCTGTCTAGTATACTAAGTTTTTGTATTTAGTTACTCTGTTATGTGAGAAAATAAAATTACAAGATCAATCTGTTCTTTATTCTCTAACTATGCAATAACGGTTATTTAAAACAAAAAAAGAAATATGTATAAATTTTTTTTAAATTTTTATTTATTATAGTATGTGCCTAATGTTTATTAATTTATAATTTCAAACTAATTTAATTATTAGCGTTGTTTTTCTTATCCAGTGACCATGTACTTCGTTATCGTATCGAACAGCCTACGCATGACCCTAAAGTTTCTAACTAGCGACAGTACTTTACCCTAAAACAAGATCCCAAATATATCTTTAAAAAAATCAGCAATTACAATTTTGGCTCAATAAACTTGTTTTTATTTTTCAATTATTTTGTAAATTTGTGATGTTTTTATAAGTTTGTAAATTTGTAATCTTTAGAAATATTTTTTCGATTGTGTATGTGGGAAATAAAATATGTTTCTATTTATCTAATTAATTAATGTTTTACTTTTGAAAGCGACTTTTAGTAGCGACAGTGACAGCGACGGTTGATGGTTTGCGTAGCACATACGGCGTTAAGCTAAAGAAAAAAAGAAAAAGAAAGTTTTATCTTTACCTACCTCGCATATTACTTGTTTTGTTCATTTTGAGTGATAGAAGTCCATACCACACTTGCTCTACCAAATTGTGGATTTCCTGATGCAGTACATACTCTATGTACGTGAACGTGAGGTTTGTGGCTTCGATTCAAATTCGAAATATTTCAATATTTATTTTATTATTATTAATTTCTTCGCTCCAGTAAGCGTGGCGTTGAGTTTCGCCAGCCAACACAGTGAATATTTCTTACAGTAGGTTCTTTCTGCTTATTATGTTATCTGCGGAATACAGAGTGAAGCTAGCAAAGAATCAGGTCTGTTTTATTTAACTGTGCCATTTATTGAATAAAGTAACATTGTTTTATGTTTCTACATAAATATATTGTTCAAGGAAAAAAACTGCATATTATTTTTATAACATAATAAAAAAACTTTTTTCATTATAAGAGTTCCACATTTTGATTGATGGCAAAGATGACTTCCTTAATACAAAATGAGAAATCTCAAAAGTTGCGGCGTTTATTTGCATATCACAATATGATACATTTTTAACATTTTTAAAGTGTTAACCCACACTTACGAAAGAAAAAAAATTATTAAGACTCGAGACCTGGATGGTTCTAGAGTTCGACTCCCGCTTCGTTCAAATTTTTTATTTAAAAGAGGAAAGACTATGCATATGCAAGCTCTAGGTTTTCCTCATTAAAAGCCTAATAAAAAGAAAAAAAAAGAAAATTAACATCTACTAAGATAATAAATATAAAGTTTTCTTTTGCAATCTCTTTCATTTATTTAGAATTTTGTTAATAAAATATTTACGAGAACATCCCACTCTTTTTCAAATTTAAATCATTATTAAGATCCTCATTATCTTTGATCTCCAATATTATCTTTTTCTCTTTAATTTTCTGTATTTATTTTGTATGTCTCTAATTTTTATATCCATTTTTTCGTTTTTGAACTTACTGTTTTCAAACGCCTGTCAAAGGGATTGAAAATTTCATTTACAATGTATACTTTTATACAATTTTATTTTAATAAAAATACAGCGTGAAGCTGAGTTTTATTTTAGGTGTTTTTATTCAAATAAATCAAAATGTGCGAGATATTTCCCGAAGTCGAAAGTTGCTGTTTTGCAATTAGTCTTCGTGTTGGAATGCTTTTGATATCAGTTTTGGCTATAGTTAGTAAATAATTAAAATCCCCCGTCACTACAGTTTTGTCTTTAAATTGTGTATTAATGTTCTCGATTATTCCTGTATAGCAGGGCTGACAAGGGAAAGCTAGTGTCAAGACGCTTTAAAGCCCGCCTTATTTTAAAGAAGTTGTGAAAGTGAGAAACTCAACGCCGCACTTTGTCTCACTAAGCGAAGACATTAAAAAAAATTAAATATAATAATTCCATTGATTGGGTATCGAACATCCTACTATTGTACATACGTCAGACATCACACTGCGCCACTACGGCATCTAAGCTTAAGTACCACAAGATGTATTACAATTTTAAAAACCGCATATTGCATTTAATGAACTATAAAATTTATATTCTAAGAGTAACGAGTTCGTTGCAGTGTCCATAGAGTTTTACGACACTGCGTTACTTGCAATTACATACAGGAGTTCACTTATTGTCAGGCAGGTCAAAATAGAAATAAGTAACTACTACAGTTACTTCATTTGATTTAGAATATCTTGGGTAGGTTACCCACTTGCCATTAAAAATAACTCTTTAGCTCTTTTTCATTATTAATATTTTAGATAGACAAAAAAAACATTTTATATTTAGCTTCACGCAGTATCCCGCGCATAGCAGAATATGCAGAGAGCTAGATAAGACATTGAGTGGTATTGAGAGGCAGAACTTAACGCCGCGTTTTGCATCTTTACTACAAGGGAGTAATTATAATATTAAATATTACATTTCCTTAACAAATTCGTTTCCCAATTGAACCTGTCGTGTTGTTGAGTCACACACTAGTGATTTGTGAAACCTTTACTTACAATCACAGCATAAGAAATGATAGTCATTCATTTCCTCTAGTAAAAATCGAACCCATAACCTTCGTTTTTCAACCTATAGTAACAAGGTTAATAAATAATTATTAACATTTTCAGATGACAGGTGTTGTCAGCCTGAGTATGATTGAACAGAGATCGAATATAGATTATAATAAAGTTCACAATATCTCACATATACAAAGTAAGTTTAATTTTGCAACTACTATTAAAATTTAAAAAAAAAGAGGAGAAATCACGTTCTTTTACTTTCTCGTTGGAATATTCAGAAATTCTGTCTTGGAGGTGAAGAGGAGTACCCTTCACTCCCTAATGAAAAATATATATTATATATATTAATATACTATATATAATAAATTTGTATTTAAATGAAAGCAAAGCATATGACAATAGGTTATTTTTTAATTTTTCATACGCTGATTAGAACCTCAAGACGCGTTGGACAAACTGAACGATCTAGTCTCGTCAGGCATTAGTTGCATGTCCTGCATATTTATGATCACTGGGTTGTGCCTTTTGTACGGGTCGTTAGGAGTAAGTATACCTCAAAAAATCTTAGTAAATGTTATATATATGTTTAATTATACACTGTATCCCGCATATAGCGGGTAAGTCAGACAGTACCTGGTGGCACCGTGATAGCCATTGTGATAGACGGTTGTGGTTTGATTGCCACTCGGGGAATTAAGTATTTTAATTTCCTTCGTCTGTTTACAAAAGAGAGTTCCCCCACCCAACACGCAGTGATTCTAAAATTGGGCAGAAATTGGGGAACGTCTTTACTTCAGGTTCCTTCTGCGTCCCTGCTGTATGTGGAACATATCGTGACGCTAGAATTTCAAAAACTTGGTAATTCTGTTTAGTTGAGTATGCATTAAGCAATAAGTTTTAGTTCAAGTAATAAATTTCACAGTACGCAAGTCTAGACGTATTAAAATGAAGTATGTATTAAAAAATACTTGACTGGTAACAACAACCAGCTTGAACTATTTTAATTAAATATCAATAGACATTGTTCTGCCGTCGTGGTCGACGTGGCACTACATTGCCTACTGAAAGCGGAACGGTCGTAGGTTCGATTCCAAGTCGGAGGAATGTAATTTTTAATATTTTTATTTCTTGCTCACGAGGCAAAGCGCGAAATCGATTAAAGGAAAGAAACGGGAGTCTAAGTGGGAAACGGAGTGTCTAACACCAGGTTCCCAGGTACACCTATATACTAAATACAGCGTAAAGCTAAAGATATATTGAAAATGGAAAATATTTTTTACTATTTACTGTATATACTTTCCTGTCATTATTAAAGAGGATCAAGTTGGATTTGTTTTTTATTCTAATTATATACTTCAAAGATATAACGAATAATGTCTAATGACGAGGAAATTTATGTTAATTTTGTGTTTTTTTGATAAAGTCAAAAAAATATCAACATCTTTCCAATAAAAAAAAAGTATTTTGAATCAAAATTATATTCTTATGCATTTTGCCAAAACAATTGACATGCTTGAAAGTGACCTCACGCTACACTGAGTCTTTATTATAATTTACTCTGTTATTTCACTTTCCACTTATTTAGAAATATTGTTAACAGAAATCGCAGAAAAATTGTATATATTTATTGTCCTAAGACTGGATACAGCGTGAGGCAAAAAGGAAAAATATAAAACCAATTTTAATAGAATAACATAAATTCTATTGATTCACATCAAAGCCTCAATTAAGTTGGGAGTATTTCACAAAATCCGAAAACCAATAAAACGATTCATTCATCTCTTTGTCCAATTGGGGATATTGTTAGAACTTGTGCGAAGTATTTTGATCACGTTTCGTATCGATGTTGACCAGCGAAAGACTATTTTTGGGGTTTGCTTTTGGGTATAGACTTAAGTAAAGCCTGGGTATTGCTAGGTACTAGTTGCAATATACTTGAAGTTGTCATAATCTATATTATGCTTTTAGGATGCAGAAGGTGCAGTTCAAATATTCGTTTGGCTAACATTTTTCAACGTCGTCTTCGGATTCTTCCTGGTGCTGGCGACGGCTTTCGAGTGTCTTGTGATGAATACGTGTATACTAAGCGGGATGGACTGGCTTTCGGGATCAGCTTTATTAGTGTTGATAGTTGCCTATTTGTTTTGTAAGTTATTTTATATTATTGAGGCCGTGCCCCAGCACACGGACGAAGCCGAAAGAACGAACCTACCGTCACGTTGCAGTCACATACTGTAACGCGACGGTTAGGACGGTTAGGTAGGTCCTGAATGAATTATTATTTCTTAATATTTTCATTTCTTTGCTCTGACACCAAGACAAAAAATTACCATAGTACTAAATTTTAAATGAGAGAAATTCCACTCTGTTTGATCAACGTTTGGTGTTGTATTTTACATTTTAGTTTAATGTATAAAGTTGATGCTCAAGGGCGGAACTCAACGCCACGTGTCTTCTTCCAGAGTGAGGAAATGCATCAAATATAATCACTCCCGGATAGGACTCTTACTCTTACTTCCCTCTCATCTCAAGATGAACTAGTGACTCTCATTCTTATTACTTATTCATAACATCTATACCTACAAGTCTAATAATTCAAGACATTCTATTTTCAGTGTGGATATACTTTATATGCGTCGCAAACAGTCACGTGGTGGGCATCTACCAATAAATAGTGAATTTTGTTTTTACGAACAGAACGCTGTACATTTTGTATTAGGATTGCTTTGTCTGCCAATAAAAGTACTAGATAGAAGGTCTGTTTTTCTTTATTTTATTTCAAAGTTTTGCTACTTTTACGACTACCTCTGGAGAATAAAAGGAAAATATCAATGCAAGAATATAGTGATGTACAAACCGCAACGCCTCAAGAAATCGGCAGAAAATGGGGTACTGACGTGCCTTAATGGAGAACGGAGTGCCTCAACACTAGGTTCCCTCTGCCTACCTCTAAGATAAGTAGTTAAGCTAAAAAAATTGAATTTCAGACATAAAAGTAATGGCATTTAAATATGAAATCTCATATTTTCGAGTCCCAAGTCATTAAACATAAATCCCTTGCGTACAATTTTAAAACAGCGGTGTTTCTACCGACTCTATTACTTTAATTGAGCATTTACATAATTTTCTTTATGAAAGACGAATGGTCACGGCTTTTGTTTTGATTTTTTCTTGATTGTATGTATTAATTTTTGTTATTTTTTTTTAGCTTCACGCTGTATCCCATCTCTCATCAGCTGTAAGTTCGATTCACGCTCGGGGCAATAAAATATTTAATATTTTCATTTCCTCGCTTTGATAACGAAGTAAAGCGCGGCGTGGAGTTCTGCCACTCACAGTTATTAATTAAAAAAAAAGGAAAGCTTATATAGGCAACTTTTTGTATGCAAAGTAATTACATAAATCTAAATATACAATAATTTTCGATCTACAAAACTTTTAAATTATGAAACAGGATTGCCGCCACATGCTCCACTAAGAGTGTTGGCCCATTAAAACTTATAGTATCAGCCCTGTACTCGGGTCTCAGGTGAGTTGTGTGTATACTGCTAACTTTTATATACCTAATACTAATGGCTTACCCTGGTTTCACAAAGGCAAAATATTTTCTGTTTTTTTTAATGTGTTAACAAGAAAAGATATTAAAATATCTAGGTTTGTTAATACTTTTGTTTTATTGTTAAGACAGTCCACTACATTCCACATCTTTCGCCAATTTCTTTAGCATTTCAAGCTATAACTTAAACGTCTTGGGAAAGATCAATGAATTCTTTATTTCGTGGATTCTTTTCGAGCGGTGATCATCAATTTTAAAGTAGATCTAAATCGATAAATCGGATTCACTTATCTTTAGAATTTTGTACGGATATTAGAATAAAATTGGACGAGTCACGTATCTGTTAGCGGAACAGGCAGTGGGTTTCATAAAACTATAAGGTGAGTGAATGACAGATTGTCACAAAATATAAATTTGGGTTGGATAGTTGGGGATTGAAGGAGAGCAATCGATTCCCACTCGAGGAAATGAAATATTTAATATTTTCATTTCTCAAAAGCGCCGTTGGGTTTTGCCATCAACACTGCTGCTTCCAGAATACGGGGGTAGAGAACAGATGTGTCTTAATGGGAACGGAGTGTCGTAACGCTAGGTTCTCTCTGCCTATCGTGCTATCTGATCTATAGAGCTAAAGCTAACAAAAGCCAAAAAATGAATGTTTCAATATAAAATATTTACTCTGTGTCATACACAATTTCCTATAAAGAAAACCAATATAAAACTATAAGGTAACTTGGTCGACATCCGCTAAGTACAGGAAATGAAGGCGAGGCTTCCGTCATACCACGGAATTAATAGGTTAGCTTCCCACGACCTACTTTGCTTACTTTCTTGTTGATATAGTTTTAATTTTTTATGAAAAATCTTATTTTATATTTTTTTTAATAATTGAATAATTATATTAAATCCATTTCCATCCAGTCCATTATGACGAGTTGCAAAACTATCTGAATATCAATGATTGAGGGTTCGATCCCCACCCGATGAACGAATATTTTCTCCATTGTCAAAAAGTTCCCTAAGTTAGTATCTCATTTAAGTAAAAAAAGATCAACACAAAGAAAATCAATTCAAATTTGTAGTTGCTAGATAAGCTCATTTAACCAAATAAATTTCTTAGGTTCATAATGTTAGTATAGATATATGTCGAATAGACTTTTTTATTTTCCAGATAAAGATTTAGTTAATGTTGAATTTACAAAAAGTAGCGGATTAAAATGTTTAATTTCAGTAAAATCCAATGTTATTTGTACTAAAAAGCAATTTCAATAAAAGCTTTAGATAAAATGAAATGGCAGTTGTTATATACGTACATGTACAAATAATTTCTTCACTCATACACTTACATAGTATGTATATGACGCTATGTGCTATGTGCACTACAATATGGGGGTTCGATTCTCCTTCATGTTCTCAATATAAATATTTTCTTTTCTCCAATCTACTAAGACTGTCACTAGTAGAGGCTATCGTGGCGTAGGAGTGTAAACGTGCGACTGTAAGACGACGGTTGTGGGTTTGATTCCCGAACGTAAGGAATCTACTTTCCTTGAGATTATCAAGACACTGCGTATTGATTGGTGGAATTCAACGCTGCGTTTTGTCTGGTAAAAACCAGAGCAAGGCAATAAGAATAAATTTAAAAAAAATATTAAAGCATAAAATAAGCCAGAGATATAAATAGAATAAAATAGAAATAAAGTATGAAATGATTACTGTGCTTCCTGTTCACTACGTTTTCCGTCGAAGTGTAGTAGGACAATTCACCGTAAACGCAACGGCTTCGGGTTCGATCCCCATCCAGGTAAATAAATGTATTCACTTTATTATCATTTTCCCGCTCTGGTAGATGAGGAACTTCGTTGGTTGCCGCCACAACACACGTAACATCAAAAATTACAGAGGTCATACAGAGTATCTAAACACTGTGTTCCCCGCCTACCCTACAACCTACATAGATAAAAAACTGCTTTTTTCGTATCAAAACCAATATCCAGTAAAAATCTATACAAAATTCAATTATATATAAACGTTGCTATAGCCGATATGAGTATCTAACGAGCGAATGTTTCGATGTGCACGCATGAGTGAGCTCGCGCGCTTAGCGTACCCACGGTCGGCAGTTCTGTATTCTTTATAGCTAGCTATATGTGTAGCTGTACTTTACAAGGTGGTTACTGTTTTTTTTTATTTTGTCCTTGTTAGATTTTCCTCTTTTTTGTATGAGAAAATTGTTAAGAAAACAATAAGGGTGGATTCAGACTATAGATTCTGTCAAGGTTCACAGTCCCTCCATTATTCCTTTACGATCGCTGACCCCTTTCTTGATCATCACAGCTCTTTGTTCTTCAGAAGCTAACTACTCTCGCTCCTCCCGTCATCATCAGTTAAAGTCAAGTCTAAAGACGGTCCTGGTGAATAATTTTTATTTTATCAATAGATACAAATCAAAATATAAATAATTATGTTATAATAATGTAATATTTGAACATAAGTATTAATTTATATTTCTATTTTACAAATTTAGCAAAATGTTAAGATTTGTTAATATTCTCCTGATTTTTTTCCAAATAAGTTTCCATGACTAAATTTGTTTATCGTAACCTGGTTTATTTTTATTCCAAAAGTTATTTTTTTGTTCGCTAATTCAAGTTTGTTACCCATTATTTAAAATAAAGTAAATAAATATCACAAAAACGACAGCGGCGTTAATATATCCTTATAAAATAAAAAAAATCGATACCGGACACCTGGTAAGTAAGGGGACACCCGGATTTGAACCGGGGACCTCTCGATCTGCAGTCGAATGCTCTACCACTGAGCTATATCCCCGATGGTCTAAAGTAACAAATATTAAATCAAATTTTATACATATAATTAATTAAAACGTTTACTTTTGAGCTAAAATTTTAGACAGCTACTGTATAGATAATTGAATAACCTATGGTTGCTAGTAGTAAATCATAGATTCGGGTCTATGGTTTTCTTAGAAATTTTGAGAAATGCTCTCTTAGTGATTCATAGTCAATTATCCTTCTAAGTCCAGTCATGGCACAGGTGTCAGACTCTCAGTAAAGGATTTTATTTACATATATGTACATAAAAAAAGTGAGGCCGTGGTGCGGGCACAAGCGTGCGTGCGACTGTAAACGCGACGATTTTGGAAAATATTTAACGTTTTCATTTCCGTGCTCTGTTAACTAGACAAAGTGCGGAGTCAGTCGCCACTCAAAAAGCTATGTCTTAATAATTCTGCAGAAAAATTATAAGTGGAAGTCTCTTAATGGGAAACACTAGGTACCTATGACTACCGTGCTATGTACAAATATACAGCTTGAAGCTAAAAAAATTATATATTGACAATATCAAAGCAACTTTTAACACCGATTAAGTCTATTTGTTTCAAACGAAGAACCATCTAAAGTTGCACTTTTAAGAGTCAAACTCAAAATGTTTATAGGAAAATTTATATAGGGATTATTATGAAATTTATAGGAAGTTTTTAGTTTATAGTTCAGTAATGATATTTTAACTGAAGCCATCTTAAGTACGTAATTATCTTTATGAAACACACTCAAAATTTGATATATTTTACATATTTGAAAATCAAAGTGCGGCATTAAGATCCGCTACTCAAGCACACAATACCATGAAAGTTCGTCTGAAAGTGGGGAATAGTAAGCTCTCTCTACCTACCCTGCTATATGCGGGGCACAGCGCGAAGCTAAAACAACGAAAAAATATATATAAATTATAATAATAAAAATAATATTAAATATGTTTAAGCAAACACTTACATAGGTATATTATACACTTAATATTAAAGTAAATCCAAGATCGAACAAAACGCTGACTAAACCCCAATTACGTATCACAAATTGTCTCAACTTGTGAAGCAAACACAAGCAAATGGGCAAGAACTTAATCCTATTAGCATATTAAGGCTAATGGCCGGTCTTAAATCGATCGTTATATATGTAAAGGTTGAGTATATGAAATATTCGTTAATATTAGTGTCATTGGACAAGTATATTGCAATAAAAAAAATGCGGCGCTGAGTTACGTTAGTGTTACGAAAAATGCAGTGAGTTAGCGCTAGGTTCCATAAAATGAAATTAAAAAAAATCAACATCATTTTAGGTTTTTAAGTCTTGTCTTAAATTTATTTTAAAAAAATAAAGTTACTCTATTTTACCTCACTTAAATAAATTTCCACAATGTTTCATTGAGACCTCGACCTCAAGCTGAATGTATTTTAAAAAAGAAACAGCTTTTCGCTGTATCCCGCACACAATAAGGTAGGCAGACGGGACCTAGTGTTAAGACACTCTGTTTCCTAGTTTCCGCGGAATTCTACAGGCATTGCGTGTTGAATGTCAAAACTCATTGCAAAAGGAAAAAAGAAAATATACGTATGTATTTTTAATATTATTATTAAAAACACAACTATTGCAAAATGGCAGTGTTATTTAAAACTTCGTTTTAAATTGCTTCACATTTCAAACTACACCGTAAATTCATGAGTGACACATCAAGAGTCACCCGATGATATTTGATCTAAAAGTCAATTTCCTGTATTGAGACCGTTCGTTCGTTCCGAGACGTATCGAGCTTAATTTCTACATATTAGGAAAACTGTGCAAATTGACTAATTGTATGTATGGTCTAAATTAATGCCATTTTTTTTTCTAAAGATTATATTTTATTGTTTTAGTTTCACGCTGTATCACTAGATGACTTACCCCTCTCTCTACCTTACATCTCTCAAGTGGGGATTGAACCCTCAACGGTCGCGTCTACAATCAAATGCTGTGACACCGCTACAATAACCTCAACTTCTAAACTCTTAGAAATTTAAAGAAAGAATTGGAGTAAAAAGATCTAACCGCGCTTCCGCATTACGACACTTTGCCCTCAATTGGTGCAGTTGAGTATAAAAAAATTTAACATTTTCATCTAGCTCGTAAAAGAAAGACAAATATAACTTATAATATAAGTATAGTTTTGTATAGCATTTTTAGTCTCTATAATAAAATTATTCATAGACCTGTCGTAGTATTTTAAATCTGCAGTCTGTTTGGTTCAACGCGGTTATCTCGGTAACTACTACATAAATATAAATTATAATATGATAGGAATATGTTAAGTTAGTAGTTGCGATAACGATGTTTAGTTATATTCATTTGCTTACAAGCACGCCGCCTCAGGTCAATGATGTCAGTATTTAGTGGTAGTGTATAATATACATATAGAAGTATCTCTTTAAAATATTGATTTCTCATCAATTCCGACTTGAATAGCTGTTTATATTTTAAATTTTTAATAATATTTGTTTTAATTTCTATGCTCTATATATACTTTTTTAGCTTTTTATTAATTTTATATCAATGCCTATAAAATTGGCAAAAGATAAATAACCTCCGCAAAGACCCTTCCTTACCCAGCGTGACACTAAATATACAAGCAGTAAACCAAACAAAACATTCAGCTTCTATTATACAAAATAATAGGTTACACGATACCGCCATACTTTAAGCGTTATGGTTACGATACAAAAAAATTTATTTAGCAATATGGGTTTGCTTGTATTGCTAAACGTTTATGCTATATTTTAGACTCTTATATAATACTTTTTACAATTTATTATGTTATAGTGGCAAAGTAAAGAGACGTCTGCTTATTAGAGATGATCGTGAGTTCACGTTTACGTTCATTTCACTGTATAACACCCAAATTTGACCCGACCCGACCGGAAAAAAATAGGAGCCCAAGCGTATGGCTGTAAACGCAGATAGTTGTGGGTTCAATTCATACTCGTGAATTAGAAATATTTAACGTTGTAATTTCTTTGCTTTGACAAGACCAAGCTCGGCTGTTGAGTTCCATTGCTTACCATGCAATGCTTAAAATTCAAGTGCAAGAAAAACAGAGTATCCACAAAACGTTCTCCACCTACCCTGCTATAAGTAGGATACGTGCATGCTGCTAAAAAAGTATATATTTATTTAATTAATAACAAATTTGTTCTCATTTAAAATTTTAAGAAAACGTTTATTTTAAGTCAATTTACTCTACTGCCGTCCTGCACTCCACTCGCCAGCTAAGGACAGACGAGAATGCAATTTATAAACTTGGCCACTTAGAAAAGATAGATAGCGAAGTCTTTCTAAAAGCAATGAGATCTTAAGATAGACGTGTTGTGAAAATGTAATTAAAGTCTTGGTTTAATTTTTTACTATATATACATATATGTGTATTTCATTATAGTATTGCACAATATGCCTCTGTATAAAATAAAAATAAATCAGCTAAACACCGTATCCCAGACAACAGGGTAGGCAGAGGGAACCTATTGTTAAGACACTCCATTCCCCACTTTCCGCCGAATTTTTTCAGACATTGCGTGTTGTAATGTCTTCGAAATTATAGTATTTTTCAAACGAAATATTAGTAAATATTGTCTTTCCAACCTCATATAGTAGGATAGGAAAATATTTGTGTTCCACATATTTTAATTTACATCAAACTGGCCGATATTCAATAAAGAAGTTGTATATGAAAACTTTTAAAATGATTTTTTTGCCATTATCGTTAAATTGTTATTGGCATTTGTAATATTTACGATTTTTATCACCAAAGTGTGTGAATAACCCTCTATAACACTAAAATGACCTTATAATTATGCAAGACAAACCTAGAAATATAACATAGTTGTGTATATAAATTCGGTTTTTTTTTAATTTCACGCTGTATCCCTCTTGTAGTAGGATAAGAAGAACCTAATGTTAATACATTCCGCTTCCACCTCTAGAGGCATTGAAAGTTGAGTGGCGGAATTCAACGCCGTTCTTTGTCTACAATATACAACATACATATACTCGTATGTAGCAACTTGCCAAGTGTCAATCTAAATGTAGTATCTCACAGTAGGCTATCTATATAGGCAGACCCTCTGTTTACGATGCAAACGGTCTAATTTTAACTTATCCTATAGAATTATAAATACTTAGAAGGTTAGAAGGTATATTTTAATTTTTATACTTTGAGGGAACATTTTGGTTGAAGCCAGTTGTGGGGCCGTTTTAAACTTTTGGTACGGAACCCTAAAAATATATATTTTATTAGAGAATTTTAAAGAACAAATCAAAAATATCTGACTAAGGTAAATAAATAAGCTTTTTATAACAGAACTTTTTTAATGTGATGCATATCACATAGGTGTAGCAGAGTTACCTAGTATAAAGGAATCCGCCATTTATCACGTAACGTTTTGGAAATTGGGCAAAACATAGTAACAGGAGTACCTTAGCACTGGGTTCCCTCCGCCTATCTTTCTTATATTTATGGAGAAGATGAAGTCACTTGATAGTAAGTAGTGTAGAGAAGCTACACATGTTGCCGGCCCTTAACGTATGATTTTTTTGAAAATATCCATGTGATACTTCCTTACGTGGAACACAGCGTGAACAAAAACTTTCTAATTTAATTATTTAGAGTAAAAAAGAATTTATTATATTTTGTCTTGTTTTATTCGAGTACGTGCCATATCTAAATATTTTAATCCCTATACATTGTAAGTCATTTTCCGATCCATTGGTTAACACACTCACCTTGGATACTGTGAAACCCTTGTTTGGTTGTGAATGATTTGCTAGAAATAGCTGAATATCTAAATTTGTATGTACTTATACTTTTTTAAAGTCTGTAGAAGTATTGAGTAAAGCGCTTGGAGAAGGGGCGTGTGTTCACATATGTGTATTTTTTTGCGTCACACTTATCCTTCACACAGCAGGGTAGGCAGAGAGAACCTAGTGTTAAGACACTCAGTTCCCTATTTTCCGACAAATTCTATATTATTATATATTGGGTTATATTACGTGTTGATTGGCGGGACCCAACGCTGCGCAAAAAAACTCAAAAGAAAAGACGAAATCGTTATAACACTACATATTTGGCGGCGGAGCTTAACGCTGTACATTTCTACCAGAGCAGGGGACCCCTCTTATAGATAAAGTATATATAGAAACTATTTATCCCCATAAGAAGTAGCGACAAACATAAGTATTGTCATACAAACTAAAACACTCAACAAGTTACCCATAATTAAATAATATACCTCGATAAATTCCTTTGAGAGTCGAACTACGGTGTATCCTATATCACAGAGCTTTGTCAGAAAGCTTTATTATAACTTTGTAAATTGGTTTGTTTCAGCTTCAACTTGATTTTATATGTAATTTACATTTAAAATAAATTTAAATAAGGCCGTGGTAACGCACATGCGTGTAGCTGTAAGGTGAAGGTTGTGGATTCGATTCCCACCCTGGGCAATGAGCTACTTATTAATAATTAATATTTTCATTTCTCTACTCTGGTACCACGGCAAAAGTGCGGCGTTGAATTTCACCGAAAGTCCAGCGGAAATTGGGGAACGAAGATTTTTAACACTACGTTCCCTCTGTCGACCTGACTGACTCCTGCATGATACAGCGAGAAACTGAAAAAAAAACTATTATAAAAAAAATGAAAAAGCCACCTTTCAGCTATGTTCATATAACGATATTATTGCCTATAAACACAAAGAAAGCGGGGAGTGCGCGCTAAATATTAAAGGCACTTACCAAGTTCGACGTCTGGAGACCTTCTTTATAGAAGGTGTTTAGAAGTCTATACTTAGCTTTTATTATTTAAGATAATAATGTATATTTTATTTTCATTTCGGTATAATTTGATAATAATGATATCTTTTGGGGTCGCCGTGGCGCAGTCAGTGATTTACTGCACAAATATTGGTTGTGGGTTTGGTTTATACTTAATGAAATTATTTCCTTTCTAACATTCTATTAAGGCGTGGTGTTGAATTTTATTCAACGAAAAACGAGAATATGTCTCAACATATGTTAAAGGCTTAAGAAACCAAACTTAAAGATACAGCAGATAGGTTTCTGTATAATAATAAGTTAAAATAAGATTTACAACTATTGCATTCACTTAAACAGATTTTTGATGTTTTAAAAATTAAATTTCATATAGTATGTTTAATATTTTTTTATTACACTATACTTCGCATATAGAAGGTAGAGAAAACCTAGTATATGGAGTATCTCCATTCATTACTTTCCATCCAATTTTCGAGACATATGGAGTGGCGGAACGCCGCGTTTTGTCTCATTACCAGAGCGAGGTAATGGAAATGATTCACTCCCCCGACACTCTCCCACTGGAATCGAACGCAGAACCGTTGCGTTTACCGTCAGACGACAGCCACAAAAATATATAACATATAATTCATATATTTAGAAAAAAAATACAAAGATAAACTTGTTTACGTTTTTAAAAGAAAAATATTATCTATTTAAAGCTCTGTAAGTTCAGAGCTTACGTTTCCTCCACGTTTGTTTCCTGCACATGCATTGTATTTTATGATACTGAAAGTCATATTGTTAAAATTATAATAATATATATATATATATATATATATATATATATATATATATATATATATATATATTAATGCTTATTATAGAAATTATACATTACTAATAAATAAATAACTATAAAATCCGTTTGCAGGTGACGGCCCCTATTGGAAGGAAACTCGTGTGAAGTATTTTTAGTAGGTGATATATATGATACATATCACTTATTGCCATTACATAGTATCCCTATCCAAATAGTTTAGAATCATATATACGATATTTTTTTATATAGTGTTTTTTTTAAAACGATAACCGCTTCCGATTTCTAATAATATTGTATAGAATTCAATCTGAGAATGAAATCAAATATTGTAAATGGTATGATCGATATGGTATTTATAGGGTATGCAATAAATGTTAGTAATTATAATCATCACATCACATCAATGCTTTGGTATTTCATATCTATTCTAATCTAATATATAGTATAGAGTATTGAATTTAGCAATATTAAAATATACGTATATTGCTAAACTCATTCACTCAACTCTATTACGGAGTGTCTTAACACAAAGCTGATTTAATTTTGATTTTATTTAAATTAGCTAAATAATTCCAAAATTGATGTATTGGTTTCATTAACACTGTAAAAAAATTAAAAATCTTATTCTACTGAGACCAGTCATGTGTATGGGCAGAGACGTCAGACTGTAAACACGACTGGTTGTGGTTCAATTCTCCCTCGAGAAAAAGAAATATTTAATTATTTTCATTTCCTTGTTGTGGTAACAAGGCAAATGCGCTTGGTTCCACAACTCAACACGCTATGCCTCCAGAATTCGGCGAAAAGTGGGAAACGTTAGTGTTTTATAGGGAACAAAGTGTCTTAGCACTAGATTCCCACACATATTTACATAACGACTAGTAAAACTACACATATTTACGTAACGACTAGTAAAACTGTCCCTAGAAGAAAACTTAGACAATGAATAGGCTTCTATTCTATTCTATATACATGGAATCTAAAATATATTTTCAAGAGAATACATTCAGCAACTACATAAAATCATGATATCACTCAACTTGCTCCTAACTTTATTGTAAACTTTATACGCTTGCTTAACTTTTGCGGTGTAAATCACCTTGGTAGTCTAGAAGTTTATATAGAATAGATAACTGTTAGAGTCAATTGTAGAACAAATAGTTGTTGAATAAATGGAAATACTATGTTTATATATGGTAGGCTGTAGGAACTTATTGAGTAGCGGAATTCACAGCGTTGAGTTCCACCACTCACGCCATGCCACGCTTTGTGTACTAGATCAGAAGTATTTAAAATTATTCATTCGTCATAATGTGATTTAAATCCGAAACTATCGCGATAACATGCGGCCGCTGGCGCTCTACGAAACAATGGCTTAATTATATATAGAATAACATTTTCCGACATATGAAACTGGTACAAATCAATACAAGTCTGTATTTATTTAATGCATACATATATTAGCTTCAAGCATGTTTTGAATATTGCGAAGAGGAGCAACTACAATTTTATTGAGGCTTTGAGCTCCAGCACTCGATACGCATTGCCTCTAGAATACGGTGGAAAATGGCGAACGGAGTGTCTTAACACTAGTTTCCCTCTTCCACCCCTGCTGTGTGCGGGATACAGTAAGATTTTAAAAAAATATATAATCTATATCTTCTGTATAAATGAAGTATTTCAAAGATATTAATATCTTTTTATCAATAATATAAAAAAATGTATTAAAAACGTCGTCAAGTGAAATTTAATAAAAGGACACACAAATGCCGAACAAAAGCCAACCTGCTCTTAGATTGTTATCGATAAAGAAATGAAACTGGAGTAGCGCAAACGAAAGACATTCACTTTATTCTTATATCTATACAATTTTTATAAAGAAGAATTAAATTTGCTAGGGCCGATGGACTTGCGTGTATACTTGAAAATAAAAGAAGACTCGATGATTATAAGTAAGATCTTTGATTTTCACGATTATTACTCATTTGAAATTAAACTATTTAACCGGATTATAGTGTCCGCGTATCGCGTATATTTAGTATTATACATCTACTAGTGACCACGGACTACTTACTGCAAAGTGTTCGAAACGTCGGGTCTCCAAAAATGTATAATCCTAAGTATACGCGATTAATCCGGTTAAATAATTTCATTTAAAATTATTATTATGAATTTATTTTTAATATAAATTTCGGAATATTATATTTAAAATATCAATAATTCGAGCCATCCTGGCGCAGCATAACCTATTCGTGGAAATAAACGATTATTAAACTATTATTAATGAATATTTTTATTTCTTCGCTCTACCAACATGGCAAAAAGCTCGAATTTGAGTTCAACACGCAACGCCTCGAAAATTCGGTAAAAATTAGAATGGTGGATGGGAAGTGGGAATGGAGTGTTTCCCTCTGGTTCCCTCTGCCTTTATTTATTACATTAAATGTAATATAGCGTGAAGCTGATAAAAAAAATGCAGGCTTCATGAGCAAATTTACAATGTACTTACAGTCGCTTTCACTGTTCGAATTTAACATCTAGAATTTAGACAAGCTATTTGAGAACAGAGTGTCTTAACATTAGGTTCCTTCTGCTCACCTTGCTCCACAGAAAAATGCAGGAAATTACGGATCTAAAACCACCTTCATCACGGCAAGACAAAAACCGAGATATTTTTTTAACCAAGATATTAATGTCGCCCTGTTTGTCCATAATAACAAGATTTCAAACGTAAGTCATCCGCAAATTATCCTCGATTACTACCGCTCCGTTTCACAATACACCAGCTAATGTACCGCGAGCGATAGCTTTCGGTACGAAACTTCTGAAATTATAATTGCGTCTAATTTAGAATCTGATTGTGGTTTGTGGAATCGAAAGGTAAGGAAATTGGTTTTTTTTAATGGCAAAGAGCGGTACCATCATCTGATGGTAAGTGATCAGCAGCGCCCTCAACGCCGTGTTAAGATGGAGATAGATGCGTTTTTGTAAGGTACAAATTTCATTGTAGCCGCAGTTGTGTGATGTGTGGAAAGAAGACCTACAAAACCGCACAGTAGTGGAGTGCCACGTATCCAGGTGGTGTGAATGGTACATGAGTTTGTGACGATGTACTTAGAACGATGCAGTTATGCGATGCAGGTCAAACAGTTTTACAGATTATTCCGTATTAAAAATGCAGTAGAGAATGAACAGCGAGGAGACATCTCTATGCAAAGCCAATGGCCCTGCACAGATCATTGGAATCCCCACGATTCGAACGGCTCTATGTTGTATGATCAAATGGATCAAGCTTGTTATATATAGTCATATAATTGGAGCCTGCTTGACCATGTTTAAAAAGTACCAAATGCTATTAATTTGATCGTCATTTGGATGAAAATAGTTAACGATCATCAAACAATCTAACAAGTAATATTTCTTTTGAGTATCAGTAATGAAGGTAGAGAGATCTCTGTCCACATTTATATTATTATGGTAGGAACAAAAAAGGTTGCGCGTTGTAGGTTCAATATCTACTCCTGAAAAAATCGGCGGATTGTAAGGATCAGAGTGTCTTAACGTTAGTATTTCAATTCTATATGCCTACTTTGCTATCTGCATAGTATAGCGTGGAGCTGAAAAAAAGCGAATAAACTACAGAACTTCAATAAAGGGCTTTCAAACACGATCTAGATTATCTAAAGAAATAAAAAAATCTACTTAGAAACGTTTTTTAAAAGGCACTTCCTATACAATAAAGCTTGGCGATAAAAAGCTTGTTGTATTATATTCTGTCCCGTTCTTTTCTATCAGTGTTTTTGTATATTTGTCTCGCTCCCACCGCATATTGCTAGAACTACGTTGTTGAGTTTAGAACAATAGCGTATGTGTTGACTATTTTATAAGTCTTCGATATTTTTCAATTTTTTTTTTATATAATATGAAAAAATATAAAATATTTTAATAATATGTCTAATATTTTAAATTAATTTATTTTTGTTGCATATAAAGTGTATAATTTGATTATTTGAGTATATTTTTTATGTGCGGCCTTGCCAACATCCATGTCTTATCGGGGCCACCTAGCAGCACTCGATAGTTAGTCAGTCTTTGCTAGGCCGCCGGCGAGCGCGTTCACCACACACGATCTGTATCTGATTTGTATTATAAAACATTTTCATTACAAATTTAGTTTTTTATAACCAACATTACACACCTACTGATGATGATGACGGAGATGAACACCTTCTGTCATATATAATGTAAATAACATTATAAAAATTAAATTCAAATTAAATCAGCTTCACGCTGTATCCCGCACACAGCAGAGTAGGCAGAGGGAACCTAGTGTTAAGACACTCCGTTCCCCACTTTCCATCAAGTTCTGGAGGCATTCCGTGTTGAGTGGCGGAATTATGCTTAAATTAAGTTTAATTTAAACTGCAGGACTATTACAATTCACAACCAAAGCGCATAGTGTTAGTTAACCACAAGCTAACTGTGTCGACTTTCTAAAGGACCTTCTACATATACTCGTAACTATAGGTATTTTCTACTGATAAATTTTCAATATATTGCTCATCCAAAGCGAAATTCAACACCTCTTTGTCTACTAGAGCGAAGAAATGAAAATAAATATAATGTATTCGTTTTCTTCCGCGATTCATTAAAGAACTTACACATATAACGTGTACAGACAAACGTTTTCTCACTGCACTACGATAGCCTTACATTCTATATATTATACGGCTTAATTCAATACCCTTAAGAGATGCTTTAGAAACGTATTTTCCTAAGACGCCAAAGCAACACTATTCATCTAGCTCCCTGCGGATATTAGAACTACTGCATCCGTCACATTAGACTGTATAAGTAAATATATATGTATATATATTTATCTTGTACGTACTTTAGAATCGTTTGACTTTGAAATATTATTGTATTTTTTTTAAATATATTTTACGGCATCGTGGTGCGGTGCGACTGCGTTCGTAAATGTACTATAATATTTTTTTCATGTAGCTTTACTCATATTTAATTTAATTATAATCGAAAAGTTAAAGAAAATTACAAACATTTTTATCACACAGTTCAAGAAGTGTTTGACCAAGACTTTACAAACTATAAAAACTTTTGCGGCGGAATTCAGAATAGTTCCTCTGGTAAAAGACTTGGCAAGTATACACGTACTTCACTTCAATAAAGCTCATCGTAGCTTAATGGGACAGTGTCTATTTGTACATTTGGTGGTCGTGAGTTTGATGCTCATGGGGGGAAATATATAATATTTGAAATCCTCCTTTTCCGCCGGAATCTGGTGGCATTGTGAGTTGAGTAGTTGCCTTGATACCGGCTCGAGGACATTAAAATATTAAATAATTCATTCCTTCGAGTGAGAATCGAACCCACAACCATCGTATTCGCAATCTGACGCTTGTGCCCTGTCGTTAACCTGGGATAACATTGACAAAGTAACTAAAAGTAAAAAATTCTAGATAGTTTCTATTTTGTTGTTATATATTAGTAATACCGATAAAGAGTTTCAGATAAGACTAACATTGCTAATTTGTGCAAAAAATATGTTATTTCTACATCAGCCAACATATGAGAAAAATATATTTTAGCATTTACAAAAGATTAATTATACGTATTTGAATTTACAAAATAAAAAGTGTATTAAAAAATAAAAGCAAAAAAAGATCAATTAGGGGACACCCGGATTTGAACCGGGGACCTCTCGATCTGCAGTCGAATGCTCTACCACTGAGCTATATCCCCGTTACAACGTTATAACAAAGATTAATATTAATTTATTCTCTCAAAAAAATAAGTCATTTAATTTATTCCATACCTAATCAGCTTAAAAAACTAATTTAAATTAAATCACTACTTAAGAGAGACAAGGGAAGAACCTCGGATAACTTTCAAGAATAGTATCAATGATATTGTAGGAAACATTGAGGGCCCCCGTAGAACCTTTCATCAACAATGGAAGAGGCGACAGAGTTCCTGATGCTGACTACCACTGGGGTGATTGTTTATTTATTAGATGCTAGCGATATTGAAATACAAAATAAGACTTAAGACTAAATGCACCATCTTTTTAAGTGTAAACAGCATGTTATAATATACAAAAATAATAAATTTTACAATTTTAATTATTTTAGTTTGTTTACGATTTCTGTGAACACAACAAAATTTAAGTCAAGAAAACTAACTGTCTACTGTGAAAACTAAATGTCTCATAATGAAAATAATTACAAGAAATAAGAGCATGCAAAGCTAGGCGTTTCTCTTCTTTTTAGAAAAGATGCAGAAACTGAAATTAAAATATTTCTTACATTAGGCACAAATCTGTCTGTCGTTGAAGAAATGTAGGTTCGATGAGGTTACCGTGCAATTAATTAAACTTTCTCCCCTAATACTTAGAGTAGCTCCTGACTGTAAACAAGAAAGTCAGGGGTTTTTCCCACTAAGACCTAAACCAATTACGATCATAGGTCAAATTAAAAAAAATTGTATATTGTTCTTTTAAGTACTCAACAATGTTTAAAAAATATCAGCCAATTATCTCAATCTCAAATCTCATTTTCACATATTTGTTTGGAGTTTTATTTTCCAAAAAGCATAACAAAAAAGCGTCTAAAGGGGACACCCGGGTTTGAACCGGGGACCTCTCGATCTGCAGTCGAATGCTCTACCACTGAGCTAAATACCCGATGCTTAAAGCTGCTTAAATTTATCTATATAGATTGGTCCAAAATGATTCATTTAAGCTTATTAGTCATAGGCGAAACTTGAAAGATCTACCCACTTTATATAGAAAGGAAAAATATAAAAAAAACTGGTTTTCCCATATTTGGTTATACCATATTGGGTAATCAATATAATTGTAGGTGTTATTTGTATTGTATGTACATATGGTCTTTTAATCTTTGGCTATAGATACATAGATATATTTGGTAACTCCGAAGGCTTGAGAAGAATTATATGGTTGTACTCAATCCTCCTTTAGTTTAACATAAATAATAAGCGCAATGGTAGTGGGATCCATTCCCCACTCGAGGAAATAAATTGTTTTCGTTTTCTGGCAACAAGACAAAGCACGGCGATGAAATTCGCCGCTCAACAAGTAAAATTAGAATCAAATTAAATGAGCTTTTCGCTGTATCCCGCGCACTGCAGGATAAGCAGAGGAAAGTTAGTGTTAAGACACTCCGTTGCCCACTTTCCACCTAAGTCTGGAAGCAATGCCTGTTAAGTGGCAGAGCTCAACGCCGTGTTTTGTTTCGACACTACAGCGATAAAATGGAAATATACATTTAAAACAATACCTCTGCGCCACGACTGGCCTCTTGTGCGACAACAAGTAATGTCTTGATAACTCAACAAAAGTAGGGATTACCTGTTTCGTAAAGCAGGGTAGGTAGAGAGATTTAATTAAAATTTTGTGTTAATACTCTCCGTTTCCACTTTCCGCAAAATTTCGAAAAATTCTGTATTGAGAGGTGAAATCAAAAGCTTAATGAAATATGACATATAAAATGAGATAAAAAAGGATATAACGTCATAAATTACTATTCTTATCAGTAATGAAATATGAAATTAGAATAATGTTTATATATAACTTAAATAATTTCAATGTAACTAAAATATATATTATACATATATAGAATTAGCATGTTTATTGAAAAATGGTACGTTAAGGTTGTATGTTTATAATCTATAGATTCATAATATAGGTTGATTTAGAAAGAATTTGCAGAGTTTCGCCACCTGATGCAATACGGTTTGAAGTGAACAAAAATGTAAATTGAGGTCATCGTGAGGCATTTGGTAGCATCTGAATGTAAGCACGGTGGTTGTGAGTTGGATTTTGAGACTGACTCATTTTCATCGAAATCGAGCTTAGCATATCGAGCATATGTTATTTAAAATGTTCTTCTAACGTTTCCTCGCTTTGGTAACTAGTTAAAAACGCGGCGTTGAATACCACCACTACACATGCTTCTGCTGAATTGTCTTAAAACACAATTCAGCAGAAAGTGGGGAACGAGCGTCTTTACATTAAGATCTCACGGTCCCTCATTCTATCCTGCTTCATGCAGGATACACCGTAAAGCTAAATAAAATATATTTAGTTATTATTAATAAATAAATATAATAAATATTACCGCCATATAAATATAATAATTAGTAAAGCCTACCAACTCTTTAACAGTCTGATTTATTTGTCTGTTTAAACCAAAATAAAACGTAATATAAAATGAAATATATTTAAAACTTAGATGAATGGCTTGTAAATAAATTGTAGAAGAGCAAATTTAGTAGAAACTGTACGCCAGTTATATAGGAGCGGGTCTACGTGAGCTGAAAATTGAATATTTTTGTTTGAAAAATTGTACTTGTAGCAGTGGAAAGCTACTTTTCATTGAAAAATAGGTGTACTTTGTATATAATTTATTTGAATCTTTATGTTTGAAGTTTATTTGCAGCTTTACATAGCAGAATAGCCAGGAGGAATTTAGTGTTAAGATTCTCCGTTCTCCACGTCTTACCTAGTTTTTAAGACATCTCATTTAGTTAGTTTGATACACTGTATTAGAAATTTAAATACCGTTTTAATTCAAGAAAATTTTAAATGTTTTCTAAAAAAAGTGTAGGATGGCACCTTAAAAGTATTAAATGATCGTTTAATTTTTTTAGACACTATATGTGAGGTTCAAGTAGTACATTTGGTCCTCACGTCGAAATATACCGTCCAAATACTCCGTATCCCGCTTTCCATGAATTCGCGATAAATTGCGCACCACGCTTTGCTTTACCAGAGGAACAAAATCTAAATATTCTTAATGAGATTTATGAATAAAAATTTAAGTGCACTACATATTTTTAAATTGTTTACTAATAATATTCGTCGCCTCTTCGTGGTGTGTTGTCCAGGCTGGAATACCTCAAGGCGGAGTTTAATCTGCTTTGCTCTTCTTAATTTTTATAATTTCTATCACTAAGCACCGTTCGTGTCCCTATCACATGTATGCAGACGATGTTCAAATTTACACCCACTCAACCACGGAAAATTTGGTAAATTCCATCCAAATCATTAATGATAATGTCCTTGCTATATCAAACTGGGTTAATTGTTTTGGTCTGAAGGTTAACCCTCAGGTTATAATAATTGGGAGCCCAGGTATGGTTTCGAGAGTTGATTACACACATTTCCCGCCTATTGTATACAGTAATACGTTTTTACCATATTGCACGACAGTTAAAAATCTTGGGGTACATCTAGACCAGAACATGTCATGGTCCGTACATGTAAATAATATAAGTCGGAAAATATTTCACGTTTTAGGTTCTCTTCGACGTCTACGATCTATGTTACCTATTCCAACCAAAGTTATGTTAGCAAATACTCTATTACTCCCAATTCTCAATTATGCCGATGCAAGCTATCCCAACTTAACTGAGGACTATCTAAATAAACTTGAGGGACTTCAAAATCTCGCTATTCGGTTCATATTTAATTTGCATAAATAAATATGAACCGAATAGCGTATGACCATGTATCTGAATTTCGTTCTAAGCTCATGTGGTTTCCTATACGCAGTCGCCGGAATCTACATACACTTTCTCTTCTGTACTGTGTGTTGCACAACGAACAATCTCCTCCTTATCTAAAGGAACTCGAATTTTTAGGAGCACACACAAATAGACTGAGATCCTCCGAGAACCTTGCTCTTAGAATTCCGAGCCATTTCTCTAGATTTTATGAGCACTCCATTGCTGTGAGAGCAAATAAGTTGTGGAATGATCTACCTCTAAATATATGGCGTTCAATATCTTTAAACATATTTAAAAAATTAGTTAAAAATCATTATTTGAAGGATGATTCACTCTGACATCAATATGCACAACTTTCTATTATAAATAGTATTATTATATATATTAGTGTATTATAATAGTATATATTTTTCAAATATATATGTATTATGTATTACACTCTAGTTTATAACAAATTTCCTAACCCAAAGGTTGTCTGGTAGAAATCGCTGATTAGCGTTAAGACCACCGTTTGTGTATCAATTGCATATATTCTTTGTTGTTTTTTTCTACTGTTTATGTCTCTAATTGTGCACAATAAAGTGTAAATATAAATAAATAATATTATAGCAGTTTACTTTAGGATGAATGAATTGATTTAAAATTTTGACTGCTTTACTATCGGGGATATAGCTCAGTGGTAGAGCATTCGACTGCAGATCGAGAGGTCCCCGGTTCAAACCCGGGTGTCCCCTGAAGATGTATTTTTTTTATTTTCATAACTTCTATTTTTATTTTTTATTAAAGAGAATTATAAACATGTATTTTATTTTGTATTTCAGCTTTAAAAAATCTTTAAATAATAACCAATTAAATTTACCTTATTCTCAGTGCTAATCGCGCATTAAGGAGAAAAATATAATTAAAACATACGCTTGTAATTATACAGCCTCGTATTTGTACAGCGGCACAGTAATCATAAAGGTTGTGGGTTTGATTCCCCCTCAAGGGAATAAATAATGTTCATTCCCTCTCTTTGATAACAACTCGTTGAGTATCGCCACAAACTCTCAAAATTTGTGCGATGCGTGGGGAACGGGTTGTCTTATAGCATGTCTTTTTCCTTATAGCAGGGTAGATAAAGCGAACCTATAACTAGTATGACACCCATACTCCACATTCCGTTCAATTTTCAATCATTACGTGTTGAGTGGTTTAATACAACACCGTATATTTTCTCGTAAAGCAAGGAAGTCTCCGGTCTCTTTCGAAGAGAGGTTGTGGGCTTGATTCCCAGTCGAGAAAATAAAATATTAAATATTTTCATTCTCAGTCTGGTACAAGGCAAAGGGGGACGGAGTGTTCTTACGCAAGTTCCCATGTTATTTCCGCCAACCCCATTATATGCGGGATACAGCGTGAAGCTAAAAAAACTCACTGAGGCTGTATGTAAGCAAGTATCTATGTATTTAGTACGATGAAATGTGCTCTATAAAAGAGCATATATTATCGTTTTTGGGTCGTAATCTTCAATATGAATAATGTGAATATAAAAATCGATGTAAGGTACCAATAAGGTAACGTTCCAATATCAGCACGTGTTCCGCATGTTAGATATTGTGAACCATTTCAATATCTATTTTGTTCAATATCTTCATATTTTGATGATAATCTTGATTTTTAAAGTTTATCTAATCATTAACAAGAAACAAGAAAGTATATATGAAGAGAATAATAAATCAGGAAAAAGGATTTAAAATTTTATTAAAAAATGTTCGACTCGATGTATTGTATACACGATGTATTGTATTATGTATTGTATTTTACAAATCAAGTCCTTTTATTTATCTATTTATCTATATTAGGTGGCTTGTGCATAAGTTTGTATTTCACCATATTGGTGCATTGTAAAATGGCTGCATTTTGGATAAACAACAATGGTGTGAGTAATTTCACTGTCACAGAACTAAACTCGTAATCTAAATATCAGCTCAATCGAACACTGCGATGTGGGTCAAATTGGGCTTTCAAGATTTCACATAGGTACCCTAACAAGGCCAGTCAATCTAAAGAGTCGTAAAAGTAAAAGTCGCCTTTCTTTATAAAAGAAAACAAACAATTTAAGAACTATCCCTAAAAGCACGTTCAAAGCAAATTTGCAATCCGTTTCCCCTTTATTTTTTCAGTAATACTAACGTCATAAAGGGTGTTCAGTCACAATCGTGTCAAAGAACAGCTTCGATTCAATCGGGAAGGTTTACACACGTATGTTGAATACTAATAGGCTTTATATTCTGTTTTAGTGATGTTGTTATAGAGAATCGATTTAAATATATTTAAGTATTGTATGGCAAACCTAAAGTATGCTAAAAAGCTATTTATATGTTTTTTATAACTATTATATGAGAAGAAATAGCTTAGTAAATTAAGGTATTTGTATAATAACACCTTAAAAGGCGCTCAAAATGGGTGATTTTAATTTTCGTTAATTAGTAATTTTGTTTATTATTACATTATTACATTAAATAGTAACAATAGACTATTTACTAGACTTTCTGTTCGACTAAATCTTCGTACCATTTCAAAAAACAGGATATGTAAGATTATAAAAACTGAAATTAATTACTTACATAACTATTGTAATCTCTTATTTATTTATTATGTGATATCAAGTATGTATCTTGAGAATATTTTTTTACATATTCGATAATTTAAATATAAACGATTAAGAACCAAGATCGTTGTGAATTTGGTATTTAAATACTACTAGTTATTTTTTTAATTTACGTCGGTCTATTGCTGACACTGGGGCCTTAAGTTCGGGGCCTCGGCAAGGTCAGCACTACATGAGTAGGAGCGGGATGCTGTATTAGAATTGTGGAAGTCCCTCTGATGTTATCAATAATCTTATTAAGCTGTAGTATATTTTGTTTTTTATTTAATTTGTTGTACTCTGAATTTATTTAGGTCGATGATTTTATTACTCCTTTTTATTAAATTTTCTTAATAGTTTCATATTTTTTGAAAAATGTCTATATTGTAAGTCTTTGTGTTTTTATTACATGCATAAAGAAATCCTAGTCCATATCAATTTTAAGACATTCATCAAAATTTTCAATTCGTAGTTTAAGCGATAAGGGGGTAAAAGAAGAGCCCAGCTTGGGCTGGGTAAATTTGAAATATAAAACTATCAACAAATTTTAAACCGAAACCACAAAATCATCGAAAGAAAAAAAAACAAAATTGTTACGAAATATCGATAAAAACAATCAAGCACATCACTACATTACTGTATACTTTCCTGTCACAAAAAGGGCAAATGTAATCATTGCTTTCTGCCTCACGTTCACATAATAGCGGGTTGAATGACAGGTGAGATTGGAACACGGAGTCCTTGTAATAATATGTTTTGGTAATTTTCGTGTTAGCTACTGGTCTTTAAAGGATCTGTAGTTTAGTGATAATAAAAAATATATAATTTTTTCCTTTTTTTTATTTTACGCTTTTTCTTATATTTAACGGAGCGACAAACGCTACGGTCTCTGCATACTTCTTTTGCCTCGTCCTATCTTAATTTGCACTTACATGACCTCATGACTTTCCTCCAGTATCATTGATACTGTATTCTCAAAGGTCTTACAAGGTCTTCTATTTCTCTAAAAATATATCGCACCTTTATAATTATACTGACCTAATCAAAAAAACCATGATTTTGAGTTCTTGTCAGAAATTGACCTAAAACGACGACCTAAAACGACGCTGTACACAACAGGATAGGCAGAGGGAACTTAGAATTAAGACACTTGGTTCCCCGCTTCCCGCCGACCTTTGGAGGCGGAAAGTGGGAAACAAGGTCAATTTCTGACAAAAATTCAAAATCATGGTTTTTTTTATTAGGTCACTATAATTCTAAAGGTGCGATATATATCGTTTATTTTTAACAACTTAAATAGATCTATGGACATCCAAAATTTGTGCTAAAAATAAAATAACCAATTACGATATTGAAATTATAAAAGCGACAGGTTGTGGGTTTGATTCCTACTCGAAAAAATGATATATTTAAAACTTTCATTTCCTCGCTCTGGTGACAAGGCAAAGCTCAGCGTTGAGTTCCGCAACTCAACATGCAATATTTTCAGAATTTGGCAGGAAGTGGGAAACGGAAGTATCTACTGAGTTCTTTCTGCCTACCCTACATAGTGCGGAACACAGTGTGAAGCTAAAAAAATAATCATAAAACGAAGATTTGTGACGACTGAATCGACATCGTCACATCGTATTCTGTTTTGAATACACGAGTTTTAACAGTTATCTATTAGAAGATTTAAACAGAGCAAAATGTCTAAGTATTTTAATTATGTTTTGTTTATTTTAATTTTAGAACTTTCACATCCTACTAGTATCTAAGAAAATAAAACTAGTTTAGTAATTAATTATTAATACATTTTATTACAGAAAAAAATACGAAAACCAAAATGAAAAATATCGTAAAACATAAATTAGTTAATCGAAATATAATTACAAAAGTCTTAACCTAATGGCACTAATAATACAATTGAAATACAATAATAGCTTTTATAAGTAGAAAAGAAATATATATATTAAAAAGATACATTTTTATATGAATTATACAAGTGAAGATAGTTTTTCTTAACAACAATTCCTTATATCGATAAACCATACATTTTCATTTTTTTTTATAATATATTTGCACTGGATATATAAAAATAATTACATAGAAGGTTGCTTTTTTATTTTAAAAATAAAAAAATATATAAAAAACGATGGTTTCTCCTAAGTTTTCGATTAATTTCGTTACCAGTGCAATAAACAATAAAAAAAATCAACTAATAACACTTGTCAAACAAAAATGTAATACTGAAATAAAACAAAATAAAAAAATATCAATTTGAGGTGTATCTATTAGGTAGTAAAAAATTGAGCGTATTCAAGTTAAAAAAAAATATTTTGCTTATATAATCATTAAATGGACGAATTGAAAAATTTTAATATAAATACCAAAGAAATTCCTTAAATAAATATATGTTATTATAATATGATAAAATGGACGGATAGCATTAACCATTTAGCCTTTCTTACATTACACAACTGAATACTATTATTATTACTTTAATAATTACACAGTACATAATATATAAAATTATTTTGTCATTATAATGAAGGAAAAAGTCCAATTTCGTTTTGAATCACATTGTAAAAGAAAAGACAGTCTGTCTATGAGAAAGATATTCTAGATTCATAGAGGAGTCGTAACGTCATACGCCAACGATAGGATGTAGGTTCGATTCCCATTTGAAGAATTAAAACAATTTATATGTATGTTCATTTCCTCACTCTGGTAATGAGACAAAGCGTAGCGTAGAGTTTCGCCACTCAACACACAATGCATAAAGAATTCGACAGAATGTAGGGAATGGAAGTGTCTTGATGAGAACGAAGTGTCTTAAAATTAGGTTCCCAGGCTTCCTCTGCCTACTCTGCTATGTGCGGAATACAGCGTCAATTTCTCATGTATTGTTATATATTTATAGCTAGCTTTAACCTGTGGCTTCGCAACCATGATTAAATGGAAAATAACTAATAGCACAAATAGACTACGACACTGTGATACACGGTACACTCTGTGTATACATCGAGTGTCTCTATGTGAACACAGTGTCTCTAATTGCAAAATTTATTGCGATGCTACAATAAGTATCGCATTAACCGCTCTGTGAACGCTTTGTGTCCGAGTGTCTAGTGTCTTTGAATAGATTTCACACAGTTTTGACACTCCATACTACGCACTGCGCACTATAAACACGTTACATTATCGCCAGTTCTCTTGCGAACGGTTCGTATACAATTTTGATACATTTATAACGAGACACTGCTCCCATACAAATTCCGTACAAGTGTAAACAGTGTAGACATAAAATTCTGACATTTATGTCGGAATTTCTGTCGTAGTCTATTAGTACCATAAGAGTTGTGTATGACACATGACACGTTCTAAGTGACACGGAAGTAACTATAACCACAGATACATAAATGGACTATCCAAGAATCGATTTCACTCGATATTTAAACAAAAAATTCAAAATAAAGCTAAACAAGTAATCCTTTCGTACAATTTCATACATATGTTTACCTAAATTAGACTTTTTTTACCGTAAAACATGTATATTAGGTAGATGATTGAGCATTTTTCTATCACTTTTATATGATAAATATGGAATGTATCAGATCTCTTATATAGAATATTTGCAGTACAGTCGACGAGTCGTGGCCGTGAAGAAGACAATAATCAAAAGTTAAAAAAATCAGTGCGGCCAAGACTTATCAATCACATAATAGTGTTTCTATAGTATAAATATCAATACATAAATTATGTGAGAAACTTCTTAATATAAAAAGAAATAGTAAAAGGCCTAAACTTTATAAATATTTCTTACAGATCACAATAAAAATTACAACGTATGGATATTTGTGTGTTTCAAATGCGAAAAATCTTATCAATTATTATTGGAGCGTTTGGGCGGTACCGCACAAGAACGGGTTCAAATCCGACATTTTATACATAATCTTATAATACTTTTAATATAACATTATTGCGCCATTAACTTTTTCCTCCAAAGCTGGCGCTATAGTATCCAAGTCTCTTGAATCAGATGCCGCTATCAGAATACATATGTTATTTATAAATGCAGATATTGTAGCTGCTACTACCAACCTGGAAATAAAATATAAATTAATACACAGTTTCTAGTTGTGGCGCAGTGGCATAATTGCGTGACGGGTTCGATTCCCACACGAGGACTTTTAGGGATATTTCTTTTTGTCATTTCCTCGCTCTGTTAAGAGGCATAGAGCGGCATCGCCGCCACTACCGCATTGCCTCCAGAATTTGACGGAATATGGGAAACGGAAGTATCTTAATGGGAACGGAGTGTCTTAACACTAGTTTCCCAGGTTCCCTCTGCCTATGCTGCTGCGTGCAGTATATAGCGTGATACGAAACAAAAACTACATATAACGTGAAAAATACATAAATAAACGCAATATTTCTTACCAAAAAGACAGTCCCAAATCGGCCGTCATGTCCGACGACCAACCGTTAGCCAGGTCCTCGTCAGACATGACGTTGTGCTGGAGCCTCAGGAAGAATTCCGTCAGCCATACCGCTATTGCGCCGAGCGTGAACAGTACTGGAATGTGAAAAGAAATATTTTTTAGTTAAACTTTGAGTAATCTAGGAAACAAATATTAGGAGTGTACAATGTGGTATATACGCTTAGTTTTTAATTATAAGTTTTATATTGTAAGGCTATATTAGCTTTACGCTGTATCCCGCATAGTATATCAAAACATTGCCTTTTGAGTAGCGAAACTCAAGGCGTAAGGCTATATGTATAAATAAGGCAAATTTGCTATTTTTATATTTTTTTTAGACTAGGCAGGCGAGTGCACGGGTGACCTAATGGTAAGCCCCTAACCCCCCAACTCCAGAAGCCGACTTTTAAGGTGAAGATAGATACACTTATTGAAGGTATCCATGTCGTATAGACTTAGAAAACCTGTAGGTTACCTGTAGGTTATAGCAGTATAGTGCCACGTATGCAGGCGGTGAGGTTGTTTATACACCTTTTTTAACCTTTTTAAAGTATAAGTCTCCCTACAGAGATGCTAACAACATAAATAAGTCGTAATAAGCGTATAAAAATATCGACGTAGTATGACTGCATCCTATAAGAAACGGATTTTAGATATGGTGGGATTCCTTTCCATTGGTGGAATATTTATTTATTTTTAATGCGGAGAATCTGCGAATAAGTTCTCTGTGCCAAACCTGCTATGCGTGATAAAATGCGGGGCTGAAAAAAATAACACATATAGTAAAATAAAGGTATTTTACTTACCCACAGCGCCATTACATATCAACAAAGGACGCGGCGAACACCTACTCTTCGCTGCGGAACCTAACGCCGCGAGCACGCACGCGCCTACAGAGGATGCTAGCGCCACGGCTAGTTGCGCAGCCGTACCACACCAGGCCCATCGCCGCGCTGGGTGGTTACCTGCTTTTACTGGAATAGGAAAATAAAATTGCCTTTTACATCTTCATCTCAATTTAAAAATAATTTAAATACATCTACCCACATTAGGTATGCAGCTCACCACTAACCGCGTCTACTGTCGATATTATTATTTATATAGAAATAAGTAGTAAAACGTTTTGTTGAGGGAAATTTGACATTATCAGTATAGGTAATTCCTTATTATATATTTTTGTTATTTTCAATGGCAAAAGGCTGCGTTGAGTTTCGCCACTCCACAGGCAATGACTCTAGAATTCGGTGGAAAATGGGGAACGGAGGTGTTTAATTGGAACGAAGTGTCTTAACATTAGGTCCTAGGTCCCAGGACCAGCCCCAGACCATTTCCAGGTCTCGTCTGCCTACCCTTCGATGTAGCTAAAAATATATATACATAATTAAAATTATCAACTTACTGCTAAAAATATGATATCTCCATCCAAAACTATGATTTAACATCTTATGTCCTTCGAAGAGTCCAAAACTGATCCTGCCTTCAGATTTGGGGTACGAGAGGATCCTCGCTCTAGCATCCACCCAGTGCGTAGTTCCCAGGGACGCCACTATCAATGCTATACATAAACATGATCCAAAAAATGTCGCAAAAATCATAGAACGCTTGAACAAATTTAGTTTCATTTTGATTTTTTTCTCTTGTTTCTTGTATCTCGTATATTACATTTCAATCTGTGTTTTACCACGTTTTCTACTAAACGTTCTTAGTTCATTGTGGCTTATCATAACAGTGTCCTCTTTCCCACGGCAAAGAAGTCTGTAACAATATAGAAAATATTTAATGGACGGTTTAAATGTTGTCAATATAAAGCTGATAATTTTGTTTGGAGTATTATGAGAATTGATTTGAATAAATAAGCACGGTATCTTACTATAAACGCGACAGTTATGAGTTCGATTGCCTCTCGAAGAAGGCAAAACGCAGTTTTGTTACTTGCAAGATCTCGAAAATTAAACTTCGAAAACTCCCGATTATTGAACACAGAACCAATGCGAATCAAGAACTTCAATCATTATTATTTTAATGAAAAAAGGGCTTCAGGGTGTATGGGAACCTAGAGTTAACACTCCGTTCCCCCACTTACCACCAAAATTTCGACATTGTGTGTTGAGTGGCTGTAACTGTATGCCGAGCTTTGCGTCATTACAAGAGTGACGAAATTAATAAAACATTCTACCGAGTGATCGAATCGACAACCATATCAAAAATCAAACTACCACTGCTCCACGAAGTCCCCAATTCAATATATATTTTACAATTTAATATATATTCTATCACACAACGCAGTTAACACAGTCAAGTGGGTAGGTATACGAGTACACTATACATAATATAGGAAAAGGAAACGACAAGATTCTTTTACCTATAAAATGTAGGTGGATTGGTCTTATGCAAGTTTTTCTCTTCTGATGTAAGTGGTACAGGTGGTCTCTCTATGTATGTACGTGCTTTGATTCGTTCATAGCTCAATCAATACATACAAATGAAACTAAAGTGTCGGTCTGCGATTTCAAAATAACCGTTTTTTCCAACTACATATAGTTATTTACGCGATACGAAAAAACTGACAAACAATTTAAAATGTTTGCCTGTATGTCTTTCTGTTTGTCTAGGCTAATCTCCGGAATAGCTCATTTTTAAGGGACTAATATAATAACTAGGAAGGCTACTTGATATCTGGGAATTCACGTGTTTTACCACGTTTTAAACGCAGTTTTTAAACTGCGCATCAGACCATGTCATGCGCGTACGTACCGCCTAGATATGTAAATATAAAATAACTAAATATTTTTTATTAAATACGACAATTTTGCGAGCAAAATCAAATTAAATCCCAAACGAGTACTTACGACGTTACAAGTTGACCTAATAAAAACGTTAAAAAGTTATGATATTATTCTAAGTAAACAAATCAATAAAAATATAGAAATTGAAGTTAATAATAATTTAATACGACAAGGAGACATCTTGTTACATGACACTCAGGAACAAGGTCCAAGCCAACTGCTTTAGAAATTTATATTGTAATATTATTTTAATATATCTATTGATTAACGTATGTAGTGTATGAAACCTTTACAAAATGTAGAATCCGTACAAAAAGCTTCAGACCATGAACGCGACGTTTGAAGGTTCGATGCCTATTCATGGGAAATGATTATATATATTTTCTTATTTCGTCGCCAAAACTCAACAAAGCGCGGCGTGGTTCACCGGCGCTTTTCACGGGGGAAATGGTGAACGGAGTGTAGATTCCCTCACACTAGATTCCCTCTTCTATATTCCCTGGTATCCTTTTCTTGCCACGCATATGCATAGACAGGAAAAAAAATGTAAAAATAAGAGATCCAGTAAAAAGTCTGCATCTACAACACAGCAGTTACTACCTACACAACATCTTATTATTACAATAAAGTAAATATGTTTAGTATATTATTACAAAAGTACACGAGATTTGACAAACTACGACCACATACCTACATGAATACGTGTCAACAATATTTTAAAATGCTAATATTATTCAAGACAACTTCTTTTAATTTGGACTTCTTTACGCAAGAAAAAAATACTTAACAGATACAGCTCATTTTACAAAAAATAATTAAAATATAATAAATCATACCCCCGAATGAAGTTGGAACCCACCATTGCGTTATACATGTATATGTCAATATTTTGTTACATTTGCTACACTAATGCGTAGGCAACAGTAGACGCATAACTTGTTATAAGAGTATTTCCGGTTGACGCCATACACCGTCTCGAGAGATTAATCATGCTAAGATATTATCATTCACCATATCTTTTTTTCGCTTCACGCTGTATCTCGCATAAAGCAAAGTAGGCAGGAGAAGACTAGTGTTAAGACACTCCGTTCTCCACTTTCCGCACGGTTCTCGAAACATTGCGTATTGAGTGGCGGAACACAACGCCGCACTTTAGTTAAGATAACGTGTTAAATATTTCCATTAGAATATGAAATTAAGGTTCTATAAAGATTGCTTGCCTTATAAACTTTTGCAATAAAAACCATGACATTATTCTGCATCTCTAAGGAACGCTCTAAACAAGCTTAAAATAATTTACAAAAGAATTATTTAAGCAATCCTATTCTTAAACATACTTGTTGAACATGTATAAAGAAATAAATATCGCCTTTAAATTTCATTTAAATATTTACCATAAAACGTTTTTTTTAAATATTTATATATTTTTTTATCTTCACACTTTTTAAGATATTATGTATATGCTTGAAATTTTATTGGTGTTGAGTCCCACCACTTAAACACGCAATGCTACGAAAATTGGGCGGAAAGTAGCGGAGTGTCTTAACACTAGGTTGCCTCTGAATATGCGGGATACAGCCTGCAATTTGCTAAAGACAAAATCTAAAGAATGAGCGATTCCTTTACCCTATTTTCGCCTATTACGATACAAATATCTCAATAGAGCTGAACTGAACTAAATATAAATATTGCCTCAAACGTAAAAATATATATTAAGAATTACATAAGAAAATATATATTGTACAATAAATTCGATTACAAGACCATCGATAAGACCCTTGTGGCGCAGTGCGACAGCACGTGACTGCAAACGCGACCATTGTGTTGCGTGTTGAGTGTCGCAACTCAACATACCTCTTTGCCTTGTTGCCAGCGCTAAATGAAAATATTATAAATGTTTCCTCAAGTGGGAATCGAACCACAACCTGTCGGCGTTTGTAGTCGCACGTCGCAGTCGTTGATCATCATCAGCTTCTATATATTTTTATTAAATGCATCTCTCCATATCTCGTATAGGTACGTATAGGTCAAGGTTATAAAATTTTAAATATCCTCGGACTTCTGCTAATGACTTCTATATAAATAATCAAATAGCATACAGCCAAATGATTAAGTACTATAATGTCGTTCTATTAACACGGTGACATTTAAATTACACGCGATTACGCCTCATAAATATTAATGTTTACATTTCTTGTACCTGTGGCAGTTAGCTTCGTTGGGTTTTTTTTATTTCTGAATGTATGGAAGTAGAAAATAGTGATTTGTCATTAAGAGATACAAAGCGGAGGTCAGTCGTGGCGCAGGGGCACAAGTTCATCACTGTGAACGCGACTGGTTCTGTGTTCGGTCCCCACTCGAGGAAATGGAATATTTATTTAATTAATGTTTTCGTTTCTTCGCTCTGGTGTCGAGGCAAAGGGCGCCGTTGAAATCAGCCACTCAACATGCAATGCCTCTAAAGTACAACAGTAAATGGGGAACGGAGAGTGTCAACACTAGGATCCCTCTGCCTACCCTGTTGTGTGCGGAGTACAGCGTGTAGCTGATCAAAAATATAAACGTATATTTATTTTTTAAGTTCTAAGTAACACATTTCCGCAGAGTAGAGATTGAACATAAAACTATCGTGGTATACATAATACTGTACGCAATAAGGACAAAGGCATTGTAGCTCAGTTGAGATTAGTTTGTCTAAAGAACGACGGTTAAAGGTTCAAATCATACTCAGACGAACATTTACAAGACTATCAATTTGCCAATTAATATGTTGTAAGTATGTAGACAACAAATTAAGTATCAATGATAGCATTGAGATAACAAATTAAATATTTCACTAGGTTCTCCAGGTACTTAAAAAATAAATATTTAAAATGTCTATACTACCTAATTGGGATTGAATCAATGACCTCTGAATTAACATTCAATATGTACAAACAGACAGAAAAAAATAAAGTAAAAGTAAAATCTCCTCACACCTAAATTCAATAAACACGTTTTATATGACATGAAAGCAAAAAATGTTCATAGAAGTTCCTAGTTCATTGTAAAAGTAAGAATTTTTTATATAAAAAAATGTGCACTACAATCCTGCGAATGCTTTTTATAGTTATTATTCCTCTTTGCATTGTAGACTGTGGACGATTTGAAATATTCGAGATGGAATGCCTCAGATATCTACAGTTAGTTATTTAGGGCGGAAATAACTTGGTATTTATATTGTGTTTACTGATTGTACTTAATAAAATTATATAATATCGTTAAAATAAATGAAATGGACAAAAGTTTTATATCCATTTCATGTTGAACATCGAAACTCAACGCCGTGCAATATCTTACTAGAGAGACACAGAAACTTATATAGCAACCTAAATGAATTAGGTACTTATTAAATAATATAAATGACAGAAATCTTTGATCTAAAGATATAAAATCTCACCATGTACAAGAATGAAGATAACAAGTAAAAGCATAGTAAACTCTACAGCCGCTTATACTAGCCTACTATTAGAGGTCTTAAACGTTAGTGCGTGTGATTTCACTTATAAATCGTGTCAGAATCACTTATCTTGTACGTATCTGTAACGAACGTTCAACGCGGTGTAAAATATCTCATAAGAAATAATAAAGGTACTGTATGAAAGTTTCTGTCGCCTTTGTCTTTTTGAATTTTGTAATAATTTAAAATGTTATTGCTTACTTAATTTTTTTTAGCTAGGCTACTAGTTAGCCTGATCCCTACTCTTTTTTGCCTCACGCTGTATTATTTTTCTTATATATATTTTTATATTATCGTCACAAGTGACAATGTCTAACTGTTAACACTATACTCGTGGGTTCGATAAGCACTTGGGGGACTCATTATTTATAGGTAGGGTAGACAAAATGCAGCCTTAAGTTCCGCTACCTCGCAATATCTCGGATTCGTGCGAAAGTCGGATAACGAATTGTCTCTAGGTTTCCTCTGCCCTTCTATCAGCGTGATACTGCGTGAAACCTATTATCCAATACACACAAGCCTTGTCCAAGTTCATACATACATCGACACGTAACGGCCGTCACGGTACGATGAGCTCCAGCGCACCGGCTCCGGCTGTCGCGTATTATATTGGTGTGTGAAGGTCATTGTGGACACATGCATTTAAATGACCAAATGTTCAAATTTCAATATTTGATATAAAATTTAGTATTTAGGTTTTATGTTGTGTTTTAAAGAATTTGGTAATAAATAAATTGTTTTAATTGATTGGTCGTCTTGTAATTATGACCTGACTGTATGCACGATGGTTGTGGGTTCGATCCATACTCGAGAGAATTTTTACATTTAATTATTTTAATATCCTCTCCCTGCTAGACAAAATGCGGCGTTGAGTTCCGCACTAAACACCTAAAAATAATGGATAGTAGGGTGATCTACTATCGTGCTAGCAAATCTATATATAATTAACTTTATTAAGCCTTTCCTTTACTGAGATTGATAGACAACAGACGAGACCAAAGTACTGGAATTAGAAAGACAAAATTTTGCATAATATTAGGAGTATAATAGGGTACTAAGAGAGGTTAGCTCAATATAGTTACGGGAACGGATAAAAAGTAATTGTAGAGTCGTAAAGTCCAAAAACACACAAACTTACAAGCCACTAATAGACATACAAGAAATAATTAAAAACAACTGTTTACAGTTAAAAGAATTAAAACCAATAAACATAAAATACAAAACCGACTAACGACCGTTAGCTGCATCGTAAAATATTATAGCTCGAAATGCTTTGGAATACCTCTCTTTTAGCCCGTTCGCAATCAATCTTATAAACAATGCTTAGCATTCGGTTTCTCCTTTATTATTTTTCACTGTCTTTTTTATTATGTAATCTAAACATATAATAAAACCGTAACTGACCGCTATCTGAACATGGAAAGGTATACGAGAAAATTATTATTAGATGCCATTTATCAATGTATTAGAACCCAATTTTTTTTTTTATTTTGTCTGTTTATCTGTGCGTTGGTGCACGGTAATCTCAAAACCGACTTAACGGATTTAAATATAGTTTTCAATTTTGTATATTGACAATGTTCCCTTGACATTTAATGTTTGTTTTATTTAAGTCGATGTATATACAGAACAGTAATATAAATATATTGTATTTTGTTCGACAACATTATAACAAGATAACTGTTCTATTGAATTAGCTGACACTTAAGTTTTCAATTAGGATTTTTTTTGTTGAACGCGAAAGATTAGTAGATAAATAGTTGTGTAGTTCAGGCGGGCGAAGCCGCTAGCTTAAACGCTAGTATCATAATATCTAAGTACGTATATATTCACAATATATAAATGTATGTTGTGTATGTATGCAATGAAATTCTGGAATGTGTTTTTATAAAAACTAAAAGAGTTCCATTCTCCGCAGCGAACAAAAGGAATTGATTATGAAAGAACATACCGACAAAGGTCTCATCGTCTTATCTAATATAAAACCGCAGATCCGTCATATAAAAACTAAAATGTAGATATGAGCGAGACCATTGTGGCGCAGTGGCACAGGGTTGACTCTTGCTAGAGGGAATAAAACATTGCCTCTTCCCTGCTCTGCCAAGACAAAGCGCGGCGTTGATTTCCGCTAGTGTAACGTAATTAAAAACGCGAAAGTGGAGAACATAATGCTTTCACACTAGGTCTTCTATGCTTACCCCAAGGAATACAGCAGAAAGATGAATAAAAAACGAAAAATTGAATATCAGCTTTACATTTCTACAATGCGTTAAACTATCTAACATTGAGACAGAAACGTGATCTCACACAAATTGATTACCGCCTTGAACTGATAGCCTGAATAGTCGTAGGCATTTGATATTATCATTTCTATTCAATATTCTAGATTTTGCGTAACGTGAGTTTTGAATACTAAAAGATTGTAGATAACTAGCCAGAGATTATACACGTCTAGATATCGACATATTTATTTTATTTTCCTAAGGCTCCCGCTGTATTCGGTACTTAGTAGTGTATGTAGGGGGTACCTAGTGGTAAGACACTCCGTTCCTAACTCACCGCCCGTCGCCCGTCACGTTTAGTTGAACGTGCTAATGTGAAAAAAATGCTTGATATTATGTATAACTATTTTCTATTCTATTTGTCGCGGAAGATTAATCCAATTTAACTGACTGTGGTCAATTATTAGTTATTTCAAATAGACAACGTTTGCGAAGGTAATATTTGAAAGCAAATATTATATGAATAAACAAGAAATGACGCATTTCAATGTTAAAATATTTATCTGTTACGCCAAAACGACGGTAAATGAATAAATGAAATCGATTAATAAAAAAAACATAAAACATGGGTATAAATTAACTATTTATTTACATAATATATAAAAATTCACCACACCAGCCTCTTTAAGCCTATTGACCTAAATATTTAAAAGTTAACAAACAACAGATCAAATCGATAATTTTTAACTGTTACGTTAACCGTAGACATAACCAAGCGTGGACGAACGTAATGTATGGAGATAACTGTCTATGGAGTAAAATATGAGATTTATGTTCAAATCTTAATGTTGATGTAAATCCATTACATGATTTACAGGTGACATGATTTACAAGTCAAAATTAGCTTAAATAAAATGGGATTATGAGGACGACTAAAATCACGTTAAATAGAGTCTATTAACGAATGTTCAATGTTACAGCGGCTTATTAGAATATTTAACACGTTATCTGTCTCATCATCATACGCTATACATTAGTGCCACTAATAAAAAACTGGATTTTCACAGTTATATATTGAACGTTAAACACGATAGGTCGTGAGTTTATGTACTGCTTGATGTCATCTATACTTCTATACTAGTAATAAATAAGTTCTTATAATTAGATTTATTGTAATATCGGGGAAATTCGGCATAAGAAGGAATTAAATCACTACACTTCGGTACCCTACAAGCACTTTATCTTGTTATTAATTTAACTTCACGCTGTATCCCTAGCGGGATAGTCATAGAGAAGCGCTCCTCTACATACCTCTTTCGCGTCATCTGTATATCTGTATACTGTATCATATATGACCTCCGAGCGGTCCTCATGCTTTTTACGTGACCTTCCTCCACAGTATCTTCGATACTGTGTTTTTGAAGGTAAAGGCTCCCTCGCTTACCGCTCACTTTTCTATCATAAATCAGCTGAGTACGTTCTTCTTCATTCTGACCGTGACATCTACGAACAGATTGCATCTCCACTGCTCTTCACTTTTTTTTTCATTTGACAATGCGGGCGGAGCCGCAGGTCGAAGCTAGTAGCAATAGTAATTATATGTAATAATAAATATGACCAAATCTCACTCAAAGGAGTCAACATAATCAAGTCATTAGTCACCCAACCGGTTGACTTATCAATGTGTCGAAAATCTACATTGACTAATACTAAATACTATATAGTTGGTTCTCAACTTGTACAGTATCGTAACTTAAATCTGTTACGTAGGTAATTTCGCAATATTTTACACGTCAAGCCTTTTAATTAGAGTTTATTTATAAGAGACCGAGTGTATGATTAGTGAGAACACACTGTTATTTGCATAATTATTTAAAAAATGCAAGTCGTTAAATATAATGAGAAAAATACTATAGGCCTTACTTTTTTTTTATTTTAATTCTTACTTACACTACAGACTTATGGTCTATGGTATTTCTTTAAAAACTTTTTTCTGTAGATATTACCTAGAACAAGACTTATGTTATTACATACATATATTCCTATATTTATACAATATCTACCTAAGACAGCCCAGCTATTCATTTGAGTTGCCACTTACTAACTTAATAATCTAAATTTACATGCTTAAAATAAACCTTATAAATAAATTTAACTTAGGGCTATTGATGGGAAAGGAAAGAAATAAAGAAGAAAGAAATCATGCGAACCTAGTATTAAGACACTTCGTAAACGGAGATCGGTGAGAGGAAGTGATGAGGGTATTTAACAAAAAGAACGTTTCTCATTTGAATTCCTTTAAATATATCGAATTCAGAATTGATATATAGTACTTAAAATTCAAAATAATTAATAGTTTAGTAGTCAGAGTTCCAGGGGGCATGGGTTCAAATACCGCTATGTTTTTTTTATAAAAATATTTTATAACACAATTAAAAACTTACACAATTGACGTTGACTTTTTCCATAAATTATTAAAATAGTTCGCAATATGAAAGACACTAACTAACTAAGAGAAAGCTAAAATAAAAAAATTACAATATTTTATATAACTTTTATAATAACATACGAGAGTTTAAAAGCATTATATTTTCAGATATACATATATTTACATTGCCCCACCTCATTTGAATATCAACATAACATAACGACCTCGCTTATAAAATTTCCCTTCGAAGCCCATAATACTTAAGAGCCGTGTCTATTTACATACTATAGTGCATTTCGAAAGTGAATTATCATACAACATACATACATAATGCCATTTAAATATGCATAAGTCTATTGTTCGTCGCTAAAAGAAATTATATCAATTGCGCGTGTTAATGTAAACTGGCCTAACTTATATTTTTTGATAACTTAAAACTTTTGAAATCAGTTTTATTTCAGACAATTTCATTTAAAATCTATTTATTGCACTTTTTCAAATTGAAATTTCAACCCACAACTATCACATCCAATCATTCACTTTCCTATTGCGCAACATTTTGTATAGATATTCTTATATTCTTTAAGAACTGATAACGGAGTTATCAGTAACTTAACAATGGGATCTTTCTCTCTCTCTCTCTTCACCTTATGGGACAAAAAGTGTGCAGCGGTGAAAAATATTTAAGTTAAGTCACTTTCCATCCAACCCGATTGTGGTCGGCGAAATTTAGCCGCTTTCGATTCTAGAAGCGTGGCAATCAAAATTGTTTAGTGCGACGGCCAAATTACCGAGTTTTCTCTCGTAAATCGCGCCTATTACGTGGAGGTTAAAGAGACAATGAGATAATACTCTTTGTGAAGCAAATAAACAGCATGTTAACGTTTCTAACGTAAACTACATTAGACGTGATGGTAGCAGGTTCGAATAATGCTGTATTCCGCACAATGCTGTGTTGACAGAGGGAATCTAGTGTTAGGACACTTAAGATTCCTCCGACAAAATAGCATCTGAACTTTAATTATAATTCGGAAAGAAAATTGTTTCATCACTCGGTAGGCAATATACGACTATATATAGCGCCATAATTATGTATATTAATCAGTTATTTTCTAAATTAATAAATTTAATTATAAAAAGTTCATTGTCGTATGTTTTGAGTTATATACAACATAAAATGACATCCATTTTTTTGTCTCCATAGAAATTTCAACACATAGTGCTCCCCTACATTCTCTGATCTATGTTTATGTATAAGACAACTTTTAAATTTCTAAGTCCAATTACAGTCTAGTCAATCGTACCGCAATGGCACAAGCCGTGCGCGACTGCAATCACGACAGGTTGTGGCTTCGATTTTCACTCGGGGAAATAAAAATAAAAGTTAGATTTTGCCATTTTGAGACATAACTTGCATAAACGATTTTTCTTTGGCATCACGCTCATCTCGCATACAGCAGTGTAGACGGAGGGAGCCTAGTGTTAACACTCAGTGACCCACGCACCGCCCAATTTTCAAAAGATTGTGTGTTGAGTAGCGGAACTCAACGTCGCGCTTGTCTTATTACCTTAGTGAAAAAAATTATCATCGCATTTACAGTCAGAAAAAAATTATGAAGTTGTCATCATATGCATAAAATGATTATCTAAACATAAAGTTTTCATTGTAATTAAAGTCGTAAGAATACTTTCAAGTGGCGTGAATAAACTTGTTTGACACAGATAATTCCGCCGACTCAGGTCTCTTAGGTGAATACATGCACTATAGAGGAGGCCGTCGTGGCGCAGTGGTACGAGCGTGCGACTGTAACCGCGACAGGTAATGGGCTCGAGCACCAGTCGCGGAAGGGAAAAATTTAAGCAAAAAAATGCAGTAGTATTGGTATTTGTCAACTCTCCGGTCGATTTTATGACATTTCCTTGTTAAATGGCAAAACTTAACGTCGCGCTTTGTAATTAAAAACATCGATGTAATTTAATTTTAAGAACTGATTTTCTTTTGAAGTCTTGTACTCATATCATTTAGACAAAATATGATAAGGCTAACAAAGGTGACAAATGACTTTTGAATTTAAAATAAACAAAGAAAGTGTATAATTTATTGTGACGAAATTCTAAACTTGCATTTCAATTAGATGAAGTTATGCAAAAAGAACCAAGTAAATTAAAAGCAGCATTTGCCTATAAAAAAATATTTATACAGTACACAGACTATAAAAGCGACGGCTATGGGTTCGTTCCATTCGAGGGAATGAATTATGTAATGTTTTCATTTCTTCGGGTAACGTTCGCCACTTCAAACGCAATGTCTTGTTTTCAGCGGAAGGTAAAGTAGGAAGTATCTTCCCACTAGGTTCCCTCTGCCTACACTGCTGTATTATACTACCTAAATGAATGAATTAATCATCTGTATTTTATGAAATTTAAATAAAATTAGTTTCATTATTTTACATGCCCTCTTGAGATTTATTTAGACTGATAAAAATAATGTTTTATATAAATTTATATTATACTTTCTGCTTCTACCTTATTGCATTTGTGACTTCAATTTTGTTTAAATAAAAATAAAAACGAAATCAATGATTGAGCTTGAAGATGACATTAGTTACGGCCACAAATCACAGCTCGATATTATAATTGCCGTATTCTAAAATGTTTTGATGAAGATAAACCGGTACGTGACCGATGTTCGCTTCGCTTGCTGTAATGATCAATAAATAAAACTGTAAGGTAACGATGACTTTTTCTTTGAATTAAAACACTAACGGAGAACAGTATACTTGTCACTTTCTCAATTCTGCCTATATTATTTTTTCTTCACGCTGTATCCCCCACCCTTAGGTATGGCAGGATAATCATAGGGAAATTGGGGTTAAGACACCTCTTTCCCGCCCAATTTCAAAGGGAGGATGTAAAATAATTCGTTTCCTAGAATAGGCATCGAACCAAAAAGGAATCAAGGACTTTAGAACAAATTAAGATTAAATAGAAATCAAAAGGAATCTTTATATAACAAACCTTATATAAATTTACGTAGGAACATAACGGTACTTAATAAACAAATTCTAACAATAGTGGCTCGGAACAATACGTCTACGTAACACCTGTTCTTACAAAATATGATGAAAATTTGATTGAGACTAGTTGCAAATAAGATGGTTAGTTAAATAGTGCAAATTAGGTAAACTGTTTACATTTTGATTTGTCAATGTAAGCAAAAAGATGCTTTGTGAAATAATATATTTGAATAAATAAATAATAAAATTTTCCAAGAGATTTCAAAATTGGCGCTTTGATTTGACGCTTGTTAGTTAATAGTAACTTGCAAAGGCAAGTTGTTAGCATGGACGTAGGTATGGGACGGGGGGTCCAGGTGACACGTGTTTACGCTAGAATAAGAAAAAAATACCCTTAAAGATTAAGAAAACTTAACGAACAAATTTATTTAAAAATAAATTCCAGACTCCCCGGAAAATACTGTAAATACACCCACGGTTGTTTGTGTATCCAAAAATTATTCAATATTACATGATATTAAGCGAAAAAATATACTTTTTCTTATTACTGTCTGTTTTTGTAAGTGGACGTAAAATGTTTTGTTAAATGAAAAAAAAAGCAAAAGGGTTTTGGATCTTTACAATTTGGTTTATCTGGTAAAAAATCAAACTCACGACCATCGTGCCTTTAGTCTGACCCATTACAGCACGATGTATATTATGAGTTTTTATTATACTCATAATATACATCACACACACACTAATAATACATTTTTTGTTATTAACAAAAAATGTATTATTAGAGCAGTGGGAAAACATCACACTCGATTCCCATAAAAGCTAACGAGTACAATCGAGCAATTAAATCGAGATGTTAATTTCTTTACGTGTTTCGTATAATAGGGAGGTATTTGCACTATGTACCAGCAATTTCACTGTTCACTTTCTAACAATGCACTGGAGTCAGTGACTCGATTATAATATCGATATTTACTTTATTTTTTTAAGCTGTAACCTGCAAATATTGCGTTACGACAGTCCATCTCCGTTCCCTATGCATTGGCGAATTATGAAGATATTGCGTGTTGAATGACGAAACTCAACGCCTTGATTTGTCGAGACTTTGATATTAAAACTAGATAATATCCAAAATGATTATTTAAATTAAACACAGGAAAGTGAGTGTTAGGACCACTATTTTTTACTGTACTATTTACTATCATAAAGCCAAAACATATGTATTTATCATATATCATATTAGAAGTATGTACATATAAAAATACAGGCATTGTCTAATGTGGCTTCTTTTTGATGTGTTTGTCTTAAATGCTGAGTTTATTTAATATTTTTTTATATTATATGTAAAGATGACTTGAATAGAGTTTAGAGTTTTAAATTTTCAAATATACAAAATGTTTATTGAGGTAAATAACTTAGATGAGTGTGTTATTTTGTAAAGACAACAATTGTTGGTTTCATACTTTCATCTAAACATACTTGGTAGAATGATTTAACATTATTTAATCCTTCTAGTCTTGTTATAGAAAAACAGTATTATATTATTTACATATTAAATATTTATTTAATATTCACAAATTTAATTTTGTACTTTACAAAAAAGCAGGAGATAAGAAAAGGAAGATTTTAAATAAAGATTAGTCTAGGCAAATTATATAAAACATTGTTGGCCATATAGAGGATGGTGTGTAATCACTCTTACTATTAAAGACCAGATCAATAAGATTATTGAAAACCGCACTTGAAGCTAAAGACTGAACAAGATAAAAAATAATAATAATATAAGAATAGAAGAATGTAGTCAAAAAAATATTACTTTTTTATTCATGCTCAGACATGCCAATCTTCGTCCAAGTTTTAGTAATCTTAATTTAGTATTCTGACCATTGAAAAACACAAAATGCAAAAATAGCTTCATATAATAACTACTGGTAATTTTTTTACCAAAGTTAGTAAAATATATTTATTAATGAATTAACAATATCCAAATAATAATGTATAATGGTAAGTAAAACCATTGTAAAATAATTTAAAATATTTTGATGCACAATTTAAATAGTGTTGTTAATTAAAATTGTTATTTTCTTATTAATTATTTCAAATTGAATGTTAATTTAGTACATTAAGTATTTAATTTACAATATAATTAAAGCTAATTTGATTTTTTTATTCTGCAATACTATGATAGGCAGCAGGATTCTAGTGTTATAGCTCTGTTCCCTTTGCAATGTCTAGCAGTTTGGACAAAATACAACTAATTGTTCAACAAGTGTTAAATATTGAAATGGAAATATTATTATCTAATTTAATTTGAAATTTTTACTAAGCTAATTCTTTATTTAAAATATGAGCTTTTTCTAATCCTATCTCAAGCTGAGCAAACATTGCAATTATCCATATTAATTATAGACGCGGAATGTTGTGAGAAGCTACAGTGATGGAGTAATGAATCTATTGTTTTTCTTGATTATATTTTACGAAACATTTAAAGTTAATGATCATTGCTTAGATATTATTTATATTATTGTTTAGATTATTTATATTATTTATTTTTTTTTTTTTATTGTTTAGATTATTAAATTATCAAAATTTTAAATTTATATTAGTAGATATATAGCTGTAAACGTAACTATTCCATAGTTCTTCTAATAAAAGATATATTAATGTAATTTTCTTTTAATATTCATACTTTAAAGAATACAATTAGTAATTAGCGTAATTTAGACAAAACAAAAGTGGTTATCCTCTCCCCTTACCTGTTAATTAAGCTTTGACACGGCCTTGTTTCCTCAAGCAGGATGTAAACTTTTAATATTCACACACGATCACTAACACAACAACCTTTTACATCGTCTAAGTGACCTGTATATTTATAATTTTAAATATATATTCATCCAAGTGCTACGTTTAACATATTTTCACACAAATATAACTTAAAGTTATGTTTTTAATACATTTTTATAATTATAATTTCTAAGTTTCGTGGCGTATTATTAAATACAATTTACAAGTGAAGTGACACACGAACAGCTGCCAACCTGACACTGAACGTCAAACGTCATTAATTCCCCACCTTTAAGGTGCTTGGTGACAGGTAGCTTAAAATGTAGATTATACAGATAATGTTATTTTTAAAAAGGAGCAACGAGTAATATTATTTATTATTTAAATATAGTATCTATATCTGTTATGGACACGCAAGAAATATTTCTTACCTTGATCTTTTATTGGTTTTTTTATCGTCACGCTGTATCCCGCGCAAATACCTAATGTTAAATCATTCCATTTCCTACACACCGCCTAATCTTTTATACCGTACACTGTGTGTTGGGTAGAAATAAATCCGCTATATTGTCATTTAACCAGAAGGAGAAAATGATATAATTAATTCCCCGAGCAGAAACCGAATGTACAAATATGATCCCATGATTTCTGAGTTCCTGACACTGTGAACAGTATTTCATTTGTGTTTTATTTGTATGTCGTTTTATTTATTCCATGACCCTTAGATAACTTGTTATTATAATAATTAATACATTACCATTACGGTCCAATAAGATGCTGCTTTCTTTTTATATTTGTAAAAAAAAAATGTGACGTGCATATCTTCCTGCGTATGGCCGTCGTTGCACGGGGCGTCAGACTGTAACCGCGACGGTTGTGGGTTCGATTCCCACCGGGCAATAAAATATTTAAGGCAAAGCGCAGCATTAAGATGCGTTTCAATGCCTCAATAATTCGGCGGAAAGGGGTAAACGGAAGTATCTTGATAAAAAACAGAATGTCTTAACACTAGGTCTCAAATTCATTCTGCTTGCCCTCCTATGTGCAAGAGTAATGTTTGTGAATTTTATGCCCTGTTTGTTTTCCTAATCAAAATAAATAATTAACATACAGAGTGAAACAAAAAAAATAATTCATATTATTAAAACAAACATAAATTATCCATTTTAATTATTTACTTTATTTTATATACAATTTCACTGTTCATATATTATTGATAATTGGTATTTAACTACTTGCTTTCAGTGGTCTTGCACCAAAAATGTTTGTACCAACTCGAACAGTTGTGGCTCCCAATTCAATCTGAAAGTTTTTTTACTAATTAAATAAGAACTCTTGACACAAAAGCCTCTAAAAAGTAAACAAACAACAGAATAGAGATGTTGATCTTCAAATGACTGAACATATTTTCTTGAATCAATACATTAAGTAACCTTTCATAAAGACTAAATCAAAATTGGTTTATCTGTATGGGAGTTACAAAGCCACAGCAACATACATATACACATACACATAACACAATAAAACTAATAAACTCTTCTGTTTTCATTATTTAAAATTTTAAATATATATTCATCCAAGTGCTACGTTTAACATATTTTCACACAAATATAACTTAAAGTTATGTTTTTAATACATTTTTATAATTATAATTTCTAAGTTTCGTGGCGTATTATTAAATACAATTTACAAGTGAAGTGACACACGAACAGCTGCCAACCTGACACTGAACGTCAAACGTCATTAATTCCCCACCTTTAAGGTGCTTGGTGACAGGTAGCTTAAAATGTAGATTATACAGATAATGTTATTTTTAAAAGGAGCAACGAGTAATATTATTTATTATTTAAATATAGTATCTATATCTGTTATGGACACGCAAGAAATATTTCTTACCTTGATCTTTTATTGGTTTTTTTATCGTCACGCTGTATCCCGCGCAAATACCTAATGTTAAATCATTCCATTTCCTACACACCGCCTAATCTTTTATACCGTACACTGTGTGTTGGGTAGAAATAAATCCGCTATATTGTCATTTAACCAGAAGGAGAAAATGATATAATTAATTCCCCGAGCAGAAACCGAATGTACAAATATGATCCCATGATTTCTGAGTTCCTGACACTGTGAACAGTATTTCATTTGTGTTTTATTTGTATGTCGTTTTATTTATTCCATGACCCTTAGATAACTTGTTATTATAATAATTAATACATTACCATTACGGTCCAATAAGATGCTGCTTTCTTTTTATATTTGTAAAAAAAAAATGTGACGTGCATATCTTCCTGCGTATGGCCGTCGTTGCACGGGGCGTCAGACTGTAACCGCGACGGTTGTGGGTTCGATTCCCACCGGGCAATAAAATATTTAAGGCAAAGCGCAGCATTAAGATGCGTTTCAATGCCTCAATAATTCGGCGGAAAGGGGTAAACGGAAGTATCTTGATAAAAAACAGAATGTCTTAACACTAGGTCTCAAATTCATTCTGCTTGCCCTCCTATGTGCAAGAGTAATGTTTGTGAATTTTATGCCCTGTTTGTTTTCCTAATCAAAATAAATAATTAACATACAGAGTGAAACAAAAAAAATAATTCATATTATTAAAACAAACATAAATTATCCATTTTAATTATTTACTTTATTTTATATACAATTTCACTGTTCATATATTATTGATAATTGGTATTTAACTACTTGCTTTCAGTGGTCTTGCACCAAAAATGTTTGTACCAACTCGAACAGTTGTGGCTCCCAATTCAATCTGAAAGTTTTTTTACTAATTAAATAAGAACTCTTGACACAAAAGCCTCTAAAAAGTAAACAAACAAACAGAATAGAGATGTTGATCTTCAAATGACTGAACATATTTTCTTGAATCAATACATTAAGTAACCTTTCATAAAGACTAAATCAAAATTGGTTTATCTGTATGGGAGTTACAAAGCCACAGCAACATACATATACACATACACATAACACATAAAACTAATAAACTCTTCTGTTTTCATTATTTAATATTTTCCTTATGAAGTATAAAACAATATTAAAAAAAAACCTATTAAAATTTAAACAAAGAGGGACTTGAACCCATTTCAAGTTCCTCCAATTTTTTTATTTTGTATAAAATTAATTTCAAGCCATTGTTGTGAGCACGATCTAAGGGACTCCTCTACTCCCAGTATTTAGAAATCATGGTATTTTAGAGGAATTACTGTCTATCACACTTTGAAGTGATGTAATATATATTATGAAAATATTCTTTTTAAAAAAATTGGCAGCACTTGTGGGTTGAAATCCTGTTTAGGAGTGTTTTCATTCCCTCAACTGGTAAAAAGACAAAACATTGAGTTTTGCCACTCACCACAATCTCTCAAAACATGACAGAAACAAAATGTCAAAAAATAAACATACTGCATGTTCAAAATCTGATGACATCCCCATAGATAATTCTACTTCATTAATATCCAAATTTAATTTCTTGCAAACTTCCTTTCTACATTTAGCTAGTGTTAGAAAATCCGGGTTTGGGCCTTTAGATAGATCATAGTTGTATTGTCCTATTGTCATTAAGCCTTTAAAGTTTAAATTTAGGCAATTTTTTATTACATGCTCGACAAGATTTGTTGCTTCCACTGGTTCAATTCCATTTTTAGCTGAAAATATGTCATTAAAAATAGTATTGATAATAATAAATATAATAAAAAGAAGCTATTTAAATGGGCTTTGTACAGAGATTGTATGATTGTTGTTGAGTCAATATCAGCCTGAGGTCTGGCCAATGGGATAATAATTTATTAGGTAACCCAATCATGGTCATTGACTGTAAGCATGATCATTGCTTGATCCCTTACTTCAGATACAGAATTATTTACATTTTGCTGTTCTCATAAGACCATGCATGTTTTTGGATTGCACTAAAACTTGGGAATAAGCCTTTTAAACACTATATTCCCTCTGTCAAATGTGAGATACATGCCAAATGTGGGAAGCAAGGGAAAATTTTAGATTATCATATTTGTATTCAAAATAAGTTACCATCTTCTCCACTAGTATTAACTTGTACCATAATATTTAATTTCTCTTCCTCTTTCCTAAATTTAATCCACTGTTTATTCAAATTATCAGCCAACTTTTGTGAATCAACTGTTTCCATTATATATAAATTGGGTGAACCTAATAATTTATTTATTTTATTTGTTTGGCAATGTCCTATGAAATGCCATTTGATATCTTTACATTTTTCAAGTATGTTAGGATCATTTGCTTTATCAGCAAGTTCATTAATGTAATTTTCACCAAAATGCCTTTGACCAGCTTCATATGCCTCTATAATGAGTGGTACAGGTTTTATTTTTGAAACGGCTACTAGTTTTGGAGCAATTTGTGGTAGATCCTGAAAGTATTTTTTTTTTACAAATATGTAAGTAACTTATATTATATGGCAAAGACTGTGTTGTATGTACATCGTTTTAAAATGAATATGTTAGAATAGTAAAAAATGCAATAAATGTAATTTATTTTAACACTCTTACTTGATAATATTCAATAATAAAGACCTTGAACCTATACATGTAATCAATGTTGAAATTACATTCTAATTTAATTTTCAAAAAGGTGTTTCTTGAAATGGACACAAATCTTAAACAAGTCAATAATGATAAAGTAAAATATTTTTATTTACTTCGCATATCTTTACATTATTAGTAAAATTGTAAAATGCCAATAACCATCTTTGAGGATATAATTTAATTCACTTACTTTGCTCCTTCTTGCCACAGCAGCCTCTATTTGAGACAAAACTGTTTTTAACCCATACATAATGTCTATTTCATCGGCTTTTTCGCCAGACATTATTTATTATTTTTAGAAGAACTAACCCACAAACTGACGGCTGTTATCAATTGTTATCAAGATCAATGTCAAATGTTACCAAAGTCCGAATGTCAAAGTATTAAGACACAGACACAATTTCCTCTAAGAAAGTTATTATTCTTTATAAATGTAAAACCCTCATATTTTTGCAAAGTAATAAAATATGATAGTAGGGTAACTAAATGATATATTTTTGCGTTTCAATTTTATTATATGCTCTAAATGTACAAGTTAGCAAATAACAGTACCGTTAACTTCAATAAGGTGGTCATAATATTATTTATCAGCTTCACGCTTTATCCCGTAGCTTTATCACATAGCAGGGTAGGCAGTGGGAAGCTAGTGTTCACTCCGCACTCCGTTCCCCGCTTAGCGTCAAATTTTTAAGGCATTGCGTGCTAAATGGCGGAACTCAAGGCCGCGCTTTGCCTCCACACCACAACGAAGAAATGGAATTATAAATTCAAATAAATATTTCATTTCCTCAAGTGGGGATCGAACCCACAACCAGTCGCGTTTACAGTCACACCTTGTGCCTCTGCGTCACAACCGGCTCATGCGGCACGACCGGCGGCAATATTTTTAATATCAAAAGAAAACTAGGTAGAAGTACGGTAGCGTATCTTTATTAAAGGTATGTCTTTCTATATACAAAGTGTAAAGTGTAGCATTTATTTAATAATAGCAAGCCTTATTTAAACGAGTGTAATGGCTAGAATTTCTATTATTCAATAAATTAATTCTGCAGAAATCTCGAAATGAGACTATAAAAAAATATTTTATGCATCTGGCATCACAGCGTTAAAACGTCAACAAATGAGATTGATTTTCCCATTTGTTTTGTTGCGTTTTCCCATTACGGATATTGTAACTACTGTAATAAATATTACAACTATGCGCAGATCAATTTTACCATATTTTGGCTGATACATAATTAGCCATGACCGTGCTAGAGAAAGCGGAAAAGGCGTTGGAGTACTTGAAAAATAGTGAAGGGATCGCCAAGTAAGTTATGCGGTGTTGTTTATGATGATTGATTTAATGTGTTACATTTCATTATAATGTAATTTAATTTTTATTATTTAACAACAACACTACTTTCATCGAAACTGTTTTATTGTGAGGCTGTTAGCATAAAAAATATAGTGTTTTATATATAATAATATCAGAATTTACAGACAATTCTCTCTACTATTGCTCTCTTCACCCTCTACTTTCTGCCCATTTTAGACATATCATGTTAAAGTGCAGAACCTATACATGCAGAACATATACATGCTCCTACAAAATAATTGCAATATATCCCCAAATATGATAAATCCCCAAATATGAATTGAAATTGCAACTTTATTGTTAAACAATCTCATTTTTTTCTTTAAATATAAATAACAAAGGGAACTTAGTGTCTATATATTCTGTTTCCAACACAGTGCCTTGCTTTATATTTTTTCAGCATGAAGCAACATAAAAATAATTAATTCCTGTGAGTAAAAATCAAACTTAAGACTTGCATTTACTGTTATATGCTGTGCCACCATCCACTACTGCGTATATTATTAATATTAATTGAATAACTTTCTGATACTTCAGAGGCCATGAACTACAAGCAGCAGCAGGTACACTTGGTCGCTGTCTTGGAGCTTTAGGCAGTAGACAGAACTGTGCTCGGCATTATGCTAATTTATTACACACTGCCATACCTACATTGTTAAATTTGGCAAGTCATGAGAGTGTAAGTATTATCTATATTTTTTTTAGTTTTGCATATAGCAGTAGGCAGAGTAAACTAAATATTAAAGAAAAAATTGTGCTCATTTTTATTTCTTTAATATCTCTAAAGTAACTATCTGTAGGTAGTAGAAATATATAAAAATCTCCTTACAGAGATGCTAGCAGCTTAAAAAAGTTGTAACAAGTGTAAAAAAATTTAGACCGAGTGCTTGGATGATGTGCAAGAGGTTTGGGTTCAATTCCCGCTGCATTAAAATTTTTATATGTTTTTTTCATAAGTAGAAATAAAATTCTCTTTATTAATTGTGTTTTTAGTATTTTCAACTTACCTGCCATAAATATGTTGACTTCTACAAGAGAACTTAAAATGCCTACTATTAATAAATAATAAATAAATAATGACATGAATGTTTTTCTGCTCTTGTAACAAGACAAAGATTGAAGCTGACTTCCACCACTTAATGATTTTAAAATTGGACAGAACATCAGAAATATAGTGTCTTAGCATTAAGATTCCCCTGCCTACTCTGCTATGTGCAGTGTATAGCATGAATCCCCAGAAATTATATAATTTCAAAGCTTAAATCCAGGCCCTCTAGATATGCCCATATGTGTAGTATATGTGAAGTTTGTGGGTTGGAACCTGTTACGTATGCAATAAGAGGAGGACAAATGAAACGATAGCCGGTTGACAACGCACTGCTTTATTACCTAATGCTACTATCTTTTATAGTGCTGGACGCAGCCACGCACACATGCATATACATATATATAACATTCGTCCCCTCTAAAAAACAATGATTATAATTATTTAAAATATTTTTTAAAACAAATATTGGCACGTTTACGTAACGACCGTCCTTTTTCACAACCAGACTCAATCTGGGTCTCATGATCATTTTCTGCTTCTTGATAGTCGTCATCAGAACTCAAAGAAGTTTCCGCTTCATATAACTCTTTCCTTCTCTCTCTGGGTAAGTCGCGAGATGCGACGTCAGACATTGGGGTGTTAGACTGCGTTAATGAAGCTTCGATGGTTGAGCGTGAAGATGGAGATTCCGAGCCAACGCGGTGTGGTGACGTAAGCACTGGGCCCGGAGACGCGGCCGCCGGCGATGGAGAAGGTTGCACGTTCACGTTAGGTGACGTCACAGATTCCGATAATATCGAAGTGCTAGACACCGGACTCGGTGTACTACTAATGTCCACTCTGTGACTGGGGTCATTAGTAATGGAACCTTTATAAACCAATAACTGATTTATATGTCTTTTGTGGCATTCTAAATTTATTAAGTCTTTAACTAAATACACAACTTTACCTAAACATTTCACAATAATACCTTTAGCCCATGTAAATTTTTTTTTATTACAATATTTCTTATATAGCACTACATCATTAATATTATATTTATTTGTTCTTACTTTACTGAGCTGCTCAGATTGTAAACACTGTTGATTTTTTACACGATTAGAAATGTGCGGTGACGAAGGTGTAGATGATTTTGGATTCAACAAATCTAATCGCGATCTCAGTTTGTGACCGAAAACCATTGTAGCAGGAGAAACGCCCGTAGCAGTGTGAATTGAATTCCGGTAATCCATAAGATATTTATATAATTTTATCGTGACATCTTTTGATGTACGAGTTGACAAAAGACATGACTTTATTCCCTTTTTCACTACCTTTACGAAACTCTCTGCTTGACCGTTGCTGGGCGCGTGGTATACCGGAGATGTTAGATGAGATATACCATTAGAAATACAAAAATTATTAAATACTTGCGAACAAAAAGCTGTACCATTATCACTTACTATTGTATGAGGAACCCCAAATCTTGATATAAAATCACATAATTTAATTATCACCGCCGATGAAGTAGTACTTGACATATAATACGCCTCAACCCACTTAGTATGCGCGTCTACGATAATTAAGTAAACATTACCGTTAATTGGGCCCAGAAAGTCTATGTGTAACCTATAAAAAGGGAAGGGTGGAAATTCCCAACGTACGGGCGGATTCTGCGAAGGAGAGGGACGCAGCTGGATACAAATTTCGCAAGACCCTATCATTTTTTCTATAGCTTGATCTATTCCTGGGAACCAGAATCTTGACCGAGCTTCGGCTTTCGTCTTAACTATCCCTAAATGCGAAATATGCAATTCTTTTAAGATAATATCATGCAAACATTTAGGTAATACTACTTTGTGACCCCTCATGACACATCCATTTTCATATGACAACTGTAATTTACATAAATTATACGTTTTCAGTTCTACATCACTTAATTTTGGTGGCCAACCGTTTAAAATGTAATGTATAACTTTTGTGAGGACCTTATCACGTTTTGTTTCCTCACGTAGCGTATCTAAACTCACAGGCATACTGCCATCCGCTACGAAACAAACGTACGTAGCTCGGTCGCCCGACTGATATTCGCCACACTCCTCACTCGTAGGTGCTATAGGAAGGCTCGCTCGCGATAGATAGTCGGCGCAGTTATCAGTGCTACGAATGTATTCAATTGTATAATTATAATTACTAAGAAATAATGCGTACCGTTGTAAACGATTAGCCGACATCTCTGGCACTCCTTTATCCGGAGCGAAAATTGATAACAACGGTTTATGATCTGTTCTTAAAATAAATGGTTCAGACCTACCGTATAGGTACTGATGAAAACGACGAATTCCGTATATTATGGCGGTAGCCTCCTTCTGTATTTGAGCATATCGCTTTTCCGCGGAATTTAAAGTACGAGACGCAAACGAAATCGGTCTTTCCACGTTATCTGTACTTATTTATGATAGTATGGCACCCAAGCCACTAGGAGAAGCGTCTACTGTCAAAACAAGTTTCGCATTAGAATCATAATGGGCTAAAACTTGGTCTGACGTCATTATTTTTTTATAGTTTTAAACGCCTTATCGTGACTACTATTCCAGTTCCACGTAGAATCTTTTTTTAATAACGCGTATAATGGATTTAAGATAGACGATGCATTTGGTACAAAATTCCTATAATAGTTAATTAGGCCTAAAAATGACTGTAACTGACTAACATTAGTGGGAACCGGTACTTCTGCCATAGCCTTAATTTTTTCGGGTGCTTTTTTTAGACCGTCTTTTGTTATTATGAACCCCAAATAACTTACCTCATTTTTAAAAAAACTACACTTATCTTTTTGCAACGTTAAACCGGCGTCCTGTAACCTAGTCAGCACCGCGTATAATCTCTCGAGATGTTCAGCTTTGTCTTTACCCGTGATCAAAATATCATCTAGCAGGCAAAGTACGCCGTCCATACCTGATAGTACTCCCTCAATAGCTCGCTGGAAAATAGCGGGAGCGCTTGCCAGTCCAAATACTAGGCGCGTAAATCTAAACAACCCTCGACTTGTATTAATACAGGTTAAATTTTTTGATTCATCATCTAAAACTAGCTGGTTATAAGCCATAGATAAATCGAGCTTAGTAAATTGTTGACCGCCGTGTATTTTAGAAAACAACTCATTTATCGTGGGAAGTGGATATTGTTCGACAAGCAATTGTTTATTAATACTGACGGAATAATCAGCACACAACCTCACAGAACCATCTCGTTTAAGCACCGGAACGATAGGCGACGCATATTCTGAAAATTCAATAGGTTCAAGAATACCTAAATCGACTAACCTTTCGATTTCCTGTACAACTTTGTCGCGTAATGCAAATGCAACGGAACGCGCCTTATAAAAAACCGGTTTGGCATTATCTTTTAAAAACAATTTGATTTTGTATTTATTAAATGTTCCTAGCTTATCAGAAAAAAGTTTAGTAAATCTATTCTGTAACCTTTCTATACACGGTTCAAATATTAAATTATTGTAATTAACCGGAATTAATTGTAAATTAAATTTCGATATAAAATTCCTACCGAGCAGCGGGGGGCCGCCGTCTCGAACCACGTATACCGCAATGACATGCGTTTGTTGCGCGTAGCACACCGGCAAATGAATCACCCCTAAGCAGTCAATTTTTTCACCGTTATATGTTATTAAGTTTTTATGAGTAGCTGATAATGGCACATTTTTAAAATTTGTATAATAATAGACTTCCGATATGACAGTTACCGCGGAACCACTATCTATTTGAAATTTATATGGAATATTATAAATAACCACACTTTCTACCATGGGCTCTCCCCTAACTGAACGGATATAAAAAAACTGACCATCATCATCATCATCACCCTCACCTTTGTCACCGCCATCCACTTCCACAAAATTAACCTTATTACACACTTTGCGTAAGTGGCCTTTGACATGACACTTTTTACAAGTATAATTCGCGTACTTGCAATCGGCCGTTTTATGGTTATTGTAACCGCACACCCTACACGTCACTTTTCCGACGACTCGATTTTTCCCACTATTTGAAATTTTGTATATATTTGTGTCCATCACGGTGTCAATACTGCCAGCGCTGACCACTGCCGCGGCCCGTGCGCAGCTCAAATTCTCTGTTAATTCGATGGCTCTCGCAAGTGTCAGCTCGGCAAGGTCTAGCGCGTACAACTTCTCCTTCTCAAACCCTGGACGCATGCCCATTATAAATTTATCACGCAGAGTTTCTTCAACATTAAGAAACCCGCAGTGTGCCGTTAACCCGCGAAGTCTTGTCGCCCATTGCGCATGAGATTCGCCAGGTTGTTCGGTAGCCGCATAGAAAGTGTGCCTTTCTGCAAATCCGACCCGTTTGGGAGTGAAGTGATCATCCAGTAGCCGTAAAATCTCTTCCAGTGGTACATCCACAATATCTTTAGGCAACGCTAAGTCTGCTGCCAGCTTATATGTACCCTCTGCGAGTGCGCTGAGAAGGATCGCTTTCCTCTTCCTTCCTGTTGCATCCGTCTGCTCATTCAATTCGTTTGCAATAAAATATTGCGAAATTCGCCCCTTGTATGTTTTCCATGTATGTATATTATGGTCAAAGATATTTAAAATTCCAAATTGTACGGAAGACATCTTTTTTTGCAAAATATGTGGGTAATCCCTCGTCGCCACTGTTACGTATGCAATAAGAGGAGGACAAATGAAACGATAGCCGGTTGACAACGCACTGCTTTATTACCTAATGCTACTATCTTTTATAGTGCTGGACGCAGCCACGCACACATGCATATACATATATATAACAGAACCTGACTAGGCTAGTAGGGGGGGTTCATAACCCCTCTTGAATAATGCTGATTAGCATTACAAGAGCAGTTATGTGTATCCTTTTACATAGGAAATATTCTTTATATATTTTTTATAGTAGATTTATCTATAATATCAATATATAATTTTAGACTATGGTATCAATTTATTATTTAAAACATTTATTTTCTAATAGAAGTTTTGCATTACAGGCAGAAGTGCGTCTACTTGGTGATGAAGCACTTAACAGAGCAGTTGCTGGTGGATTTGCCTTCCATTCATTTAAAACTAATATTATATTGCAAAACCAAATAGATTCTGGTAAAAATGCAAGGTAAGTTTATTTTGCATAATATTTGTAACTTAATCATACTTGTGGCGCCATCTAGTATTATGTAGTATGAAAGGATTGTCGTTAGTTTTCTAATTTCAAAGATGTATATAAAATTGTTCGTCATGTAATGTCCCTCATTAGTAATATAAAATAAAATGTGTTTTTTAAAAGTTGCCACAAGTTTTGCCCTTAATAAACCATTCTAACCACAAACACATTGCTATCCTTTTATTGAAATGAATATTCATATACACAATTTATGGCCATCATTACACAGTGTCAGACTGTAAAAACTATGGTTTTGGGTTTGATGCCTAATACATAACATTTTTTATTCTCCAATCTGATAAAAAAAGTGTGGTGTTGAGTTCCAATACTCAATATACCTAAAAACATAAAAACAATTTCTTTTCTTTAATTCTTGTACTTGAAGTCTCTTGAAGAAGTAGGAACAGAGGTATCTTAATGGGAAGAAGGTGTGTTAACACTTTTTTCCTAGGTTATTTATGCATATTATATATTATGGTTATGTGCAGGATACAACTTGACAATAAACAAAAATCTGAAAATTTGCAAGAATAACAGTTTCCAATAATAATATAGATTGTATAATCTATATTATTATTGGAAACTGTTATTCTTGCAAATCTAGCAGAATCTAGCAGAATAACAGACTAAAAAAGAGAACAAAAAAAAATGGATCATGATTATTATAATAAATATTAATATTTCTAGATGGATACGAGCGGCCTTATCCCGTATTTGCCTCGGTAACTGCTGGCTTAGACCGGGTGTCGGTAAAATAAGATCTCAAGCGCAGACCCTCTTCCCAAAACTAAGTCAAATTGTACGTCAGACAAGTGAAATAACACTCATAGTTGAGGCGCTGGAAAATAATCTACCTAGGATATTGAATGCACTCGCCGAGTATACTACTGATGAAGAGATTTCTGGTTGGTATAGAGGTTTTTTTATTATTTCAAGAAAACATATCAAATTTGAGATTAAGACCAACATGATACAACGTCTAACTGTCTAAGAGGGGAATATATTATTTTTGTTTCCTCTGAATATCTAATAATATAATCTGAAACATACACAATGGCTGGAAAATTGTGCGGAACAAATTTTTACAATAGGTTCCTCTATTGCCCTATATACAGTCTGAAATATGTAATCTGTATATTTTTGTGTTCTATAAAATATTTTACTAGTATTTTCGTTCTTTTAGCTTGTTATTGATGCAATGATACACTCTGTATAACTGCGTTATTAAATTATATATAACAATTTCTATGTTTTTAAAATCAGTAATCAGAATATAGTGTGGACATGAGCATATCCAGAGATATTTTCCAGTTCCATGATTTTAGCTTTGAACTGATCACTTTGTGTAAGGTTTATTTTTAAGGTTTACTGAGGTGGGCACCATAAACGACACGACCTCCCACATTCCTATGCTCATAAGCGTGAATTAAAAAAAGAACAAAATAAAAATTTCAAAAATAATTCCAGATCTTTCAAAAGCTCTACTATCACACATAAATTCCTCGGAGCCAGCTGTTAGAAGAGGCATATCAAACTGTATAGCGCATTTGTGTTCTCATCGAGAAACTTTATTGGGAGATGTATTGGTTAGAATGTATGGTTAGTTTTCCTTTTCTTTTTAATTATAAAAATAGAAAACTTGCTAAATGGCCAAATGGCTTTCAACGCCAAATAAAAAAATTGGAACTTATTTATTAAGTCAGTTCTTCTTAAGTCTTAGGTAGTAATTTTAGTGGACCGGTGGAAAATTATAAATAATAAAATAATTTTATACAACAATAAAATATTTTTTCAATTATATCTAGAACAATGAAGTGAAATCCGGGGAACGGAGTGTTTTAGTACTAGGTTCCTAGGTTAAATCTGCCTATCCAGCTATGGGAGGAATACACCGTAAAGCTTTTTTTTTATGCAAAAGACACGGCAAACGAGCGTGCGGGTCACCTGATGGTAAGTGACTACCGCCGCCCACGGCCCCGTGCAACCCCAGGGGAGCTACAGGTGCGTTGCCGGCCTTTAAGATGGGTTGGGCGCCGGGGCCCGGCATTACCTGATGCGAAACGCAGTGGCATAAAGCCACTACTTCACGCCGGTTTTAAATGCCGGGGGTGGTAATGATCCGGTCGAGTCTGCCCATGCGTGTCGCCATTGCTGGCGACGTGACTCTACCACACGTACTTTAGTCGCCTCTTACGACACCACCAGTACCAGGATGATCCTATTCTAGGCTGGGATTACACGGCAAAAAATATCCTAAAGTTCCTGAGATTTGCTAGTTCAAGCATAAAAACCTTTCAGCTTTATAATATAAGCATATATGTAACTGTGATTAAAATATTTTTTTACAGAAAATCTATGGCCCTCTACACTAGAGGATACAGTTATAATAGGTTGGTTTTGCGTTATAAAAGCAATATTTCAAATAAATGATATATCTAAGTTTAAAGAGCACGAAGTTTTTACAGTACAAGATTATTTGGAGGTGAGCAATTTTAATTTGTAATTTATATTGGATAGTATGTTCGTAGTGTTTACCATTTCAATCATATTATAGTCAACAAAAAAAAATGGTTAATTTTTATTTTTTTGTCACTTATTTCTCGTGGTATTTGCTTCACGTATAAATAAACTTATTTCTTATTTAGAAAACGTATATTTTTTTTCTTTCCTAAGTGTGGAATAGCACTTTAAAAATATTAAGAAATAAACTTATTTTGCTGAATGAGAATCGAAACTGTCACTTTTCCAATCAAATGCTATAGAATTAAATTTAATAATTTTTTTGGCAATATTGCTTTGTTGCAAAAGACAACCAGGAAATTGTAATATTAAAAATTTAAATGAAAATATAAAAAAAATCCCGAAATAAGTTTATTTATGCGTGAAGCTAAAATATTTGAATTTGATGCATAATAGAATGTAGTTGAAGTAAAACTATATATAAAATTCTTATTATATTTCAGTTATACCATCTATGTATCCATTATATAGAAATATCAACAGAACATAATACTCAGAATACTTTGTTGGAGTGTCTTTGTATTTTATTATCGAGAGCTAAAGATTTATACAGAAGTGCTCTATTGGAAAAAAGTCCGAGGTCCGTGTGTTTGGATGAGAGGAAAGGTCATAGACGGAATATAAGTAAGTTATAGTTTAATAATAATTATTATTATTTTGCATCAGGCTATACTCGCTCATAATAGGGTACCCAGAGTAAAACATCGGAACCTAGTGTTCAAACACTCCATTCCCCATTAAGACGATCTATTCCGGCGGTGGACTTCCAACCGCCATTCAACACAGAGTACCTCAAGAATTCAGCGATGCGTGGGTAACGGAGTGTCTTTACACTAGGTTGGCTCTGCCTCCCCTGCTATATGCGGCATGCAGCATGAACCTAAAACGATATTTCTATATAATATTTTAATTTCAGGTTACTCCAGTGCAATATCAACCCGCACAATAGCAAGTATGCCGATAGATACAAAAGATAGTGAAATCAGTTTTAAAGGTGCATTACAACTTGGTAGCTTGTTGCAGTTGAATTCTATTAGCGGTAGCACTGATGAATTGGCTATACAGGTACAGATCTCATCTTAAATGTAATATTTTAAACATTTTTAAAGGATTATTCAACATTGAAAATATTATAGATAACATATAAACCATGTAGCGGTACTCGAATCTATCTCTTAAATGTCTTTTAACAAAATATTTCTTTCTCACATACATGTAAAGTTCCTACAATATTAATTAAGTCAAAAATATTACAATTATTACTCAAGAGTTAAAATTACAACGATTTTTATTTGAAATATCTATAGACTATAGAAAAAATAGACACACATTTAATAGAATTACTTATTTAATATTTTTATTGCTGTGTAGAGTTTCGGCGCGTTTCCTTTGATTTTGAGTTAAATAGGCATGTCTTGAACAATTTAACGATGCGTGGGGAACAGGACTTATACACAAAACAGAATACTCCTAAATGCGGGAACTGAAGAATTTTCGAGGCATCAGGTGTTAAGTGTTTTTTTTTATGGAAGAGACACGGTAAATGAGCGTTCGGTTCACCTGATGGTAAGTGACTACCGCCGCGCACGGCCCCGCGCAACCCCCGAGGAGCTACAGGTGCGTTGCCGGCCGACACGGTGGGTTGGGCGCCGGAGTGTCGGGACTGAATTGAAACTTGTTATCGAAATTAGCGAAGAAAATGTAAATATTAAATATTTTATTCTCCTGAGTGGAAATCGAACCTACAACAGTTGCAAACTATTTCGTCTACGCGACAACGCGCGACTGTCGCAAGTAAAGTTATGTTGTGATCTTATAATAGTATAATTGTTTCCTCCATTAGACACCAGATTCACCAAACAGTGAGCCGGACATACAAATGTCGGATACGGAACACCTGTCAACAGTACTCACGGAGAAGTTACAGGAGTATGAGGAAGATGGAGAGGACCAGATTGTTAAAGAAGATGGATTGAAGGTGATTGGTTTTTTGATTACATGTATCTGTCAAAATAAGATACCACGGGGGTCCACGATGAATGATTTGCCCGCAGTGACCGCTGCCAGCCCTCGTAAGGGCAGCAACGTTTCCATACGCCGCGTGCAATTCACGAGAGCGCGTCCCCGCTAGTCCCCGCAAGTTCCCTAACCTGTAAACCTAGTGTTAAAACCCTGGTCCTCATTCAAACACTGCCGATGTCTTCTTTCTGCCGTGTTGAGTCGCGGAACTGCAACACCGTCGATAGACAAATAAAGTATTAAATTTATATTTTTTCTAGATCAACATTGGTTCAGCACTTGATGATGATATAAGACTGAAGTACTGTGGACGTCTTCTCACTTCTAAGTTTCTTCTAACTGGGAACAAAGGAGGTGTTATATCTGATAGGTACTGAAAAAAAATTTTTTTGCAGCAATTTATAATATAAGATATAGCATTTTGGTGTGGGCGACGGTTGTGGGTCCCATACTTGCTTTCATAAGAAGATAATACTCGCAATGTCTCAAAAACTTGCGATGTATGTGGAACGGAGAGTCTTAATACTAATGCAGGATTCAGAGTGAGGCTATTTGATATATAAAAAATTTGAAACAGTGTACAAGTTTAATCTTTTAACGATTTTAGTGAAATATGAAAAGTACGCGTACCCACCATTCACTGGCTGACGTAAGCCGTCACTCAACCTATATTTTCTCTTTACAGATCAGTTCGCGTATCGGTGAAGTTATCAGCGTTGTCCTGTTTATCGGTCATAATGCAGTTATATCCTCAAGTTGCCACCTTATATCTGGATAAAGATGCAGATTTGAAGTTTATTAACTTCTCTGGTATGTATTGTTTTAATTTAACGTCTTTTTTTCTTTGTTTTTGTATATGTATTTTTATATTTTGTTTGCTATGGACCAAAGGTCTGTACTTTTTTTGTTGTTAATATATTTGTTTAAAAACAATTAAAACAAGACTTATATGACTTATAATTTAACGTCGCGAAAGGCTGATAGATAGATAGATAGATGACTTATAAGTACATAAACGTAGTTTCTATGAATGGGAAAATGAAAATAATGTTAGTTTTTTCTTAAATGACAATAATTATTGTTTTTTTATACTATATTTGTTACATGTCTTTCAGAGATTCGCGGGTTATTTAAACATAAATAACATTGTTTATTTTTATTTCTAATAACCCACTAATTTCAATCGTCAGGTTCATCAGAAGGCACAGATTCGAACCCAGACCAAGTGAACGAATTCATACTAGAACGAAACGTCTGCTACCAAGACTCCATAACAGAATCACTAAGTCAAGAATTATTGAATCGAAGCACAGACAGTCAATCACAACAATACAGAAAAGATAGTAAAAGTCTAGAAAAATCGATAGACAGCGAACTGAAAAGCTCTAAAGACGTCCAAAGCGCCATTTTGGATAGTAAAGTGGGAAATTTAGTTGGAAGTGGTTTCAGTAACAACAGTACTAACGCTAATATGACTAATAGTAATTTCACAACTAATTCCAATATGACGAACAGTATCGATATCATATCGACTGGTTATCCGAGTAGCGGTGACATATTATCATCGAGTATCGATCTAGATATGAAATTCGATCATTTCGGCGAATCGCAACCGAATATAGAAATAGATGTTGACAAGAAACGCGAGTTGAAACGTATGGAAGTAATCGATAGTGATGATAAAACAGATTCCGAATTCGAGTTTCAGCATGTTAGTGATGTTTTTTTTCTATTCGAGAATCATAGTGATCCTCAAATAAGGGGTTTAGTTAGAGTTTGTATGGCGAGTTATTTGGTTTCTTCGTTAGATTTGTCACACGGTGATTACAACAGATGGAGAAATTATACACTACTGCCGAAGGAGATAAGTGAGTGCATCACTGTGGAGAAGATTGTTGATGTTATTTTAAAGGTTAGTTTTATGATACTTTGATCCACACGCATTGCTCAATATTAGAATAGATTGTTGAGGCGTGTATTTCTCGATTGGGAATCTAAACTAGTCTTTTTTTGCTATTTTCTTAGTTTTTATTATTAATTTACCATAAAAATTATTATAAATTTACTTTAACTGTTATCATTTATTTATTGTAATAATATTTTACTTTTATTCTGTCCCTAAGGGTCTATCAGATGATATACACTCGACAGTGAATCACACGCTATCGTCACTAAGTAGTGTCTCGGAGGCACTGAGCGCTAGTATCCACTACAATCTGGTCACTAACATATTGAATTCATTAATTAGTGTCCAATACAATGGATATTGGTTGTGCAGAGTGAATCTAGCTAAATTGTATGAAACATTGCCTTATGAAAGGTAAGTTTTGATTTTTCTTTGGAAATTTCGAGTCATATACTATAGTTAAAGCTTTGTAGCTCCAGTCGTGGCGCAGAGGCACAAGTGTGTGTTCCGCCGCTCTACAAGCAATGCCTCTAGAATTCAGTCACGTTTACAGTCACACACTTGTGCCTCTGCGCCACGACTGGTCTCGTGTATTGATATATCGTGGCCATCTTGAAGTTAGGTTTTCTGAACTGTTTTGTATTGTATAATCGAGAAGACATCTACACAGCCATCTACAGCTAACTTAAGGGCGATTTCGACTCATCCACCATACTGTATTATTTTAATGTTTTTTTCAGAATATTCACGCTGCACTCTGAATATTATTCAAGAAGTAAATTGATAATGGATGCGTTATTGCATTTGTTATCGGATCAAGATCACAAAGTTAGGACTGCGGCTGCACAAGCCATTGCAAGGTAAAATAGGAATCAGTTCTTCAATACTTTTACATATTTACTTTAGTTAAGATGATTTATATGTTGTTGTATTAATATACAATTCAAATATAATTGGGTTTTTCTTTCTATTCTTTCTTCGATTAATGTAAATTTCAATTTGAGGTAGCGTAAGTCATTAATATCTTTTAAGCAAGGTCGTTTTTTAATATTTCTCTGGCAAAGCGCGGCGTTGAGTTTCATCGCTCAACACGCAATTCCTTAAAAATTAGACGGAAAGTGGCTTAACACTAGATTCTCTCTGCATACGTCGCACCCACGCATCCCAATGCATATTCAGGGGATACAGTGTGAATTAAAAAAAAATTCTTGCTTTTCAGAATTGTTCCAAAAATCTATCCGCCTCGCAAATCCACACCCATATCAATGATGGCTCATATAGCTAAAGAACAGAGTAAAATATTCAATTTCGATACAAATTCACTATCTCTAGAGATAGTAAGAGATATATATTTCTATAACGATTTGCCAGAACAATTGAAATGTGGGGAAATTTTGGAGAATGGGGACAGTTTGAGTTTTATAATTGCTGATTTAATGGGAAGGTTGATGGCGTCGAATAGTAAGAGTTATTCGGTAAGTATTACATTTAGTAGTAATAAATTAACATCCTACAAATATTATAAATGCGAAAGTTTGTGAGTATGTATGGATGTTTGTTACTCTTTCACGCAAATACTACTGAACCGATTACGATGAAATTTGGTATGTAGGTAGCTGAAGACCCAGAATAACATATAGGCTACTTTTTATCCCGGAGTTCCCTGTGGGATTGATTCCTTATTGAAAATAGATACATTTATCGCTTCTGAAAACTGTATGCGAGATCTAGCGGCACGGCGGCGGCGCAGACGCGCGAGGGCAGACGTCGTTGACGGTTGTGTCCGTTTTGCGAAATTTCATTTGTACATACATACATTGACGTAATATCCAGGCCCAAGGTTAGGTTATTGGCAGATTGCTTTTTTGTATGATACTTATTTTTTTTTAATTAATAAACTCACGGAAGCGTGGTTTTGTTTTCTAATTGGCTAATTAGAATTGTTTTTAGCCTACTAATTACTAGCCATAATTTTAATTAAATAGATAAGTCTTGCATTACGTGTTTTTGTTAAGAAAAGTACTTCATTTTTTTAGTTCTAACGATAGGAGCATACTGCAGTAGCTACCAATAGACTTAAAATTAGAGCTCTGCCATATATACTTACCATATTTCTTATGTTGATAATATTGTTATGTTATCATAGGGTTTCCACGCGGACGAAGTCTCGGGCGGCCTCTAGTTTAGTTAATATAAGATCGATGTTGGCAACATTATTTGTTCTAGAAAGTATAATATTTGTATTATAGTGTGCAGTCTTGCCGCTAAAAACCTAAATATCATGAGGCTTGGTATATACATAAAGGGGATAATAAACGAAAATAAGCGCACTCATTGCAATATGAATATTGCATTGTCTTTTAAAATATATATAGGAGTGTCTGAAGTTATGTTTACCGATTTTTTTGCCAAAAAGCTACTAAAATATTTATATTTTTGTAATCATGTCTACCAAGTCCAAAAGATTTTTTATTCAAATGTATATTTCTTCTTAATCTGCTTAAACAAAACTAGCTACTCACTGACTGACTACTTAACACTCGATATCTCCAAATTATGTAGACTGAAAGTAAACACTAAGTTATATATTTCATCTGTATTCTTTAATTTCATGATAATCTTTTTTTATTACAGCAAGGTCTTTTACAAACACTGCAACAAATATGTCACACGTGGTCTCCGTGGAGACACATCGAGGCGTATACGGAGCAAGGCGTGCTGTCCTACTGCCTGGACGTGCTGGAGTGCTGCAACGACAGCGTCAGTGTTAGATGTACGCTGATGGACGTGTGCCGGTTGGTTTATCCGGGTAAGTGGAGAATATTAGGTTTTTTTTTCTTCAGTTCACTTCCTACTAAAATAATAAAAGTTTATAATTGTGGTGTTAAGACCCTCTGTTTCTCATGCACAGTCGAATTTTCAAGACATTGTGTGTTGAGTGTTGGAACTAAACAACGCATTTTGTTTTGATATCGGAGCGAATAAATGAAAGTAGTTTTTTTCGCTGAGTGGAAATCGAATACTACGACCGTCGTGTTCACAGTCATCTGGGACGCTGCTTCATAATGGTCTCGATTTAATCGAGTGTATGTGTATATTTATATAGAAGGATATTCATCTTTTTTTATTATTTACTTATTTACAGTCGAAATCCACAACATAATGCGTCACAAAACGTCAAACCGTGATATATTTGAGCGTGACACGCAAGATGTAAAAGAAAAATGGCAACACTTAGACAACGAAAAAGTTGCAAATTTAGCCCAAAAGTTCTTACAAGTTACTTTAAAAATGCTAAATGTATTAGTGCATTTGATAGAGGAGTTTAATCCTAATTTACATTTAAATAAGAGTGGTATTGTCTTGCCGGGAAGTCCTGTAAGGAAGAAAACTCAAGGTTAGTTTCGTTTTGTGATTTTTGTGTATTTTTTGTGTATTTTTTTAAAGACCTATTGTTGTGTAGGCTAGTATTTTTCTATGTGATAGGATTTATAAATCTACTGGGCCACAGAAGGAAGTTTAATTTTTTATTTTTGCCTGTTAAGATTTTAATGTACTACCGTTTTGTCCAATACTAAAGAAAATGTGAAGCTAATGTTAGGACCTTTTGTCCTTCTTTTTGAACAATTTAAAGATTTTGTATATTGAATGGCGCGTTTTGTTGTTGAATGTATAATAATATCATAATCAACACTTGTCAACTATAGTATGGCATATATTTATAAATAGGTTAACACAAATAAATATCTCAGTAACATTTTATAAATTATTTTTAGAAGTAAATCCACGTAAAAACAGTCTACCAACAGAAAATGAGGACAAAACACTCAGAAAACGTCCTCCAATACCACCTACGAGTTTGAAAGCAAACTTTGCTGGACATTTCTTTAATGAACCCTTTTATATGAAATTGTATGAAAATTTAAGAGCTACTTATTCTAATCATAAGGTAAGATTTATAAAATTATAAAAAGATATATTAAAAGATATAATTATAGAAAATCAAATAGTTTTGGACTAGACGCATGAAGCAAATCGTAAGAGGATAAGGATGTTATTTTGTCGTGAATACCAGTCGAACTCACAGCTATTGTGTACAGTTAGATATTTTCAATATCATTGTAACAATAATTTAAAGAAAAGGAAGAAAAATTAATTACACAAAAAAAATCATAAAAGTTGAAACTTTTTTTATATTTCCAGATAAACCTAGACCCAAAATCGAGTATATTCTACGAATTCCTACATACAACGCTCAATTGTCTCGCGATACAATTAGAGCTATCAACTGAACGCGAATTTGGTAGTGTCACCGAAGAAATACTATTCTACCTCAAAGTTATAATGCCTTTGTGCCCAGACTTAACAGTTTATAACATAACACAGTTACTAAAATGTCTTTTTGGTACAAATATGATAAATCAATATACAGACTTCTTATCTATAGCTGATAAGAAACAGACATCAGAAAAAACAGTTTTTTTCCAAGATATAATGATGGTGAATTTAGGGAAAGTGACTGATGATGATAAAAGTAGTATTAGTTCAAATTCCAGTCAGAAATTGTGTTTAGACCAAAAGAATCCTAGGATGTTAGAGGAGAAGAATCTTCTTATACAAATGGAGAACTTTGCTAAGAACAGAATGGATAGGAAGTGGAGTACTAATAAGAAGGAGTTGGAAAGATATATATTGCTTTTTGAGCCAGTCGTCATACAGTCCTTGAAGGTTCGTGTTTTTAATGATTTTTTCAGCTTTACTCCGTATGCTGCACATAGCACCTATCCCTACGCACTGCAGAATTTTCGAGACCTTGCCTGTTGATCGGCGGTACCCAACATCGCGCTTTGCTTTGTTACCAGAGCGAGGAAATGAAAATATTAAATAGTTCATTGCTCCGATTGGGAATCGATCTTACAATTGTCGCGTTTATAGTCATACGTTGTGTCACTGCGCGAAGGTGTGCTTAAATAAGGGACGATTTTATAATTAAGTAGGATTTTTTTTACCTTGAAACTTGGTCGTGTTAGTATGCTATTGAGAGTTGTATGCTAAATAACTAATTATGTCTTTGTTTCTTATAAAGAATATATATTTTTTCCTAAATTTTTACACATCGTTCAATCGGTAAAAATAAAGAAAAGAAAAAAGATTCTAAAATTGAATATGCGCATTCACCTGCAGCCAACATCAGGGCGGCCACGACTCGTCGACCATACTGTACTATTTCTTCGAATCCTTTATTTTTTTCTTTCAGAGTTACACAATGCAAAACGACATTCCCCTGCAATGCACAGTCCTCCGTCTGCTCTGTCAGCTACTGGCGTTACGCGTGAACTACTGTATGTTGGACAGCGACCAAGTGTTCATAGGCTTCCTCATGCGACAGCTGGACCTGGTGGAGCAGCATGAGATACCGCCGTGAGTGTTATGCTGTCCTGGTACTTGTACTGAGAAACGTCAATTAGACGTCAATTAGGTGTATTTTGTTTCTTCAGCTTGATTCTGCACCTCTCGGGTAGCAGAGTACGCAGAAGGATTCTAGTATTAAGACACTCCGTTCGCCCCTTTTCGCCGAATTCTGAAGGCATTGCATGTTGAGTGGCGGAACTCAACGCGGCGCTTTGCCTAGACACCAGAGCGAAGAAAAAGAAAATATTTGTTTTCTATATATTTATACATTTTTAAAGTGTAATTCTACATTTAAGAAAGAAAAAATATTTAGAATACATACAAAAATAAGGTAGTGAGATTGTAACCGGCACAAATGACACAACAGGTTCAAATCCCGCTACGTTTAATTTTTTATTTGATTACATTTTTTTTCAGAAACTGCTGTGAACTCGTAAATAGCATATTGCAATTTCTAGTACAACTATCTTCGTCTAAACATCACACTAAGCAAATTATTGAGATACCAAAGGTATTTTTTTTATTAATTACTTTTTGTTATAGCAAAAAAAAACTATTTATCATAAAATTATTTCTTGTTTATAATTTGATTGAGATAAAGATAGTGAAAATTAAAGTTTTAAAACGAACCCACAACATCGTCATAATTGTATATTTATGTTCACAAGAAAGACACTTATAATATCTGGTTCCAAGAGCTACAAGCTTAAATACTGCTTCTTTAACTTTCACGCTGTATATATATGGCACTATTATATATGGCAGGTATATACGCGGTAGGATAAACAGTCTTGTAATAAAGCACTCTGTTTCCCAAGCGACGGTCTGAATTTTAGAGACATTCCGTGGTGTTAAGTGGCGGAATGTATCATAGCGCGATAATGAAAATAATCCTTTCTTCTACGTGGTAGTTGAGCCTACAACAGTCGCAAGTAGAGGCAGACGTCGTGACGACCTGTAAATATATTTTCTAATAATTATATTTGAATTATTTGTGATTTATTTTTTATCTTTTATTTTTCTAGTTAATCCAACTATGTGACGGTCTAATGGCTTCCGGAGCTCAAGACGAATGTATAGCGGGATTGGAACCTGTGGCTGTCAGAGTTTTTAGTAATATGAATGGTAAGTAATCTAAATATATATAAAACGGTCTTGTTACTACTATACAAGGTAGAGGCGAAATACGCGGCGCTTAAATGTAGAAGTGTGGTTGTAAGTTCCTTAGAGAGTAAAAAAAAAGGAAACAAAAAAAAAAACAGGTTTTTTTCTTAAAATATACTTCAACGAAGTCGCGAGCTATAATTTTTTAAAAAAAAAATCTGCTTCACGCTGTATCCCGCTCACAGCAGGGTAGGCAGAGGGAACCTAATGCTAAGACATTCTGTTCCCCACTTTCTGCCGAATTTTAGAGGTGTTGTGTGTTGAGTGGCAGAACTCAACGCCGCGCTTTTGCCTCGAGACCAGAGCGAAGAAATGCAAATATAAATTTAAGTAAATATTTCATCTCATCTAGTGGGGATCGAACCCACAACCAGTCGGTTTTACAGTCACACTGTGTGCCACGGCAAGACGACTGTGATAATATTTCATTTAACGCAAAATATTGCAAATTTAATTTGATGTAGCATGATTGGAATATAATAATTAGAATAGTTAAATTATTTTTAGAAACACACCTAGAAATTTACCAATGCAATATAGGTTTTTCATTATTTACTAAGATTTAAGTTTATTTATGCAATAATATTGATTTTATGCACTTGTTCTGGCAACGTAATATACTTTTTAATATTTTCTCTTAATTTGCAGGTAACACAGTGTTAGGAAGAGCCCAGCAACAAGAAGTTCAAGCTACTAGAGAAGTTTTGTTTTACATGTTGCAGAAAACTATGCATCAGCCGAAAGTGAGTGATTTTATTTAATTTATTGTACTTATGATACTCTATATATTTATATAAAAAATACCTAAAATGTATTATACTATTATACATATTTAATTTTAACTTAACTTAACTTAACTTCACGCTTTATCCCTAGCGGGGTAGTCAGAGAGAACGGAGCGCCAAACGCTACGGTCTCTACATACCTCTTTCGCCTCGTCCACTGTCATCAACCTCTTCATACATGCCCTCCGGGGGATCCTCATGCTTTTTACGTGACCTTCCTCCAGTATCTTTGATACTGTGTTTTCGAAGGTCAACCGAGGTCTCCCCCTACCTTTTTTTTTTTTTATGGAAAAGACACGGCAAACGAGCGTGCGGGTCACCTGATGGTAAGTGATTACCGCCGCCCACGGCCCCGTGCAACCCCAGAGGAGCTACAGGTGCGTTGCCGGCCTTTAAGGTGGGTTGGGCACCGGGGCCCGGCATTACCTGATGCGAAACGCAGTGGCATAAAGCCACTACTTCACGCCGGTTTTAAATGCCGGGGGTGGTAATGATCCGGTCGAGTCTGCCCATGCGTGTTGCCATTGCTGGCGACGTGACTCTACCACACGTACTTTAGTCGCCTCTTACGACACCACCAGTACCAGGATGATCCTATTCTAGGCCGGGATCACACGGCACGCCTCTCTTACCACTCACTTTTCCATCATAAATCTTTTTTGCCATTCTTTCCTCGCTCATTCGTTCGACGTGCCCAAACCAGCTGAGCACGTTCTTCTTCATTCTCACCGTGACATCCTCGCTGGTACCTGCCATTCTGTGTACCTCTTCATTGCGGATTCGATCAGCTAGGCTGACTCCGCATATCCTACGAAGAGATCGCATCTCCACAGCATTCATCTTTCTTTCATTCTTCTTCTGTAATACCCACGTTTCGCTGCCGTATAACAGGGTCGGTACCAAAACTGCGTTGTGTACGGCCAATCGCGCAGCTGTGCTGACGTTTCGCCGTCTCATCAATGCAGCCAAGGCTCCGTTAACCTTGTTACCGGCAGCAATACGCCTTTCCACATCTTTCTCGTATCTTCCATCTCTACTGAACATACTTCCCAAATATACCACTTCATTCACCTGTTCTAATATCTTAACATTTACACTGATCTTGCATTCCGTCCTTTCTTCATCTCGTTCAAAAATCAGAACCTTTGTCTTATTCGCATTGAGGCTTAGACCATTATATTCACACTCTTCTTTCAGAGTGGTGACCAATGCCTGCAACTCGCACTCTGATGATGCAATAAGCACTGCATCATCTGCGTACAGCAGGTAATTCACACCCTGTTTAACACCCGATCGGATGTCAAACCAGGGCGACATGCCAGCTCCTACTCGCACGCAGGCTGAGTGGTCTCTATAAAGAGACTTTACAGCCTGCAACAAGGGTCCACTCACATTGTACCGGGGTAGTATCTCCCATAATTTCGCTCTGACAACTCTATCAAACGCCTTTTCCAAGTCCACAAAAGCACAGAAAACTTTTTGGTTAACGGCCAAAAATTTTTCCGTGATCATGCGGAGGGAAAAGATCTGATCCATACACCCTCTTCCAGGTCTAAAGCCTCCTTGAGCCTCCCACAACAGCCTTTCAGATCTCTCTTGCATTCTTCTCGCTAAAACTTTAGCATAAACTTTACTACCTAAGTTAATCAAACTGATAGCCCTATGGTTTGCGCAGTCTATCTGTGAACCTTTGCCTTTATACAAAGGCACGATGACCGCACCTCGCCAATCATCTGGGACCTCCCCTGATTTCCAGCATAAATTGCACAAAAACCAGAACAAGTCCAAGACGCGTGGCCCACCATATTTGATCATCTCGGCAGTAACTCCATCTGCTCCCGCTGACTTACCACATTTAATTTTATATTCCATATATTTAAAAATATTTCTTTTGGTTCACTCTGTACGTGTATTTGTGGAAACAAATAGCAGAGGGTTGCAAAGAGTTCCGTTCTCCAAACAACACCCAGTGTTTAAGATACTGCGTGTTTAGTGGCAGTGCTCAACGCTGCGATCTGTCTTATTACCAGACCACCATTTATTTACATAATTTGAGACGGTTCTTACATATTTGGATCTTTAAATATTTTATATAACCAGGTACTAGATCTAGTGTCGTGCGTCCTCTCCCTCTCGCAAGAGCACCCGGAGAGCTACTACCGCTGGTCGGAGCTGGCCAGTGACACCCTCCTGAACCTCCTCAGCGAGAGGAGTGTGGAGTGTGACACTGTATCCGCAGTCACATCACTAGAGAAACTCCTTCTTTCGCTGTATAGGGATGTGCTGTTGGAACAGAGTAGAGTTGAGATTATATTGAAGATATTGTTCAAAGCGCCGCCTGATCAAGTAAGTTGTTGAAAATGATTAGAATTCTTGAATGCTCTTAATATATACACAAGATACTACCGCCAAGTAACATTATAAATAATTCGCATTTTTCATATTGTTTTTAGGAAACCACACCAAGAAAACTAAAACTACGATATTTAACAATAATAATGGTATTATTACGTAAAGTACTAGTTCTTATACCAGAAACTGAAATACTGTTATCAATAAATGACTTAAAATCAACCTCTATATCCCCTCAATCTATATTTTTCAACGTAAAACCTAACGTGGACCCTCTAAATGTACAAAATGTTAACGAAAATTGTGCAAATTTGTCACCAGATGTGATTTTAGTTAGATTTTTGTTTAAAACTTTGACTTATGCTATCATCGAAATGGATGATTTTCAAGCGAAAATGGATATAAATGATAAGGAGGATAAGGATCAAAATAGATTGTTGTATGCTGTGTGCGTTAATATTATTATACAAGCGAAGTTTATGCTGCATTTGGCAAGTAAGTATTGTTCTTATAATTCATTACACTAGCTTTTGCTACGGCTTTGCCTATGTAATCGAAAGGAAATAAATAAAAGTTAGTTTATGAAATTCGTTCTATTCTTTGTATACACGGGTGCGATCGGTTCCTCAATCGGATAGACTTCAACACAAAAATATTTTTTCAATATAGACCAGTAGTTGCTGTGATTCGAATGTTCAAACAGACTTTGTTAGCGTCACAGTATTAGTAAAGATCAATCAATTCAATCTGTAAAAACACGTGTGTTTATCTTTGAATTTGAAGCCGCTGATATACTTTTCCTTTTTTATGTTTTTAATATTTTCAAATTATAATGTAGCAAGTAAAAATTGTCTTCCTGTTTGCTTTCTTGTACTCTTCTAAGATATATCAGGAACTCTTTAGTTATTCCTTTTGTTTGAAATTTTCTTGTATTTGGATTTTCTACTTAGTTTTTGTGTGACGATTAACACTAAATTCATACTTGAATATATATTTTTTGAACACAATATTCGAGAGAATGGACTGCATTGCGTTTGTCCACTAAATGGAAAAATTAAGTGCTAATTATATCTATCTCTATTATGAAAAATTCTAAAAAACCATATATTTCATATTAATTCCAAATTCCAGATGGATGCCTATTCCCCCTAACAGCTAAAACAGCTCAAACAATACTACACAATGAGCAAAGCGGTCTTAACACAGGGTTATACAGTCCAGAGGAAAACATACCGTTAGATAATCTAAACTTAATATGTTTGAAGTCCGCCAATAAAATACCGTTGCTGACTGTGCATTGGTCACATTTGTTGATACGGTGAGTACTACGAGGGTAGTTTTTTTTTTATGGAACAGACACGGCAAACGAGCGTGCGGGTCACCTGATGGTAAGTGACTACCGCCGCCCACGGCCCCGTGCAACCCCAGAGGAGTTACAGGTGCGTTGCCGGCCTTTAAGGTGGGTTGGGCGCCGGGGCCCGGCATTACCTGATGCGAAACGCAGTGGCATAAAGCCACTACTTCATGCCGGTTTTAAATGCCGGGGGTGGTAATGATCCGGTCGAGTCTGCCCATGCGTGTTGCCATTGCTGGCGACGTGACTCTACCACACGTACTTTAGTCGCCTCTTACGACACCACCAGTACTAGGATGATCCTATTCTAGGCCGGGATCACACGGCACAAAATTGGGAATCGAACCCACAATCATTGCGTGTATATTAAAATTACGATATACAATGGCATACCTAACGTTCTATTTTCCCTTAAAAAAAGGTTGAAATCTTGTATACATTTTTCTTATAGTCAAATTATGAGTTATATTCTTAATTTTCGTTTCAGACTAAACTTCCTATCACACAAATATTGGCAGAAACTAATAGGTTTTGCCCGAAATCTTCCACTAAGTGCGGACAGTGGGGACACGACTTTACTAAAAGTGGACATACTACAAACATCGTGTGTAATGGCCTATTGTGAATATTTTGTGAGTTGTTTTTTATTTGTTTCTACTGTAAACGCAACAGCTCTACGTTCTGTTGCCACTAAGGGGTATAAGTTATTTTCATTTACTCTTTCTAGTGACAAAACAAAGCGTGACTTTGTGATCCGTCATCTAATACGTAATGTCTAGAAAATTGGCCGGTATGTGGGGAAAGGAGCGTCTTAACACTAGATTCTCTCTGCTTGTTATATACATATGTGGGGTACAGTGTAAAACGAAAAATATGTTTTTGGTTCTTTTTTGTCTGTTTGATCTGTTCTGGAATTAGAGAGCAGAGTGGAAGAAAGGTCCATATATAATATTTCAATATAACTATAAACCAAACAAAGAACAGTAATATTACGAACATTAAAAATAATAATAGATGCTTTTTCAAAGTCGCTATTGGCGTGTGCTCTCAATAGTTACTCGTATTGCTTACTCCTTATTTAGTACTCTAGGTGCATGTGCACTCAACAAGTATTAGTAGTGGTGGTTTTTAAGTAGTCGTTTATTATTTATGACGTAATCGATGACATAAAAAAAGTTATTTTGTGAAAGTTCTTTTGTCGAGATCAAATTGTTGAGTTATTGCAATTGTTATCTATAGAGAAGCATCAATAGAGGATTTTTTAAACGCAAAATATTGAAAGTGGAGCTATAGACTTACATTTTCTACCAACAGGTAGACAACGGTCTATCCGAGGCGGTCCACCTGACCTGGCTGCTGGTGAACAGAGTGCACGTACTGGTGGCGCAGTACGGCGAGGAGGTGGTGCGCGCGCTCGCGGCGCGCGTGCAGCGCGCGGGCGGCGCCTCGGGGCTGCTGCTGCAGGCGGTGGCGGCGAGGTGCCAGTCTTGTATGAAGGTTGGTATTTTTTATTATTTATTCTTTAATGAAATACACTAGCAGTAAAATTTATTTTTCTTATTCTGTTTTAGGATGAATTTGCACTAAATGTATATAAAATTCTATCCCTGTGTCACGAGAGTCAATCGGGATCGTTGGTATTCTTCATATGCCGTATCATTGGGAAACTAGAACCATCTATTGCTACGAGGTAATGTTTGATTATTGTTCCCAGATTCGAAGCCAGTTGTGGCCCAGGGCCACGAGCGTGCAACTGTAAACGCGACTGATTGTGAGTTCTGCTTAAGGAAATTATGTGTTTGTAATGAAAATATTTTCATTTCTTCGTTCTAGGCCTTCTTCTATTAAGGCAAAAGCGGCGTTGAGTTCCGTCACTTCAGTTAGGATGAAGCGTAGAGAAGCTATAAAAAATATATTGTTATTTATATTTTTGGAATGAATACGAATTACAATACTAATGAGTAGTCTTTTTACTGGTCAATTACTTGTTTTATTGTGATTTCCGTATGCAAAATTGCAAATTTTGTTTTAAATATTTAAATACATTTTTTTATTAATATAATACATTACCACTAATTTTACAGTACGTAATGTTTAATATAAGATTCAGATGCTTATAAATATTTTAGTAGATATATTATACACGCCTTATACACATATATATGCGGATTTGTGTGTTTGGTCCACGCCATTCGAGATTCATAGTTAGACACCAAATAACAGAAAATCGAGAGCACTGTGTCTTAACACTACGTTCTCTCTGCTATTTGCAGTAGATAAAAATATTACATATTTATTGGTACAAATTTACAGATTTGCAAAACTAGCAATAGATAGATGTAAACTACTAAAAGATATGTCGCCTGAAGCAATCAATTCCCAACTATCGAAGGAGGACGTGCAAGTCGCATTGGAACTGTTACAGAGGGACAAGATTCATATACGGTAAGGTGATGTAATTATTTAGTTTTGAGTATATTATACATTTGTAAAGCCGAAGAGTTTAATTGGTTTAACCCGCTAATCTCAAGAATTAATGATTAGAATTAAAGAAATCTTTTTGTGTTGTATGAAATTTACTATTTATTGAAGAAGACTATAGAGCATGGTTGCACAAACTTATAAAGACTCGGGGCCACTCGGGCAAATCATGAACTGATAGTGGCCCGGCCGCTAGGAATTTCGAACATATTCTTTGGTTTTATTCTGGAATAGAATTCAATATTTTTCGAATGTACGAGAGTATTATTTTTGCCATCGGCGGGTCACTAGTGTTCGACCGGGGGGCCGCGGTCTGTGCATCCATGCTGCAGACTATACATTGCATTACCTTATTCGTTTTGCTGCAACCCTGAGAGTCTTATTTATAAGCAGAATATGAAATTCAGGTAATTTGTGGCACAGAGGCAAAAGCGTGTGACTGTAAACGTGGCCGGTTGTGAATTCTTTTGTCACTCAGGGAATGAAATATTTAACATTTTTTTTAAAAACAAAAACGCATTAATAATTGATAATAATTAAGAATTATCTTTGATTATTACACATTTGAAATAAAATTCTTTAACCGGAAAAATAATACTGTCTACCCGTGACTGCAGAGGGTTTCAAAAAACAGATAATATTAAATATACGCCATTAATTCGATTAGAGTTTCATTGAATTTTTTTAATTATAATTACAGGTATTCAACGCTCGTTAAGGAACTGAACGCGTTAGCATCTACAGTATTTGATCTATCGCCACTAGATTTATCTCAGGACAGAGCGATCAATTCACACTACATAGTTACTACTAATGTCGATGGGAATTGGTTGCTAAATCAGATTAAAAGCAGGTGGGTTTTTGTATTGATTAAATTAAAAAATGATTATTTATTATATGATGATTATAATAACTAATTAACAATTAATAGAATATCCTATTTTTCTATTATAAATTTAGTTAACAACATAAAAATTAATATGAATAAAATAAACAAAACATAAGGAATAAAAAATGATTTCATCATATTAAATTAATCTGTTAATCTATACTAATATTATAAAGAGGTAAGATTTGTATTTTTGTATGTATGTATGTATGTGTGTATGTTTGTAGAGTTTTCACACAAAAACTACCGGACCGATTTCAATATTTTTTTCACTATTAGAAAGCTGCATCTTCACTGACCAGCATAGGCTATATTACATTTTCAAAAAAAATAGAGATCCCTAATAAAAATGCAATAATGTAACCCAAGGTGAGAAGAAATTGATCTTAATAATTCTATAATCGCATGCGCTGCGAAAACTATTGATGATAGAACAAAACAATGTTCTACAGTATTATAGAGCGCATCAATATCTATATAAAAGTCCGCGATAGCATATGTCCAACTACTGTAGTTATGACAATATAACCATTTTTTTATATTTTATAAGTTAATTTGTGGCCAGTCGTAGCGCAGCGGCACGAAGTGTGACTGCAAAACCGACTGGTTGTGGGTTCGATCCCCACTCGAAGAGATGAAATATTTACTTAAATTTATATTTCCATTTCTTCGCTCTGGTGCCGAGGCAAAGCGCGGCGTTGAGTTCTGCCACTCAACACGCAATGCCTCCAGAATTCGGCAGAAAGTGGGGAACGGAGTGTCTAAAACATTAGGTTCCCTCTGCCTACCCTGCTGTGTGCGGGATACAGCGTGAAGCTGATTTTTTTTTTTTTTTTTTTTTATAAGTTAACAAAAGTGCCGACAATAATCAAACCATATTATTGATACCTATTTATTAATCCTTATCCTATTAAATGATATTGTATTAAAGATAATTTTAATACCTGTAAAATAATTTTTAAATTATGAAAATCGGATATCCCATTCAAAAGATATAACGAATTCAAAAATATCAATCTAAAGAAAATCATGTAATAATAAAAAATGCGGAGTGTGTGTCGTGTGGCCTCGCGCACCGTGGCGAGTAACTCTGCGGGGGTGAGGGGAAGGAGCATCGATATCACTAAAATTATTAAGACAATCGATTAGATTTTTTGTTTCTCTATTTGAATTGAATAGGGCCCAAACATACGGGACCGATTTGGAAAAATCTTTTACAATTAGACAATTAAGGTGTAAAACAATACCAAAAAAAAAACCGAGTTGAGGCCGGTCGTGGCGCAGCGGCACAAAGTGTGACTGTAAACCGACTGGTTGTGGGTTCGATCCCCACTCGAGGAGATGAAATATTTACTTAAATTTATATTTCCATTTCTTCGCTCTGGTGTCGAGGGCAAAGCGCGGCGCTGAGTTCTGCCACTTAACACGCAATGCCTCCGGAATTCGGCAGAAAGTGGGGAACGGAGTGTCTTTCACTACGTTCTCTCTGCCTATCCTGCAGTGCGCGGGATACAGCGTGAAGCTGATGAAAAAAAAAACCTTATATCGCGTACGCTGTGGAAATTATTGACAATAGAATAAAGTGATGTACTATAATTTAATAGAAGACATCAATATCTACAAAAAGTATACGATATCATGTGCAAACTAGAACAGAGCCGCCATCGTAGTACAGAGGGACATCTAATATATATATACATATATATATATATATATATATATATATATATATAAATATATATATATATATATATATATTATTCTGTCATAATGAATACCTTTAAATTTTGCATACAAAGGTATCCCGTACGTACTATATCATTTTTTTCATTTATTATTACCAGTACAGTATCGATACTAATGGTATCTATATTTTTATATATATATTTAATATTTTTTCTCCCCTTAGTGTTTTTCAGGTGGAAAACAGAGACAATATTTTATTCACCATAAAAATGTTAGTAGTTTTTATAATTCTAATATAATTAAACAACTTTCTAAAATGATCTTTCCTTGCATGTGTTGGAATAACTATCAGGAGCTATTAAACAAAACAACACATTCTCATTTTGATAAATATATTATATGTTATTACAGTATAACAATATAAGATATTTTATATTATTTTAATTTATATCTTAAAACTAGCGGGCGCGCGCAACTTCGCCTGCTTATTAGCACCCTTAGGGGTGAATTCTAAAAGAACCACGAAAAGCATGTTCAATAAAATATTTTTAACAGTCTGAATTTAATGTTTTATAAAAATCGGTAGCGATTTAAAGATTTTTTCATATTAATTTTCAACCACGTCCATTGTTTTTAGAATTCATCCCTAAGAGGAATTCTAAAAACCATGAAACACGTGTTCAATGAAATATTTTAAAGAGTCTGCTGACTTTCAAATTTTATGAAAATCGGTGCTGTTTTTAAAAAAAACCATACAAACTTTCAACCCCTAGTTCATGCGTTTAGGGTAAAAAAATTTAAAAATCCCTTATTAGTGGATATCCAAATTATTAAAATAAACATCTGTCCAAACTTCACGTTTCTCCCATCAGCGGTTACGGCTGTGAGTGCGTCTTACCTCAGTCAATCAGGTACATGTCAGCTTCAGCTTCACGCTGTATCCCGCACACTGCAGGGTAGGCAGAGGGAACGTAGTGAAAGTGATGACACTCCGTTCCCCACTTTCTGCCGAATTCCGGAGGCATTGCGTGTTAAGTGGCAGAACTCAACGCCGCGCTTTGCCCCGACACCAGAGCGAAGAAAATTGAAATATAAATTTAAGTAAATATTTCATCTCCCCGAGTGGGGATCGAACCCACAACCAGTCGGTTTACAGTCACACTTTGTGCCGCTGCGCCACGACCGGCCTTGGTTGAAAGGTACATGTCCTTTTATATATATAGATAAATAGATGAATAAGTGTATTTTGATCAAATTTATTTTCTTAAAAAATTAACAGTGCCCAAAAAAGCTATTATTTCTCTATGAGGATATAAATAAATAGTTATAAAGGTCAGTTTTTTAATCATTACACCATTCATACATGACGAATAATACAATAAAAACAATTAAACCGATTTTACCGCTCCCACACCGCGCACACGTCTTAGCTCTTTAAATCGCTTAAATCGTTTCTGAGATAAGGGTCGACTAACAGAAAAACCAACAAACAAACAAAATTGACAAATATTATTGTTTCTGGTTCTATTACTTTGTTAATTGCCCCCAATAATAATTTTTCTAATGAAAATGTAAAATGCCACCATGGTTTTAATATGTTTCACATTAGAAATCTTAAGTGCGCTGCAAGCATACATTATTTATTAAAACAGGAACATAATTCCCTGTACTGAAACAAACAAATAATTTTCAAATTTAAGCGGGTGAAGCCGCGAGCTGGTTGCTATAGTGTATAAAAGTTTATATTGGGTTTAGATGGATCACGTGGGGATATCAATACATTTTAATCATTGGCACGTAGGTACGTTACATTCAAAAGAACTTAATCAAAACTTTGTATATAAAAAAATACATGAAATAATCATGTTAAGGAAGTGCCAAATATATTTTATGAATCAACCTTAATGTTATATTCAAAACAAATGAATTGTATGTAAATTTATTAATACAATTCAAGTATGAAAAAAAGAAAAAATGCAATATAATTGCGGTTCTCCTTTTCTTTCCAATGATTTATATTTCTACTATTTACTTTACTTACTATCACAAAAAAACAAATTTAAACAGGATATATAAAGGTATCCTCCTACAGTATAATTACTTTCGATCAACATTTTTTAACTTTTAATTTTAAACATTTTGAATTGAACGAAAAAGTTAGACTATTTTGTCTAATTTCGAGCGAGCGGGTCGCTAGTATTATAATAATTTTATTCATTTTAACTCCACAGTTATTGTGGAGTTAAAATGAAAAAATAATAATTAGAAATAAGCACCAAAACTTAATTGAATTTTTATTTTACTACGTTAATTACTTATAAATCATTTACAGATGCTGTCTCACAGACTGCAATATACCAAAAATACCAAAACAAAATGACTTAGCCCTATGTCTATCTAAATTATCTCAAGAAGATCTAACTACAATAATGTCATGTCCAGAATTTGACAGGAAAATATTAAATGCATGTTTTAAAGTGGCCAGCGACATGTTTACTAGAAACTTCTTAAATAATATCTCAGAAATAGAATTAAGGGAGAGTGAGTTAGAATCTATTAAAGAACAGAGGGAGTTAGAAAGAATTCGAGAAGAGGCGATAGATAGTAATAAATTAAACGTAACTAATTTACATGTATTCAAAAAGAATGATAAGGAATCAAAATCCCAATTTTTTATACCCATAATCGAAAACGATGTTCAAGAAAAATTCGGAAATTTGCAAATTTCTCAAGAAGACATTGAAATCGTTGTGCCTGAAATGCCTAAATTGTATCAAATATCAATACTAACGTTGGATAAATCGATAGCTGATGTTTTAAGGCTGTTTCCCAAACAAAATAGACCCTTGAGTCAATCGGAAAACTTTAATCTAAGTATAGAACAAACTATAGATAAATACACAAGAAGATGCCACCAAGTGTTTCAAGATAAGCTTTTCTATCAAGAATTTATGACAATACAAACGATTTTGACCGGTTTTCTTCAAAATGTTACCCGAATAATCGACCTTATCGATGATACAGATTGCGATTTAATTGATAAATGTATCGAGAATATAATACTGAGTTCAATAGCGAGAAATATTGCCGTATTTTCGGTAGTTTCATTGCAATACTTGTCGTTTATAATAAAAAATAAGAAAATAGTCGAAACACCGATTCCGGCGGATGTGTCATTTCGTGTGACAAACGTGTCAACAGATAATATATGTATTGATCATGTTATTTTAGTGACTATTAATAATGTGGCAAAGGCTTTAAGTATTAGGGAAATTTGGTTAGAATTGAACGTGGAGAATAATTATAATAGAACTCAGTCTGCTATTAGTTGTTTATATGCGATTGTCAAATATTTAGTTAAGGTAAGAGTTTATTTAATTGTTTTCTTTTAATATTATTACAGTTAGTAGGGATATCTTATTCTAGTGTCAATACACTGTTTTTCGTTTTCATGAATTTGAGTGTCGGAACTCAACGCCTCGCTTAGTCTTACCGTAGCAGAGAAATGAAAATAATTAATTCGAGATCGTACCTATAACCATCACTTTAAACACATATTCACCTATAGACGCACTTTTCCACTGTCCCACCATGATCTCTAGGACTAAAACATTTATTTTGCTAAATCAAAAAATAACAATATTAATTAAACAGAAAACAGATCCGCTTCGCTATTCGTTCTTTTTAATTAAATCGTTATATAATTTTTAAATTCTAATCCTTGTACATTTAATTCATTATTTTTTTTCCTAATTTTATTTTCTTCACTATTTATAATTAATTTAAATACTCTTTCATTACTATTTCATTGTAACTTTTCGATTTCAGAACACCAAACCTCTAGTCCTAAAATCCTTTATGAAACTCTCAGAACCTGGTCCTACACCGGATATAATAGTAACGGGAAACAAACTGGCTACCCTCGTCGAGTATTGGGAAGACAACTTCTATATGAAAGGAAATAAACATATACTCGGTAAACGATACATGCGAGCTGTTGAGAGTTTGATCGTTAGTTTGTCTAAGTGAGTTTTTTTTCTTTTTTAATTGTAATTGTATGGTTATTTTTTGTGTTACCAAATTGTTTTTACAAAAGCGTTGAAATTGAAATATTTTAATGTAAGAGGTATATAGAGACCGTAGCGTTTGTCTACTATCCCGGTAGGGATAAAGCGTGAAGCTATTAATAGTAATATTATTATTATAATATCATATTGAGATACCCACTGAAAGTTTCTGGGACACTTAAAATGAGTCGTATCATATCATACACAACAAGTAATTATTTCCTCGGTCAAGTCCTGGCTAAAACATAGTATAATATAATGATATATATTTTACCTCATCAGGTTGGAACTCGTGACCAACATAGCGCTGATACCACCGATCGCGTGGTCGTACATAGAAGTGAAAATTAAGAAGGATAAACTTGAGAAAATCGATTTGCCACTACAAGCTTTGCAGGATATGGATATATTGGAGGCTTTCTTGTTTAGGTGAGCTAGAGTCTATATTATTTTTAATAAAAAAAAATATTATTAAAAATATTGAGGCCGTTGTAGTGCAGTGGCAAGCGTATGGCTGTAAACGCTACTTGTAAGTACCATTCCGATTCGGGGTGTGAAATAAGATTTGTGCGGATAAGGAGAACAGGAGTTTCTTTATAATTTAATTATAATAATTAAACAAGTGCAACAGAATTGACACCATTAAAATACGTGACAAGTAATGAATTTAAACACAAATAATCTTTAACATTTGTTATTTATCATGATTTGTCACTGTTTTAAAACCGCTTTCATTTTTTTATAAAATTATTTTTTTAAATGTGACATTTTGACAAAATAAAATTTGGAAATTGATTAATTCCATAAAATGTTTATAAAAATTATAGAATTTTTATTAATGTAATCTAATGTAACTTCACACTGTATCCCTAGTGATGATAGTCAGAGAGAACGGGGCGCCAAACGCTACGGAATATTTTTTAAAAATAATAAAAAAAATTCTTCCTATTATCATATTTTTTTTCCAATAATTTTCAGAGTCAACACAATAGGTTGGTCGAATAAAAAACAATTCGAGGAGATTTGGGTGGGCTTACTAGCCGCCTTACAAGGTAACGGCACTCATTGGGCAGTAGCAGGAATAACTCAGTTACTAGTGAGCGTAGCACTGAGACACGTTCCACGGCGTTATGTTACGCAAACCGATGGGTAAGTTTTGGCGGAGCTGATTTTTTGTATAATAATTTTATAAACCTAAAGAGTTGGGATGAACGCGCTAATCTCAGAAGCTATTGGTTTGAATTGAAACATTCTCTTATCGTATGTAGGCACGTGCCGAAACGTTACGCCGAGTGAACTGTAGTAATAGTGTTAATATTAAATAACATCCATGATCTCGTATTTGCAGTACCATGGTTTAGAAAAAGTTTTGGGCGATTACATGACGATTTGTAAGTTATAGGTTATATTTGTTGTAAAGTTAGAATATGAAAAGCCTAAATTCGACACTGTTATTTTTTTTATTTAGTGTCACTAGGATTGAGACCTGAATACTATTTAAAAGATAGTATTTAAAGATACTATTTAAATTTAGTTCCCAGCCTACATCGGATTTAAAAAGTCCCTTGATTTTTGCAATTTTTATTATAAGTGAGTCTACCCGTGACCGATAGTACGATACTTTATTACAAAAAGTGTCCGAAACAAAAAAGGTTTACAAAAATAATAGTATATATGAGATAATTCTGCTGATGATCATGATGTAGAAGACTTTAAAGTTGTATTTTCTTTATTCATTCATTTTTTGTATATTATACGATACATTTTTTTTATTGTTTATTCTATATTCTAGAATGCAGCGGTTAAGAAATATTCTAGTAGGAACACAAGCGTATAGTTTATTTGAAGATATCAATCTAGAACGAATACCGTTAATTAAAGATGGCTACCATGGCTTTCACTTTGGGCAATTTAGTACGGAATATTTAAAATATGCCGCGGGTGAGTTTGAACTTTATTTCTAAGGCGTTTATTTTTTTATTTAGATGTGATGATTGTATTGATTTAAATCTCAAATATATTATGATTTTATCATTATTATATTTAAAATCTTAGGTTGTAAACGCGACGGTTGTGTGTTCGATTACCCCTTGAGGGAATTAATTATTTCCTCGCTCTTGTAAGAAATAATGTTCACCATCCACTGCATTGTCAAGACACTGAGAGTAGCGGAACTTAACGCTGCTTCTTGTCAAAACGGGAAAATGAAATTAACTTAATCCTACTCACAGGTATCGAAATCACTACCACTGCGGCCTCAATTTAATAAATATTTTTTTAGATATGATAGACGAAGCGTCATACAAAGTGCGCAAAGAGGTGAAACGTAAGAGGAAGAATAAAGAAATAGATGTGAACAGTTGCTTGCAATTACTTATGGATGTTACTACTGATATGTTGGATCCTAAGGTATTTGTTTATTTTTTGTTATTAAATTAATATTCTTAGCCTTTAGCTTTTAAAAAAACTACCCCTAAGCCCTGTCACTGTCCGTCATAAACTATTACGCAATACCTCCTGTATTATGAACTTATTACACAATTAATTTAAAATTACTAATTACCAATTAAGTTAAAATTAAAAAAAAAACACATTGTTTCCTATAATAATTTTGCCAAAAAGTATTGGCACCAAGGAAAAACAACATTTTTTATTATACGTTTTATTTATTATCATTAATACAGCATGTTAATTTAATACATTAACATAAAAACTATAAAAACATAAAATGCATGCTTATTCAAAGTGGTCGCCATTGGTTGCAATTAAACAAATTAAAAATAAAACATTGAGGTCAGTTACCAATAACAGCACGCACTCTTTCTACGGTAATATCGTTCACTGCCAATCGTATGGATTGTTTTAGGGACTCCAAAAAAATTATCGTGGCGTTTAGAGCAAGCTTTAATCTCTAAAACTGACTATAAATCATAATGCAGTAGATCAGCATGCGCTTAACGACCCGACGCCGAGTCTTGCTGAAAAAATCATATTTGGTAATTGAAAATAGTGTTGTTTAGGAGCTTATCTATCCTCTTAAGAATAATATCTTGATACACTTGTGCCGATATTTTGATACCTTTTTTATAAAATATGGCTCCGTCACTTCTTCATAGCTAATTCCACCAAACCATTACTGAAGTCGAATAGTGCCTACATTGTCCTCTGTTGACTAATTGGAAAGCGTTCTTTAGACCTTTCAGCATAATTATGATCATTTGTTTCTTAAAATATAGCTTAATTTTTTAAATTTTCTCTTCTAAATTAAAGTAAAGTAAATTTTTGTGTCAAAAGATTTACTTAGACGATATTTTTGATTTTACCACCCTGTTTAAGTTATTAGTTAAGGAATGACCTGCCATTCTGTGTATCTCTTTATTGCGGATTCGATGAGCAAAGCTGACTGTATTTGTTATGAAGACATTGCATCTCCACAGCGTTAGTCTTTCTTGCATACTTCTTCTGTAATAGCGGTGTTTCGCTGTCGTATGACAGAGTCGTTACTAACACTGCGTTGTGTACGCTGAAACTGGTAGCTGTATGGACGTTTCGCCGTCTCATTAGTAAAGTTAATGCATTGTTAACCTTGTTATCGGGTAAAACCATCTCTACTAAACATACTTGCCAAATATACCACTTCATTCACTTGTTTTAATATTTTATCATTAATTTCTTGCATTCCTTTTTTTTATTTCTTTCATATACCAGAGTCTTTCTCATATTCACACTTAGGCTTAGGCATTACTTTTATTAGGAACATTACACTATATTACTGAATATGACATTAGAAACAACACACACAAGTCTAGATAATAGATATCCTTAAATCAATTTTTGACAACACTGTTATAGAAAGTTTCATGTTAAGTCATGATTTTAATACGCTTGTTGCAACTTATTTACGTTGCTAGTAGCCAGTTGTAGTATACGTTTTCTATATAAATATTTTTCTCTCGTTAGTAACAATAAAAATATAATAATATAAATATAATATTTATCTCTTGTTAGTATGAAATATCACATTCAAAATATATTTAGTAACAATTCTAATGAAACAATGTTTCGTACTCGCAGTCGAGCACCGGCATAGCGGCGCGCGTGGCGCTCATCAAGCTGCTGAGCAGCGGCTCGTGCGTGATGCAGGCGCGCGCGCAGTGGGGCGCGCTGGCGGCCGCGCTGGGCGCGCCGCACGGCCCGCTGGCCGCCGCCGCCGCGCTGCACGCGCTCGTGGCCAGCCTGCCCGTGCTCAGCGGCGCGCGGGTCGGTGCCTTTCAATTTGTTGAAAATATATACAAAACATTTAATAAATCTACCTCATTTACATATTTTTTTTATGTTATGCACTCAAAGTAGAGCGTACGTTAAAATGGTTATATCTTTAAATATTTTATCTCGTTAATTCAGGAGTTATTATCAATCCAAGAGCGTCTAGAACGCTCCACGTCGGCTACATCAGCACCAGTCCGACACGCGGCGTTACGTGGCTGGCTATTATTGTTGGCTGTGCCCACTTATGGCATCGAACCGGCTACCCTTGTGAATATGATGAGAAATTTAGGGAAGGATGGGGGGGTTAGGTGAGTGATTGTTTGCTTGTTTCATGACTTTGGTTCTGTTTTATATTAACGAAATTTACTGATGATATGTAGTTTTATTTTTGTGCAGGTAAAATAGTGAAGCTATTTATAAATTATTATATAGATCACTTAACTTTCTTCTTTAGGCCTTTTGACTCATTTGAAGCTGTATAAGGGATAGTATTAGTCAGGATAACATATTGAATAGAATCCTAATAACCTATAATAATTACACTAATCCAGATGGTTCTTAATACAAATTTTTATACTTACCAATAGCAATTTGTGTTTAATCATGACTGCATGAAGTGATAACAGAACAGATAAAAAATATATGAAATAAAAATAATTCTGTACCTGTAATATAGTTCACTAATCTTAATTAGTCTTTTGTACTAAGGAAGTACTAAAAATGTCAGTAAGTGACCTGCAGTTACGACCATCAAACAGATTTTGAGGGATTGGGTTCAATTCTTAATAGTATTTTATATTTTAATATTTCTCTCATACTTAATGAATTTGTGATTTAATATATTATTTAAAATATCCATTATATCTTATATATTGGCATCAATAAAAATCAGTATACCCATAACCCTATAGCAGAGTAGGCAGCAGCGGGTCCTAGTGTTAAGTGAACACTCCGTTTTCCGGTTCCTTCTGAATTTTTGAGACTTTAAGTGGTGGTACTCAATGTTACGCTTAGTCTTGTTACCAAAGTGAGGAAATTGACAATTTTCCCGAATGAAATCGTACTCACAACCGTCGACAAGCGTTTACAGTCACGCACTGTGTCATTGCGCCACGAATGCCTCATTTTTGTCTTATTTCATTACTATTGTGAAGAAAACAATATTTTTAATAATAATATATACAACTTACAGGATATCCCTACACGAAATGAGTTTACACTGGGCCATATTGTTTTCTCTAATAGAACTCGGCCACGCCGATCTTATATCGATTCCGGTGGACTTCATTATAGCTTATCCTAACCATTATTGTGCTGATTTAGTTGTTAAGGTAAGTTGTGGGTTCGATTTTTTTTAGTTCTTTTTATTTTATTATATTTTAAAAATGATGAGAGTTATAAAGTAGTTAGTGCAGTTGAAAAGTTTCTGAATAGTTTTCAAATTTTTATTTCACCACACCGCACACAATAAACGCATTACATTATCACTAGAGTGCGTGTGAACAGTTCGGACACACGGTTTTCGTTCACTCAGAAATATACTACTTAGACACAAGAAAAGAAATTTTAATTTATTTTAATTTGGAATGTGTAAATTATACATAATACATTCATATATTAATCTCACAGGGTATAACTTCAATATTACGCCAACAAGTGCTTCCAAAGGAATTAAAGAATAATATAATAGAAAAACTATTGGACAACATGAGAAAATATTCAGAAGACCACGCCGTGCAAATATTGATGGTGCATATGTTTTCCGGTAAATATATATTTTTGTTTAGCTTCAAATCATTCCCCCGAGGGGAAATCGTGTCCCTGCGCTAGGACTAGCCTCTTCTAGTATAATTTTTTAGTTATATATTTACATCTATTTACAGCTGACAGTAAACTAATAAGCCCAAAACTACAAACGGACGTATCAAACATGGACCCCGATATATTAATGAACTCAATGGAAAGAATAACATTATTATATAAAGTGCTGAAAATATGTAAAAATAAGCAAAATAAACATATAATAACAAGCGCTTTAAAGTATTTCCTAAGAGAGACTTTGCCACCGGCGGCCATTTTGAGTAGAGTTGTTATAGAGTTTGTAGATATATGTAAGGAGAGTGAAAAAAGAGATTGGTCACTACTATGTGATAGAGAAACATGGGTGGATAATACGGTGTTTAATGCTGATATTGTTTTTGAGGTTGGTAATTTTTTATATTGAAATTTATATCTGGATTTGAACGTGGGTCTTTTGTTATTTGTGTGTAGTAATGCTGTTTAATAACAAGAAAATCAATGGACCAAATTCTGCTGTCTAATATTTTTGGAATATATTTTTATGTATTAATCTATGTACCTTGAAAATATCTTGAATATTTGGAAGTTAAAAAGAAATGCTGTTACTTTTGGATTTAAATACATAATTGTGTTTATAAATCAAATGTATAAACTTTTTTTAATGGTAAATCGAGTTGTTGGTTAAAAAATAATTAGTTTTTATGAAATTAAGCAAGATATGTTTTATACAAATATTGGTTAGGACAATCTTAAATCACTTAAATGAGTTTTAAAAATTTCTGAGTTTTATTCTTTATATTAACAATTTAATTTTATACAATACATATTTTCATTTTTCAGGTATTCCAAACATCAGTAACTCAAGATCAACTGCCAGTTTTAAGTGGATGGATTTTCGAAGCTTTGTGCCATTTATTAAATGAAAAAGTTTCATCAACATTTTTACCCTATTGCCTTCTCACTTTACTTGTGTCAGCAAGTTCAAATAAACACTTACGTTCATTAAATGCTCTATCGAACAACATATTAAGACAAGGTTTCTATAAAACCCCAGAATGTCTTCAAAAATGGGGTATTTTTGAAGACTTTGGTTCCAACTGGGGTTATAAAATGTCGTTTACTGATCGTCGTTTGTTATGTATTGTTGCTCTACATTCAAGTTTTAGTTCAAATCAATTGGAGCGTTTAAAGGAGTTGTGTGAAATGAATGAATGTTTGAATGATTTGAAACAGTGCTTGTTAGATTAATTGATGGATTAGAATAATCGTAGAGTTACGCCACAAAAAATGTAATGTGTCTTGATAAATATAATATAATACAATATGAAGCTGACACAGTAAAGTGCTTTTGAAAATTTAAACAGAATTAGTGAATGAATGAATGATTTCCATATGGTGGATAGTATTCTCAGCTATTTTTACATTTAATATAAAATAAACACGTATTTCTCTCACAGTTAAGATAAACATATTAAAATTCCGCATATAACTTGATTGCTTAATTTTAGTTCAAATGAATTCGAAAAATTGAATGATGTGAAAGGAATGAATGTTTGAATGTTTTCAATAAATGCTTTCTAATATAATCATTTCCAGAAGTGATTGATGAATACAATTATTTATGAATTTCCAAAAAAAAAATTATATTGACATTAGGGAACGAATAATTTTATGTAAATTAATCAATACTAATAATTGCAACATTTGAACTGGAAAAAATAAAATGACAACGCTTATTTATTGTTTTTGTCTTATTATAAAAGGTGAAAATAATTGGTTGAATAATTAAAATATAATATAATTTCGTAAGTTTTATTGCGATTCAAAGAAATTGAAGATGACAGTATGATCGTTAAGAAAATCCTATGCTTTTTTATACATTTAAGATGATAAATAGGTTTTTTTTTAAATATGTCATTGAAATGCGATATCATTTCAATATTATGTATGCAATTTAATTATGTTTACAGTTTTGCTTAGAAGAAAGTATTTTACTTTTAAGTTTCTATTATGCCTGCGTCTTAAATTAATACAATAAAAAAACGAATGTTAAGAAAACCAATGAATAAATGATTTTGCTTATGGCAACTAACTGAAATTATTAAAATAAAATTATTTTGACATTTTAAGTTTCACATACATTTATAAAATCATAGAAAATAACCTAATATATAATACATTTTCATGTAAAAATGTCTATTTTTTTGTGGCAAATCACCTAAATATTTTATTTATAAAATATTAAAGTTATATATTTGATAAATTAATAATAGTAATATTGAAAATAAAAAAAATATATAAATTTCATTCCATTCAAAATTGAGATTTTGTTTGTAAGCAATAAGAATTTTAGCTTCTAGTCCAATCGTCTTGTTTGTACCATTGAAAGTTTGTATCATTGAAATTTAATAAAGAAACAAAGTATTTTGATTACCTTTTTAATATGAAAATTAGTACGTTGAAAAGTTGTTAATAAGTTACGTTTAGACTTTACATAAAGGTTGTGGATTCAAACCCCATTAAGGGTAATATAAAAAAAATTACTTAACAAATATTAGAAAAAGAAGTAATGTTTCTCTAATTTAACAAATTTGAACGTTAAAATTTGTTTCAAATTCTAATATAAAATGTTCAAGACAAAGTATTATAGTGAGATGTAATTTTTGCAATATTTTTTTGTACTATTTCGTGATTACATTACTTATGCACATTATTACAATGTTCATAATTATTTATGCTTAATTAAATTTTCTAAATATTTATGTTGTATTCAGTTTATAACATAAAAATCATTAATCACATAAGACAGGAAAATTTTACTAACATACAAATGCTGAAAAAATATTATTAATATTTATTAAAAGAAAATATTATGTCCAAGTAAATAGCAATACACATATAAAGAAACATCAACGTAGCACAGATTATAGATATAAATGTAGAATAGAATTGAAATAAATATATTTTCAATACTTTATAATTGTAGTACAAAATAATTGTAATTAAGAGGCCTTTGGCATTCAAGAGCTGGTAGATGTTAAAAATGCTTAGAAATTAAAAGCATAGTGTAAGGTCTTATTTCCTTTTTTTTTAATTGTTTTTTGGTAACAATGATTGCTTATGTATTCAAATAAAATTTATGTAATAGATAAAAGTTTACTTTATGAAGGCAAAACAACTTATAAATATTAATCGATTTTATGGATTATATTATTTTTCTCTGAGATATCGATTTCTCTCTAAATGTAATCGGTCAAAATCGATTAATTCTTTAGTTATTTATAAATATTTAAAGGTGAATTATTTAATTATTTTGTTGTTATTTAATATTTATAGTTGAAATCGATTTGATAGTAAAATATCGATTTCTTATGTGACTGTAATTTTTTGTTATTTAATGTATTTTTTTTTCTATTTTCCTTTAAACGTAATTATAATATACAGAATAAAGTAATTATCACTATTATTTATTAGCTTAATTTTACTTAGTGATCTCTTAACGATAGTTCTAAATATGTAAGCGTTATGTTTTTTTTATTTAACAATACTTTCACCCAACTTTATCTATTTTCAATAAATATGTATTGATAATAAGGAATTTTTAATTTAATTAAAAAACTATTAAAAGTATATTATGGAACCACATAGAACATTAGATACTAAAAAAAGATTATGAAACTCGTTCCAGCCAGAAAATATTGTTTGTTCTAATAATAAAATAAACAATATGTGAAGAATCAAAATTAGTGCATTATTTATAAAAATTATGATAGTACTGATTTTGATTATTTTTAGAAGTCTCTCCTATCATAAAGAAAATTACAAGCCCTAAAAAATAAAATAAAATACAAATAATGACGAAAACGTAACGAAAAAAATGTTTAAAATTATAGCAGTGAAACGAGGGATTACCTGTAATAATCGATTGATCATTTGGACAAAAATAGTATTAGAGGAGAGGATAGCTGATGGATATGAAACTCCTGAATTTCATATTACGACTTCTCTAGAAATTATGATAAAATAAAATAAATTAGCTTCACGCACACAGCAGGGTAGGAAGAGGGAACCTACGTGTTAAGATACTCCCTTCTCCACTTTCTGCCGAATTCTGGAGGAATTCATGTTGAGTGGCAGAACTCAACTTAGTCTCGACACCTGAGCGAAGAAATGGAAATATAAATTTAAGTAAATATTTCATCTCCAGCAGCCACACTTCGTGCCGCTGCGCCACGACTGGCTTGAATGATGATAAAAATTAAAGAAATAGCCAAAAATGGCTCAATAGATAATAAGTAGGTGCCAGCAAAATTTGGTTGGTAACAAAGTATGGGAAAAGGAGGCCAAGAAAATTATAGCTATTGTAAGCAGATACGCTATGGGATCAATTAACATTTTGGTGACGTGGTACACGTATTTTACTAAACTACTCATTACAAAAACAAGAACACTCGACCTTCTATTAGTTGGTAGAAATATCGGGCTCCAAAAACCGACATCTCTGGAAGTAAAATCTGCGCTTAAAAAAAACCAAGCAAACAAGACAATGTTAGGCCCCGAATGGAATTCCCATCAAATACTAGAAATGCCGAGGAGAACAGGGAATATATATTCACATTTAATTTTTTCAGAAAATCCATAACTAAATTAAGTTCAATCATTCTTTATTCCAAAACCAACGACAATAGATATAAAAGTAATAATTAGCGTGGCATTAAATTAATAGGGGAAGTACCACCTACAAACTGAACGAACACGAAAGTGTGACTGTTAAACCGACTAGTTGTGGATTCGATTCCCATTCGAGGAGATGAAATATTTACTTAAATTTATATTTCTAAGCGCGGCGTTCAGTTCTGGCACTCCACACGTTTTGCCTCCAGAGTTTGGCAGAAAGTAGGGACACTTCATTCTCTTTACACTAGACTTAACACCCTCTGCATACCTTGCTGTGTTCAGGATACAGCGTGAAGCGGTTTTTTTTAGTATTAATATCATTTACATATTATATACGAGTGTATATAATTTTTGTAGAAAGAGAAATGATACCTACATATTTAAATTATATTCATTTACCGGCTCTGGATAGAGATGAGAGGATGAGAGGCTAAATCCAGTCTTTGGTAATATAATTACTTGTGTAATTTCAATTTTCATACCGAAACATTGTTGGAAAGATACAACAATACAAATGAATCATTGATAATAATACATTAATCTACTGATAATACCCACGTTTTATTACGAGAATGCAAAATGTACATATTATATCTATACTTAATATTATAAAGCTAAGGACGTTGTTTAGTTGAACTTACTGATCTCTTCTTTTTGCATTCTTAGAGTGTTTCACAACTATGGGCGTATAGGAGTGCCCGAGTGGTCTTTGCCCACCCCAGAATAGCCTTGTATTATGACATGTATGAAAATATCTATTTTTATGTGTTCTTCTTCAAAGTATTAATTAGGGCATTATAATTCTACTTTACAATAACATAGGTATCTTATATTAAAACGTATTCAATGTCATTTTGTCCTTCATTTCATGCATATTTTAAAAAAGTATTGAAATGATTGCATGTCATACGTCTCAAGCGGTTTTTTAAATTAGAATCGAACCTACACCACTATATGTGTGTTCAAAATCGCCCCTGTAGTTAAATTTATATAATTAAGAACTTAATACCCCACATAATATCCTAGGTGAGAGAGCTACTTCGGTCCGCAGGCTGCTGGTATAAACCTTCCCTGACCATCCAACGCATAAATATTTTTTCAACTCTAACCAGTACTTCCTGAGATTAGCGCATTCAACCAATCGAACGAAAAGGGCTACATATAATACTAGTTTAAACAGAAAATTGTCTTCTACATTTCGAAAACCAACAACACCTATTAGTTAATTATTATTATACGAACAGTCATTGATAACGTTATCAATAATAATTATTGATGATATTGTTCTCTTATCAGTTAGTATAGCGCGATGGCGGCCACACGTCGCGCTTACATTTTCGGTGCTTTCGTATCCAGTGTACTTTCTGTTATCTTTATAATAGTTGCAATTTCTAGTGACAGTTGGGTCAGTATTCCTTTTTAATTTTTCAGTGCTTCAAGATTTATATTTTTCTATAGACATCTAGGTCGGTATATAACGAATAAACGAGTAACATGGAAAACCCATAAAATCTGATATCGAAACGCTTCATTCTCTACTCTCCGTCTGTTATAACAACAGTGTGCTGGTTTGAGGAACACGTTGCCGCGTTCTACCGCGTCTTCTCAGTGATCTACCGCGTGATTCAGTGATAGTTTCCTGACAATGTTTATTGTATAATAATTAAAAAATATATTTTGATTTTAATATTTCTAAACTTATATATACATGATTTTCATATATCAACAATAAGCGTAATACTAATTAATAATAAGAAAATAATCTTATTTACTGTAGGTAACTATTTACGATCAATAGTTTGGAAATGGACAATTTATAACAAAATTTTAAAGATCATTATCCGGTTAATTGTAATAAAATAGTCAAAGTCATTAAAAAATTGTAAACATAACAGTAAAAAATATTTAAATGTAAAGTAACATTATTATAGCAACAGATATATTATTATAACTGAAGGTTGTCGTGGCGCAGTGGTACAAGCGTGTGACTGAAAACGCGATGGTTAAGTGTTCGATTCTCTGATAACAATTCAAGGCGCAAAGGCGCGCCGTTAAGTTCCACCGCTCAACACGCATTTTTTATACGCTCGGGCGGCGGAGACAGCGGAGTGGGACACGGGGTGTCTTAATACTAGGTTTCTTCTGCTTACACCCTGCTATTGCGGGCGACAGCGTGAGATTGAAAAAAAAAAATTACTATATCTTACAGATAATTTGACATACAGAATATTTTGACATTTATTTAGATCTTACAAGTTTATTTATGACGAGTACCGCCTGCAACTTTATAACCCTTGGCTATTCTACTTCCATTAATCACACTTTTTCATTGAAACTCAATTCTTAATTTTAAGTTATATTTGAAACAATACGTATTGAGTAACGCGGAACATAACGCCGCACATCGCTTAATCAAAGCAGGTTAATAAATGTGAATAATTTCCCAAAATCGGAATTGAACGCACATCGGTAGCATTTATGGCATCTTTGGGTATCTGGAGTTAAATATTATTCTTACTTTGATAAAATTTTTGGATAACAGCACCTCAAGATTGCTCTCGAGATCGAACTCAGAGTTGAGACTGGTTTATACTCTAAATATTAACCTTATTATTTCCTTACGAATAAGATATGTAGATAGGTTAGGCGGTGTAAGGGAACATTGAAAGTTTTTGTTTTCGAAATTGCTACTGCAAAATCTACTCGAACATAGTTGCGGGGGACAACTAGTCTTAAAAAATCTGGATTAATATCCATTTACACGCACTATTTGCCACAGTAGGTTAGATTAGATTTGTTTTATTTCCGTTTTGTGTTTTGGACAAAAGATATAATATTCTTTTGTAGGTTTATCTATTTCCTGAATGGAAAATCATACGATATAGAAATTGAATGGGATCCTTTTGACACGAATTGATTTGCTATTGGGTATGAGATCTCGCAAAACTTTACCGTAGCAATGTTGGAGTTCTTTTGCACATAAGTTTATTTAAAATTTACTATATATTTTTTGTTAGTACCATTGTGTGTGGGTGTGTGAGTCATTGTGGCGAAGGATGACGGCGGCTACTGCAAAATGTGTTGGTGGTGGGTTCGATATCCGCTCAAAGTAGTAGAGTAGAGTAATTATATTTTCATTTTTTCCTCTGATTAGTTCCGTCACTTAACACGCAATTTCTTGAATTCAGGTAAAAAACGAAAAATAAAGTGTTTACGTTGTTTTACCTACTCTGAAGAGCGAGATGAAGCGTGAAAAAAATATATACATAACTATTTTTCTTATTAGCTTCACGCTGTACGCCAGTAATACCAGGGTAGACAGAGGGGCAGCAGTGTAAGACACTACCTTCTCATTAAGTCATATCCTTTCCTCAATTTCCGCCGAATTCTCGAGGCATTGCGTTTTGAGACTTAAGTGGCGCCACTCAACGCCGCACTTTGCCTCGTTACTAGAGCGAGGAAATTAAAATATTAAATATTTGATTCCTTCGAGCGTTTACAGACGCACGCTTGTACCACTCACACATTTTAGCCATATAAAATACAATTTTATATTATATAGTCATACAAATATCGCGTACATCAGTGCAAATTATACATATCTATTATATGAGATAAATATTTTTTATTGGATTTAGGACTTCTTTGAGAGATAAGCCGTCTTCGAGAGATAAGGATTAGGGGTATTTTAATATAGTGCAAATATAATAAGAACTAAATACTAGCAACATGTTACATTGACTCTTACTTAGTTCGTAATTAACATTAATTAAATGCTAGTTGTCGTTAACATGTTAAATGATATTTTTGTGGTTATGCCGTAAGTTATACCGATGTTTTAACGTGGTAGCAGGAGACAACGGAGAGGCAGACACTACAGTCTCTGTTACCTCTTTGATCTTATTCACTGTCATGAACCTCTTTTTACACGACCTCCTATACCATCGATAATGTACCCTCAAAGATCTACCGAGATCACTCCATGCCTGCACATTTGTTTCATAATTTTTTTTTCCATTCTTTCGTCACTTATTATCTCGACGTAAACCACATGAAGACGTCCTTCTTCTTTCTCAATTCATGGCATTTTCGCTAATATTAAAAAGTAGTTAGTTCTCTCCGTAAAGTAAAACGGTGGGAAGCTAAGAAAAAAATCACTTTCAGGTAGTGTCTACAGTGGACACAAATGGACCTCAGAAAAGCAACGTGCAATACGGTTTATTTGGAGGAGAGTTTGCTCAATACATCTTTACTACGCCGTCGTACAGTACTTTATATGGTAAGTGTGTTATATAATTTGACGCCACTATAGTACAGATGCTGTCCCCTGGGTTCAACATGCCGTGCTGTTAAAAATATTTAATTTTTACCGTTATAACTAGACAAAACGTGGCGTTGGGTTTCGCCATTGAAAAACGTCTTAATGCTGTCTTTATTAAATGAAAATGTGATGAATCCTACATAAATTGTCTGACTAGTAGTAGTAGTAAGTAGGTACTATTGAATGTATATATAATTAGCACTGTCTGTGTACAAATTTAATCATTTATTATAATTTATCATATTATCTGATCTGGCTGATCGAATTAACGATGCTTGTTAAGTACTAGAATAATCACTGTAGGTCCAATTAATATATAACATTCTCCAAACAACCCCCTCCACTATTCCTGCGTCCATGAGTGAGAGTACTTGGACGAACATATTTTAAATACCTCTCCCATTCGGGCATCGAATCCACAATCATCTCTTTTACAGTTAGACGCTATTCTACTGTGCCACGATGGCCTCAATTTATAAAATCAGCTTCACGCTGTATCCCGCACACAGCAGGGTAGGCAGAGGGAACCTAGTGTTAAGACACTCTGTTCCCCACTTTCTGCCGAATTCTGGAGGCATTGCGTGTTGAGTGGCAGAACTCAACGCCGCGCTTAGCCTCTAAACCAGAGCGAAGAAATGGAAATATAAAGTAAATATTTCATCTCCTCGAGTGGGGATCGAACCCACAACCAGTCGGTTTTACAGTCACACTTCGTGCCGCTGTGCCACGACCGGCCTCTATCTCAATTTATATAAGTATATAATACAATATATCAGAGGCGTTTATTGAATTATAACTAAATATTTCGGGTCTATTCTGACCTGTCAGTCGGCGACTTACTACCCTCACCGAGTTAGAACTTTGAATAAGATTTTGATGTCACATTTGGATTTGATAAGGGATTGAGAGGTTCCTTAATAATTATATTATGATTTATTATATGTACGTACGTAAATAAAGTATATATAGATTTAAATAGCATGAGGGTATCAGATGTTAAGTGATTAAGAAAATTAACGCTGGTTTGGATGTGTCTAATATTTTATTCATATTTTTTTATTTTAGTGACATGTATTGCGGAACTAAACGCGTGCGCTATCAGTTGTAAGACGGAGGCTCAGGCTAGAGAAGAAGAGGTGAGTAGATTATTAAAATTATTCTTTTAAAATTTTACCTATTAATTCTTAAATTATACAAATCAAAATACAAAATATTGTAGATACAAAATATTGTATCAATAACGCACCCATCCAAATATAGGTCACTGGATATGTAACTTAACTCGTAGAATAGAATAGAATAATACTTTATTGCACAAATAATAATAAAACATACAGTTCATAACAGTAAGTAAAAGATACACAAATGTGTAATGGCGGCCTTATCACTAAAAGCATAATTCCTCTCTTATTCGCCATAGTTTTTTTTCAGGTGCGAGCCTTAGCAGTAGGTCATCGTCCTAATACCGGCTGTGTGTCAGTTACTACTGTGAACACGTCGAATCCTTGTAAGTTTATATTATTTTTTTTTAAACAAAAATGAATTAATAAATATATTTTTTTCTCTCTGTGGGCATCGAACACACAACTATCTCGATAACGGTAAGACGGTATCCAATTGCAACGATGACCTCGAAACTAGTATATAAATTAAAACATTTATGTTTATTCAAGTTAATATTACAGCAGTACAACAGCAGACAAAGTAGGTGCCTACTTTGCGGTAAGCAATGCGGTGTTGGTACCGACGCTATGGCTATTACAGAAGAAGAATGAAAGAAAGATGAATGTGGGGATACGATCTATTCGTAGGATACGCAGTCAGCTTAGCTGATACACAGAATGGCAGATACTAGCGAGGAAGTCACGGTGAGAATGAAGAAGAACGTGCTCAGCTGATTTGGGCACGTCGAACGAATGAGTGATGAAAGAGTGACAAAAAAGATTTTTGAAGGGAAAGCAAGCGCTATTAGAGGTAGGGAGAGACCTCGGTTGACCTTCGATAATACAATATCAAAGATACTGGAAGAAAAGGTTAATGACAGTGGACCTAGTGGTACTCCGCTAGGGATACAGCGTGAAGCTAGATTTGGTTAGTTAATATTACATTATAGTATTTTTTATTATTATTTTTTCTTTTTTTTTCAGTACCACATCCGCCAGTTATATCTTTCGGCATCTACGTGGCAACTCTGGCTATCATCTTCATTTATTTAGTAGTGGCTATCGCAACTGCTATATTAGCTATAGTAAATGCTACAACAAATCCTACGGAACCCGTTTTTGGGTTACCAGGTATGTTAAAATTATCATTTTTTTAAGTATTCAATTATAAGTATAGAAAATAGTTACGAGATCTATTCCGCAAATAGCTTAATAGGCAGAGACAATCCAGTGTTATGACACATTTTCGTGACATGTCGTGTTGGGTGCCGAAACTCAATTGTCTATTTGTAATATTACAACAGCGTGACAACGAAAATAACTCGTTCTTGAATGGACATCGAACCTGCAGCCGCCGTTGTGCAGCGCCCTCATTGCCTCCTATAATAATGTAACATAAAATATTATATAATGATTTTCATGATCAAAATAGTTTTCTTATATTGCAGCTTAAATATTTCGATATAAAATATGATTTACTGTATAATAATACTTTATTTATAGCCAGGTTAATTTATTTATAGCCTTGTTACCCCATATTTTATCCTCTAGAGCGCTGTAAGTCATTTTTTGTTTACGAACTTTTTTTTCAGCATAGCGGAGTAGACAGAGAGAACCTAATGCTAAGTAAGACATACCGTTCCTCACTTTTTGCCAAATTTTTCGAGACATTGCGTGTTGCGTGGCGAAACTCAACGTCGCGTTTTGTCTTATTACCCGAAGGAGGAAATAGAAAATATTTAATAGTTTCCCGAGTGGAAATTGAATCCTCAGCCGTAGCGTTAATATTTACATTCATACACTCTGTGCCACTGCTCCACAATAACCTCATTTTATTTAATTTATACATTTTCAAAGAGAATGTTATGTAAAATATGTCAGTTATTCGGTGATTGTTCGATTAAAAAATTAATAATCAGACCATAAAATATGTATAAAAAATATCTGAAGCCTTCGTGGCGCAGTGGAACATCGTCTCACTATAAGCACGCTAATTTGTGATAGTGGGTTTGATTGAATTAATATAAAATTTTCATTATTCCAATCTGGTAGTGAAAAGTATGACGTGGACATTACTCAACACACATTGTTGTATTTGAACACACAATTAAAGTTAATGGGATGAAATATACCGAGTGATACTTATTTAGAAAAAATTACAAATTTGAACGAACGTAGCGAGACTCGAAACCCACCAGGCGCTCTGACTACTATAATAATTACATAGTAATTAATTATAGCCGTTTGATAATCGAACCTACAACCGTCTCGGGTATAGAAAGCTTTCTTTTTTCAAAGTTTTTTTAATAATATCTTTAATATTTCAGGTTGCTTCTGGTCAAATGTAGTAGCGACAGTTATAGGCCTCGTTCTTATGTTACTATTCGGCATATATTGGGCAACGTCGGGATTGAAGGAGCATTTGGCGTTCTCTCTTATAGCCTTGGATAACTACGTCACAGAATCTTCACTGGGATTTTCATATTGGTAATAATAATATAAATATATAATATATTAATTGAGGCCACTCGTGCGCTGCGGCACGAAGTGTGACTGTAAAACCGACTGGTCGTGGGTTCGATCCCCTCTCGATGAGATAAAATATTTACTTAAATTTATATTTCCGTTTCTTCGCGCTGGTGTTGAGGCTAAGCACGGCGTTGAGTTCTGCCACTCAACACGCAATGACTCCAGAATTCGGTAGAGAGTCGGAACGGAAATGGAGTGTATTAACACTAGGTTCCCACCCCTGCAGTGCGGGATACAGTGTGAAGCTGATTATTTTCCCTCACTTTTTGCCAAATATACTAATTGTTGTCAATTTGGACTTAAAAATTATAGTTAAAGTTTAACTATAATGTTAATTAAAAGCAAAATTAATTAATTTAGCATAATAGAAAATAAGAAAACATATTAAAGTAGTAATTTCCTAATCTATCTTCTTACTGTATCTTTTAATTAAATCCAAATTAAAATAAGTTACATAGTTCAAAAGATCTACGCGTATATCGGAGAAAAGCGATGTTGTCTCATACTATGGACGATATGTTTTGGTCGCCTTGAAATTTGTCTTTCTTTTATTAACGCTTTGTATACTCGAGAAGAAAATTATCTAAAGTACTAGAAATTCCTAAAACCAAATCTGCGCAGCCGTCTACAGCTAATGTCAATACGGCCAAGACTCATCGGCCGTACTGTATGACGATAAGCATATTATAAAAAACATATTTTCTTTTTCAGGTTGCTAATAGTATCAATATTTTGTTCACTAAGTAACATCGGACTTATTGAGCTAAGGCGTTACTTATTAGAAAGGGACCCTCCACCGCCCACCATAAAAGTGGAGAACCATTCGGATGGCACTATATTCCTTTATTAATAATTAAATAATATGTTTACAATCGAAATAGTTTTAAGTATTGTAATTTGTAATAAAATAAAATAATTATTTATTTATATTATTTTTTGTATTATTGGTAAAAAATATTACAGTTTTGGCAGCAGTGTATAAAAGTGGCCCTTATAAAGGCTGTGTGTTTGATTCGTATTCGAAGAAAAGAAATATTTAATATTTTCATTTCCTTCGCCCTGGTATCAAGACGAAGTGCGGCGTTACGTCCCACCACTCAACACGCAATCCCTCCAGAATTTGGCAGAAAGTGAGGAACAAAAGTGTCTTAATGAGAACGGAATATCAAAACAGCTGGTTTCCTTTTGTCTACTCTGCTTTGGGCAGGGCACAGCGTAAAGATAAAATTTTTTTTTAATTGATACTTATATAACTATTCAGTAATTAAAATCGTATCGTCGACTCGATGCCAATTTTAATACAAATGTACATTTATATTTTATGTGAAGTACTATCCACAGGATGGTTGTGGGTTCGATTCTACTAGTACAATATTTGTAATACTTTTATTGGTCCATATTCGGCATATATGGAGAATATTGGATAGGAAGGTATGGACCACAGCGGTGACCTACCCGTTTCCCGGAGGCATGCTGTTTGATTTATTTGTGGGGGCAAGTAAAAAATTAAGAAATGCGTCAGATATCCATACAGATGACGAGCTTCGACAAAGAGTTGTGCGTATATTTACGGCAAACATACGGAACCTCTTTTTTATTGTATTAGGCTCTCAAAGAGTAGCTAAAATTGTGCTATCACTTATTAAAGTAGTGAATAAAAAGTTTCTGTATAAGGAGTCCAGTCCTAGTAAAATTTTGCAGTACTAAAAATATTGATAGGAAGCTTCAGTAAATTAGGAAAATATTATGAAATTATTATTGTGGTATGCCGCGGTAATTTAATTATTGTCCTTTGTGCTTTTAAACGTTTGATCTAAACTAAAATGAAAATAAAATAAGACACTCCAATTAGAAGCATCGCGAAAACCTCTTAAATTATTGAAATCGTCGCTACCAAAGGAACTGAGGTCCGTTTTGTTCCTGGAGACGTGGAAGTAAAAAATGCTAGTAGGGTCAGAATAATAATTATAAAAAAACAAATGTAGTTCCTTATTCAATCTATATATTTTTTTCTCAATATTGTTTACTTGTCAAGTGTCCTGATATAAAAACTATTTACACTAATCATTTTAGAATAAATAGATTTTGACTTTCATTTTTTTTATGGCAGTCAGAATTTAAATAATGTGATTTTTTATTCACACATTTATGTTTGTTTTAATATTTGACATCTGTAAATAAAAAAGTTAATTAAAATATTTTCGCCAACTGATTTATATCTTTAGCTCCATGCTATACCGTTCTATATGCGGGCTGTAGCCCGTATATAGGAGGGTAGGCCGAAGGAACTTAGAAATAACACACTCCGTTCCCCACTTTTCGCCGTATATTCGATACTTTGCGTCCTTAGTGGTGGAACATTATAAGTGTGATTCCACATTTCAAAAAGGGAAATATTTACTCAGAAAACATAAACATTTTATCGAAAAATCCCTTAATAGAATTTTATAATCCCTCTAAGTTAATTTGATTGTTTTAAGAATGTCTACGTATCAAACATCAAAGCGTGTATTGTTGACAGATAATTTGCATATATATATATATATATATATATATATATATATATATATATATATATATATATATATATATATATATATATATATATATATATATATATATATCAGCATATTTTAATTGTTTGGGAAAATATTTTTATTATTTTCATTCTTTATTTACCCTCTTTTTAAGAAGAATGCAAATGTACAGCAATACTATAGAAATATTAAAATCAGCTTCACGCTGTTGTATGAAGGAATCATACAGCAAGGTAGGCAGAGTTGACCTAGTGTTAAGACACTCCGTTCCTCACTTCAATTTTTCAAGGTATTGCGTGTTATGTGGCGGAACTCAACGCAAGGCTTTTTTTGCCTTAGTGCCGAAGCGAAGAAATGAAAAGCCTCTGCGACACGAAATCCAATCGGCTTCCAATATCCAATACAATTATTTTTTTTAATATTACACATTTATTTTTTTTGCTACCACTACAACGCTTGTCCAGTACAGAGTCATTTCATTACGTTAATGCTATTAGTTCGTTCTTATCCGGATCAGAGCAAGCCCTTCTAATTTGCGATTGCAATCGAAAGCTACTATTTCTTTTATTTATTTATAGATTTTTAAGATCTTTAAAATGTTAATTTAACTAACTTGAAGGATTATTTATGCCAAGCAAATAATTACTTTATAGATTTGAATTTTAGTCTATATTTTGATATATTATTGTAACAAATATGGGACCGTCGCGTCGTGTCCAAGGCGTTATTGGAAACGATATGGTAATGGGTTCGAATCACACGCGGAAGGTACATACTTTTATTATTTTACCGCTCTATGTGCTAAGTTCAGCCCTTCAATACGCAATGAATGGAATTGAAGAGTGTCTTAACATTATGTTCCCTCTGTCTATATTGCTATATGCGGGATACAGCGTGAAGTTAAAACAATACAAATATAATTATTTATGTATTTTTATCGCATACTAGACCAGGAAATAATTACGTATATAATTTTTTATCCATAAAGTAAACTATTGGAAATAATATCCCCAAAGTACTGGTTATAACTTATACAACGTTAGTATTAAGTAGCAATACTTAGTTTCCCGTCCGACCCATGTAATTTGGTGCCGTCATCAATCATCGTTGATGCAAATATAGGGAGGGCTGTCTCCAAAAGGTCGAAAGTCGAGAGAAACTTGATGTGATGAGATTGCTTATTGGAAAAGATTTTCAGTTATGTATTTAAAATTTATTTAAAACTAAAATATATATACACTTATATTTTGAAGCCATTTAGGCTCAGTTGGAGCATCTAACCTTAAACACGATGGTAGTAAGTTTAATTACCACTTAAATGGTTTTCATTTTCTCATTCCAGTAATAATACAAAGCGCTGGGTTGAGAATCTCTCGAAAAATGGATGGAAACGAAATATCTTAAAAATAGGAGAGCACTGCGTATCCTGCTATATGCGAGATACAGCGTGAAGTTATAATATTTCTTTGAACATGATATATTTTGATGCGTTTGTGAAGTACTATCCACACTATGGTTGTGAGTTCGATTCTACTAGTACAATATTTGATTTACTTTCATTTGTCTGACAGGGCAACATAAGCGCGGCGTTAGATTGCACTACACAACCTTATAATATATCTTGAATGGACAGAAAGAGGAGAACGGAGTGTCTTATTGCTAGGTTTTAGCCATTTATTAAAAAATCTTTATGAGTTGTCAATATGATTGTCTGTTCTTTTTTCTTTCGGGAAAATTTCTATTGTACTCCCAAAGGTGAAATTCCCGTGTTTCGTACCAAAGACGAATCTATCGTAATAAAGAGGAAGGGCAATTACAGCGGCGTTCCCGTTCCCTACATTTGCATGGACAAGATTGATGGATCAATTTACGTTGGGTCCGAAACGGCGAACAACGTGCTTTTGTTACTTACCAGTTTATACGTGACATTTACTCGGCGAATTGTGATATTTCTTGGCAATGTTCTTTTCGTATACAGTTTTATAGTTTCACGCTGTATCCCGCGTAAACCAGATGAACCTAGTGTTAGGACGCTACTTTCCCCACTTCCTGCTCTATTTTGTCATTGTTTCTTAACAAGACGAAACGTAGCGTTGAGTTTCACCACCCAACACGCAATTTCGAGAAATTTTCGAGAAGAAAATTTCTCTACAGAAGTGGAGAACAGAGTATGTTAATAAAAAGTTCTCTATATATCTTCTCTACTCTACTGCTGATTAATGCGGGGATACAGCGCGTCCTATTTATATATTATACGTAATGGCTCAAATTTTTAAAAAAGTATTTGCATTTTTTCTGTCTCTTGCAACTTATACGACGATATGATATTTTTAAGCCTATTTATTTTATTCATACTTGATGAGTGTACCTAAGTAACACTGTTATATAGCAGGGTATGCACTTATATATAATGCTGTTTTAGAATAGAATGTAAGGAGATCAGTAATTAAGCGTGCCAAGTTAGTAACTTAGAGTCTCGGGTGAAAATAAAGTCCTTCTAGGAAATATACGGAATATTATATTAGAATATGCATTTAAAGAGAATTTTAAATAAACTTAAAAGTTTGATTTGATTTTTCTAATTGAGGTCGTCGTGGCCCATTGGTACACGCGTGTGACTGTTAATGTGATGGTTGCGAGTTTGATCCTCACTCGGAAGAATTAACTATTTAAGCTTTAGGGGAATAAACTCATTATACCTTAATTTTCTAGCTTTGATAACGATGGAAAGTACGGCGTTGAGTTTCATTCATTCATACAATTCGGCGAATAATAGGAACGCAGTGTTTTAACATTATATTCCCAGGTTGCCTTTACAGTAAAACAAGAAAATTTCTGAATTGTCAAAAAAATCAGGATGAGTTCCTGGTAGACTGATAATTTGGTCAAGGTGGCCGGAGTGCAGGACCAAGTGTCACGGAGATCCTTAAGTCACCGACAGTGGCCATCGAAAGTGTTTTTGCCGTGTGTTCGCGGCTTAGAATAGGATGATCCTGGTTCTGATGGAGTCGTAAGACGCGACTAAAGTACGTGTGGTAGAGTCACGTCGCCAGCAATGGCAACACGCATGGGCAGACTCGACCGGATCATTACCACCCCCCGGCATTTAATACCGGCGTGAACTAGTGGCTTTATGCCACTGCGTTTCGCATCAGGTAATGCCGGGTTCCGGCGCCCAACCCACCTTAAAGGCCGGCAACGCACCTGTAACTCCTCTGGTGTTGCACGGGGCCGTGGGCGGTGGTAGTCACTTTACCTTCAAGTGACCCGAACGCTCGTTTGCCGTGTCTTTTCCATAAAAAAAAGACTGAAATAATGATGATAATAACTGAAAAAAATGGTACATGAAACGTTCTATTATTAAAAAAATTTAGAAAAATTATTCTATTAACATTATTCACAAACTTTGAATAATTTAAAAGCGGTTTCAGCTAGAGCATTTCAAAATATAAAGGTTTATAGATATTTCAATATTAATCTCTGTAAATCCGTAATACACGTGTAACCATATAGTGTGAGAAGAAAATGTAGTAATTGACATTACATCACCGTTCAAATCTGAGACGCTCTGTTGAGTGTCGTAACTTAAAACCAATATTTATAACTATAATTATTACTTAAATATACTTGTAATATTTTCATTTACTCGCTCTTGTACCGATGTCAAGCGCGGTGTTGAGTTCCGCCACTCAATATACTATGTCTCAAGAATTCGGCGGAAATTGGGCAATGAAAGTTTTAATGGGCAACGGACTCTAGTCTTAATGATAAGTTTCCTGATTTCCTCTGACTATCCTGATATTGTTACGTGCAGGATATAGCGTGACGATAAAATACATTACGTAAAAACGGCGTGGTGGTGCAGTGTACATCGTATTACTGAGAATGCGATGATCGTGGGTTCAATTCCCGTTCGAGGAGTCAATTATTTTCGTTTGCTTGCTGTGGTCGACACTCAATATGCAATGTCTAGAAAATTCGGCGAAGCGTATAGAAGGATCTCATTTGGCTTATTTTGTGTTGATAGAATAAAAATGATGTCTTTGTTTGTCGAAATTTAATATTGATATATGGTGGCAATTGGTCATGCTGGAAATGATGGCTTTTTTTTTAATATTTAAGTAGGTGGGATCTCGTATTAAATCCTGTTTGCTCTAATGTAACGAACGGAAGCCAAGATAATGTAATAGTTACTTTAAAAAAATATATAAAACAAAATTTTCTAACATTTACCATGTTTTAGCTTACACAAGTTAGTCTACGTAGAAATATATCTATCATTGAGTCAATACATTGACTTTGGTAGGAATCCTAAATGAAAAGTAAATATAAAAATCTATTTTAAAAATCTTTATGATGCCAAAGTAGTTAGTTAATTGAAGGTAGGTTCTTTTTATTTTGTTCATTTTAAGTTTAGAAGACGAAATATTTATATATATAAATTAAGCATTTATTTATTTAAGTTCAGTACAATAATATTAAATGTAACATAAGGCCACCATAGCGCTGTGTGCTGATGTACAAGCGCGGTGTTTAACGCGCTATTAATTGTGGTTATGGATTCGATTAACGCTGCATGTAATTATTAAAATTTTTCCACTATTAAAAGACAAAATATTGTTTTGAGTTTTGCCTTTTGACTAAATTCAATCTTGGCCTTGGGTCCGGATATTGTTATATAGGCATATTATAAAAAATCTTTACATAATTTGTATCCTGAGGTATTACTATAAAGTTTTCAACTTTTTCTCTGTTCGGTAGTTTTTGCGTGAAAGTGACACAGACATTCATGTAAATTTTCACGTATATTTTTACATATTAATTTGACACAGTCGTGGCGCAGGTGGACGTAACTAGACAAAGCGCGGCGTTGAGTTCAGCCACCCAACACGAAATGCTTCCAGAATTCGGCGGAAAACGGGGAACGGAAGTGGCTTAATGGGAACGATGTCTTACCACTAGATTACCAAGTGCCGTTGGCCTACCCTGGTACGTGCGGGATGGAATATGAAGCTAAAAAAAGGATTAAACAATTCACAATCTTTCCAAAAAGGATAAATCAAAAACTATATGCAACGGAGTTGCAAAGTGGCCTCACATAAAGCACATTATACGTAGTTGGTTAGACCAGACAGGAGGGTAAGTTACGTCGCATGCACTATGGAGCACAAAGGATACTCCACATATTTACTTGCTAGTTGCTACGGTATTCTAGTTTCATTGAAATTTTCGAGCAAATTAAGAACTTTATCTCGTATATAGTTGTTTTTAGTTTGAATAGCTCTATGGTTTGCTTTTATATTTTGTTTTGTATGTGTAATTATTTAAAAATGTATTTATGTATTTACATATTGGATGTTACGGGGCGTGAACCCGCGCTGACTTCTACGTTTTTGTATATAGCAGTGTAGGCCAAGGGAACCTGGGAACCTAGTGTTGAGACACTGTCCTTCATTTTCCACCTAATTCTGGCAGTGTTGAGTCAGTTAAGTTGGCTTTGCCCTTGTTGAGAAAGCGAGCAAATGAAATGAAGGGAGGAATGGAAAAACATGCATTTCCTCGAGTGGAAATCGAACTCACAAGTTGTCGCCGTTACAGTCTTGCTTGTACACCTGTGCCACTACTGGCCTTAAATATATAACATAATCTTTCTAAAACTCTAAAAAATTTCTATTTGAAAACTTTTAAGCCGTAAATTGTGATAACTGCACTAATGACTATTTGAGTTGCGTCGCTCGCGCTGTCTCTACCGTCGCGGATAAAAGTACTTTAGGATATAAATTTGTAGGATTAGAATGATTGTTGGAGAATTTGTACGAATAAATCTTTTAAATGGCTTTTTAAAGCATTTTTTAGAAGATTTAAAAGCGTTGCAGGTGTTGAAATGTGTGATGTTTTATCTACTATTTAATATTTTTTTATATTTTCTCTTTATATATGCATATGTCTAGCTTTGGAAACTGAGAATAACTAGGGGTTATGTAGGACATTGTAACTGTAATGGTACGAATAGACTACGAAAGAATTTTCAACATAAACGTCAGACATTAATGTATGTACTGTTAATACTTGTACAATTTAGTGACTAATTAAAAAAAAAAATAAAAAAATACTGCTTCATGCTGTATCCCGCACACAGCAGGGTAGGCAGAGGGAACCTAGTATCGAGACACTCTGTTCTCCACTTATATAATTTAATGCGAAATATAATTTAAATAAAGATTTTATTTCTTCGAGTGGGGATCGGCCCAGCAACTAGTCGCTTTTACAGTTTTAGTCAGACTTTGTGTCTAAAAGTGTAAAACGACTGGTTGTGGGTTCGATATTTATATACAGAAGTTCGCAGTATATAGAAAATATCAAAACTGTTGGAAACTTTTCAACTATAGTTTACGCTGGTGAGACACTAATTATAGTGTCACAATAAATATTGCAACGAATGTCTACTCGAGTGTACCGTGTACCATAAGTGTAGTGGCAACTCTGACTGGGGGTACAGTGTCATATAATATTTTTCAATAAAACCAACATAAAAAAATAAATAGACGATTCTACTAAAAGCGCGTGAAACCAAACAAATTCTATAGCTTTAAAATATTAGTATAGAGTAGGTATAGATAAACATAAACTTAAAATACTTTACTTTAAGTTTATGGTAATTGTTTCTTATATTTATATAACCCTACTCTAATCAAACGAACCACGGCGTTAAGTTACGCTACAAACTTTCACTATAATGGGCGGTAAGTGGAGTACCGAATGTCTTAGCACAAGGTTCTTTCTTTGCCATGTTATAGACAGAAACGCTACTTTGGACCTAACAATAACTGCACTTCAAAATTATTCTAAATGTTGTGAATGAAAGCAGTCTCTAGAGAAATTAGGCGTCGGCGTTAGTTAGTTTGTTGAAGTTCGACTCAAATAAACGCCGCGTTCTGTTCTATCAGTTTAGGTACTAATATAGGAATATAATAGGTTGTAATAACTAAATTGGTTATTTATTTAACTCTAAATAGAAATTTTAGGAAAATTGGTTCTATTTCTGTATATATTTCAGTTTTCATTTAAAACTATATGCAACGTGTTAGATATATTTGTATTAAATTTGATTCAATTAATTTCATTGGTACCTTAATGAGAAAAGGTAAATATTAAATATTTTATTTCCTCAAGTTGAAAATCGAACTCACATACCCCTACTCCATGACTGGCACACATTTACGTAAAATGTGTTTTCATAATATTTTTGATAGCTTCACTTATATATGTATAATAGCCAGAGGGCATCTCTTTAATCGAGACACTTAGATCTGTACCTTCTGCTGAATTTCGAGACATTGTGCGTTCGTGCAAGATTAAATCACATTCACGCTTTATCCCGCACACAGCAGGGTAGGCAGAGGGAACCTAGTGTTAAGACACACCGATCGCCAGTTCTAGAGGCATAGCGTGTTGAGTGGCGGAACTCAGCACCGAGCTTCGTGCGTGTCAGAAAAAAGAAATTTTACAAATTATAATAATAAAGTATATAATATAGATTAATTATTAATAAAGTTTAAAAGGAAAAACACCATTAAATCAATGGAAGAAAAACAACAATGAAACAAAACCCTAACACAAGTTAAGCAGCGGCTATTCGTAAACTTTCTAATACAACTGAGTGTTGCCGACAATTTACTTTCTATATTTTAAGTTAAAATGAGCATTCTGTATGGAGTTTGGCTTTAAATATTCTTAAAACTTAAACTTTAAAAAAGTCACCTATATGTATATAAATTGAATCTATCATCTTAACAATCATCTAACCTAAACCAGCGAATAAAAAGCTTTGACAATCCAATAAAAAATAAAAAAAGAAGTTCTAAATAATGAAAGAAAGCATAACTTTTTGTTCAAGCCAGTACTTTGTACTCCGTATCTGCGGACAGGACGGTACGCTCGGGAGCGTTTTATTTTATAAGTATTTCCAATATTATTGCAAAGCTTTTGTTGGCACATGATGTATTTTATTCTTTATTTCATAATGGCCGGTGCCTTATTACTTAAGGTTTGCAGGTACCATATACTGGGTACAAAGAGATGAGAAGAAATAACTATTAATCATGTATGGTATTGAAACATTAAACGTGATGCTTTCGACGTTATTTAACCAGTTGTAGCGTTCATATATTACGTATGAAAATTTTGAGTCGTTGCCGCCGAATTCTTGAGGCGTTGTTATCTCAATAAAAAATATTAAATCTTTTAAAAACAAGCTGAATATTTTTTGAGACTGTATTGTATTTTACAAAACAAGCCCTTTCATCCGATACCCGTATTATTAACTGAATTGTGCAAAAAAAATTATAATTCGCTATTTTGCTGCTGCTGTTAACATTGTTATCAGAACTGAAGTTGTGGTCCAAATTTTAGCTCATTCATTCCCTGGCAAGTCGTTTCAATTGAGCTTGCAAAATTTTACATACATTTACACATATTCACCACAATCAAACATGTCAAATAAAAGGTTGTAATAGCAGAAGACCTACAACACAATGACATAACATCAAAACTGATTACCGTCAGTCAGTCATATCAGCAAAGTACTATCACTAATATTACAGCTATAAAATTTCCACTTTACTCGGTCCCTGAATAATTTAACATTTTGCATTGATTTACATCGGTTAGAATATATTTTTGTGATGATGATGAAGATTGCAGCTTATGTAATAAAAGCGTTCATGTTTTTTTTCGCATTGCAGTGTAGGCACAGGGAATTTAGTGTTAAGGCACTCCGTTCCCCACTTTCTGCCTATTTTTCGGAATATTGCATATGGTGGAGGAGTAGTGGAACATTGGGGTTTATCAAACCTATTGTAGTGGCTATGTTTATCCACAGTGTGCTCACACACAGCTGACTTCGATCCATGCCCATTCTTGATATCAGAGATGTGTTCCTTTAGTCTCAAAAATTGGTTTACTTTAGTGTCAGCCTTAAATATAGTTTGAACCCTTCATCAGAACAAGCTGCCAGTTTCCCGCCAGCGTTGTCAGAAGACCAACAAGCGACCCTCAGTAGAGAGCAAAGTATCTCGTAAACGCCACGCCACGATGGCTTAGCTTTGTATACAGAATATACATTTTGTATGTCATTTCCTAAATTATTCTATTTCAATTTCTAACATGCTAATTTGAATGGAAGCCCTAAAACTGTAACGTCCCTATTCCCTACGAGTCCGTCCATTACACCGCGGCGTAAAACCACCATTGTTGCGGGGAAAGGTCCTTTTACATAAGTTTATTCTATTGAGCTCTTTTTGCCATATTTATTGAATAATATTTGGTACTGACAATATTTTTTCCTAAAGATAAAATAATCTATTTTGACTTTATTGAAAGATATTTAAACAAAAAAAAAAACCTTTTTTTTTCATAAAAATGTAAAATATAATTTTAGGCATAAAAAGTAATCGTCTATTTATATAAATGCGTAAAACATTTGCTCGTTTAAAGGATTTTAGTTATTCAAGACACAATTTTTATGCATATGCTTATTATGCCAATATGCATATGGCATGAGAATCAACGCTTTTTGTATACATACCAAAGCGGCAAAATGAACTTAATTTTTAGGAGTAGAAATCGAACTTATAATCGTTGCGTTATCATTCTTTCTTATTTTCGTACACAACACACTGTCTAGCTAAAACACGATGATCTTAATTTTGAAGTGAAAATTATCTTTTATGAATATTAAAATACGCTTTGTGAAAGCTCTAATAGGCTCCATAAATATTTTTAAATAAGGTAACGCACTCTCTAAGTAAAAATAAGCTTATATAACTTAAGTGCTAAGTGGAACATAACTTTGCGTTAATGTCGTCCAACGTTTGTGTCGGGACAGAGGAAACTCGATAGATTCTATTGTTCCATATATACTCGTATACATTACATGTTATATATACATATATTATATACATACATATAACTTAAATGTGATATACTTAAACAATAGAACCTGTTTATTACCATACTTTACAATAAATTAAAACCATAAATTAAACTTTATAATACAAGAATCACAAAGAACCTGCAGATTTATATACATTTTGTTTTTAAATTCTCTTTGTTTATTCATGCAAATTTAGCAAAGCAGAGTTAAGCAAAGGGAACTAGTGATAAGACACTCCGTTTCCCACTTTCTACACAAAAACAATGCCGCGCAGGATGTAAATATAATTCATTGCCACAAACAGAAATCCAATCAACAACCGACACATTTATAGTCAACAGCAGTCTTACTGCGCCACTACAGTCCTTGATAATAAAAGTAGTTTGTTGTACTTTAGATGGTTACCTATATATACAGTACCGATAGATTCATATAAAATAATATATATGAAGCTAGTTTTAATTCATTCAACTATAAAGTGCAAAACCAACATAGCAATTTAATTAACATTATACACCTAGTGAATGGAGTTCACTACAAAAATCCTGAAAAGAACTAAAAAATACAACCATTCATCCGTGTTGAGCAAATTTAGATAAAATGTTGAAATCCTTCGCTCTTATGGAGCTTGTACAAAAGCGGGTTCTTGCATCACTGAGTGATTGCAGACTTTGTAAGTATAAAAGTAGCTTTGAATAAAAAAATCACGCTGCATTCTGTATATACCAGGGAAGGCAGAGGGAACCTAGTGTAAGACATTGCGTTTTTAGTTGTGGAACCTCGTGTTAAGATACTCCTTTCCTCGCTTATCGTCTAATTATTATTTGTGAATACATGGCTTGTTGAGTCGCTGATCTCAACGCTGCGCTTCGTTTTGTTAGGAGAGTGAAGAAATGGAATGACTTTATCCAACTCCCAATTGGAAATTAATAGCCATCGCTTTAACAATCAGTTGTACGACTCTATTTTATATATTTTGTTGAACTTCACGCTGCATTTCGCATATAGTACATAAGTACTATCGTGTTAACCTCAACGCCGCGTTTTGACTTTGTAGCAAAGTGAGGAAATCTAAATATTTCACTTCTTCGAGAGGGAATCGAACCCACAACGAAAAAAGTTTTATATTATGTAAAAAACAGATTTTATGATTACCTACTTAGAAATAACTATTTAATGTATAGATAAGTTACATATACAATATTAAACCGTCTTTAAGATAATTCTGTTGGTAAAATGCGAGGTGTAAAGAGGCGAAAAAATGTAGTCGTTGATGCGTATGAATCCGTGTCTCTTTGAAATTTCAAATGGCGGGCTCTCGCACGGGTGAGCACCGTTGCCTGAGTCGGGAGATAAAATAGAATTTTTATACAAAATAACATATAGAGCGTTACCACGTTATACTTTTGTACTGTATATGTATTTTTTACTATTTTATTATTATCCTCTTATTGGTCACCTCTCTGTTCTCCATTTTGTATCTTAATCCAAATTAGCTATTTTAATCGTTTTCATATAGTAAAGTGAAGTTACATAAAAATTTCAATATAATAGTAAACAAAATTTTAACATTTTATATCTAAAAGTTGTAAGGCCAGTCGTGGCGCAGGGGCACAAGCGTGCGACTTTAAGCGCGATAACTGTGGATTCTATTCCCACTGGAGGATCTAAAATATTTGTTACGAGATCTACCACAGATATAAGTAGGTGTCACTGAAACTGTGGGCTCCAAAACGTCTTTACTGAATTAGAAATTCTATATAACTTTAATTAATTATCACGTGGAATTTAATTTTCACATTTAAAATAAAGAGAAACAATAAAATTTTATTCTATGATCGCTTTAAATGAACGGTACGGAGCGAACGTTTATTTCATACAAAGAACTAGTATTGTTTCTATACAACTGAGTACAATTACAATAAGAGGTGGAATTACAACAATAACTTGGATTTAATAATATCAATTAATTCAGCGAATTGAATATTTATTATATTGTTAGCATACTCGTGTAAAAGAGGGTAGATTTAGGTAAAAAAGATGATAAAAGCAGTGGGATTGTGTCAATCGGGAGCAATTGCTTATTGGCAACGCCCCTTATTGGAAGGAAACTAGCGTGAAGTATTGCTAGTAGGTGATACATATCACCTATTGCAATTACGTGGTATTCCTTTCCAAATAGTTTGAAAACATATAGACGATGTGTGTGTTTATCGTGTATTTTAAAAACTATAATCGCTTTCGATTTCTAACAATATTATAATTAATCATTTTTTTTCCGAAAGTAGCAGGTACAAAAACCAATGTCAACCCGAGATACTCTACTTTCGCCTGGATTTTAAACATGCCATGGCGGAACTTGATGTCGCTTTTTTTTCAGAGTGGAAAAATAAAAATATTTTTTTTTTCTTTTTTACTCACTACATTATTTGAAGCTAGAAGAAATCGTGTCGCACAAGTGTTTTAGTGTGACTGTAAACGCAATGGTTGGAAGTTCGATTTCCACTATGGGAAATAAAATATTTATAATTTTCATTTTCTCTCGTCTCGTCACGAGACAAAGCGCGGTGTTTAGTTCTGCCAGTCAACGCGAATTACCTCCAGAATTCGGTGAAAAGTGGAGAACGAAGTGTCGTAACAGTACATTCCCAGGTTCACCCTGCGATATGCAGGATACAGCATGAAGCTGAAAAAAACATTTGAAAATTATATTGTAAAATACATACCTATATTTTTCATTGAGTAAAATCCCACCTGCGTTATTTTTTATTTATTATACATTTGAACAATATACCTTTGATTTAGGTGAGGGACTAATATAAATCGTGCTAGTCAGCGACACCGGACGGTGACAGAACACGAGTTATTATGAACGGACATTCCTTGATTTGTATTTGTATGAAAGTCATAGATACAAATAAATAAATAAAAACAAGTTTAAATACGTAGTTTGAGTTCCGCCTCTCGACGCGCCATATCCTGAATAAGGCGGAAAGTGATGACTAATGTTTCGACATTAGGCTCTCTTTGTCAAAATAATTCTTAATAAAATAAACGTATCTATCTCTATTTATTTTTGTTTGTATAATCTAGTGTAAGCGCGTGGAGTCGAGGTAGTTGAGAGGGACCTAACTCCGCGCTTTGTCAAGTTACTGTATGGAGGAGATGTGAATAATTTATAAAGAAATACCCCGAATGGTAATTAAGCCCCTATCCCTTAGCCTCTGGTTTTTTCGAAGTTTTTTTTATTAAGTTATTCAATTACACTCTTTTTTCTTTTTTTCCACTTCTCTTTACTCTGTGTTCCGCAAATAGCGGGTTAGATTATGATTAGACCATTAAGTGATAAGTGGCGGAATTTAACGTCACGCTGTGCCTTGTGACCACAGCGAGGAGAATGAAAACATTAACAGTTTGATTATCAGAAATATGTTTACTTTCTCTTATTTAAGAGCAAAATCAAAAACAACTTTAAAATAATTGATACTTTCGTGAATTATATAATTACATTAACCTAAAAGCAACATAACATTACATATGTACGTATATGTATAATAAAATCACCGTAGAATTGAATTAGCTACCATCATATCTGTAGTCTCTACTGTACATGTTTTTACTGTAGTAGCATTCAAAATGAATGATGACATCACAAGCCGAAATGAATGGTCGCAATTATTCCAACGGAATGGGACAAAACCTTCGATTTGTCGTTATATCGTTAATTAACACTTGTAAATTATAATTGGCTTGGAATTGTTCGCATCGTACAGCCTTATTAAATTTTTATTGTTAAGTAATCATATTATAAGCTTATTGTGGTATTGGTAGTTTTGACGTAGTGGAATAGCGAGTGTAAACGCAATAGTTGTGGGTTCGAATCCCACTTTACGAGGTGCGGGTCCCACGTGTATACACTAGTGTACTTCGGAGATACTGAAAGTGAGTATACCTTATGTTTATTTTTCCGTTATTTGGCAAAAATTGGTGAACGAAGAGTCATAATACTAAGTTCCCTCTGTTAACACTGCTAATTCAGGGATAAAGTGTAAAGCTAAAGAAATATTTTAATTCAAAGTTGAAAATTAATTCAGATGCGACTTAAAAAGAATAATAACAAGTTAAAGAAGTTCCGTCTTTCCGCCTTACACCTGCCCTGTTTGAAACTCTACTTCCATGTTTGTAGAATTAGACATTAAAAAAGAAATTCCATTCAACTTTAACGATGTTGAATTAAATTCTTCATATAAACCGGTTTTTTTTTCAATTTAACGGTTAGTCGATTTTGCTTAGAAGATGGGCAAATCAACAGACATTTGTTTACAGTGCAATCAAAAATGTAGAGCTAAATAAGATCTGACTTTTACAACCTTTTTTATATTTTAAAGAAAAAATTAAAAAAGATATAGAATGATATGTGAGCCTTTTTTCATCAGCTTCTTGAAGCTGAAAAAAATAATTATAAATATATTTATTACTTCGTCTTCATATCGAGGCAAACCACGGGGTTGAGTTCTGTTACTCAAAACATGTCTTAACATTAGGCTCCACCTACTTTCCTGAGGTTATTGAAATACAAAACACATTTTACCACTTGTGGCCCACTACTATACATTCAAACGTTGAAGTCGCAAATCCACACCAGAGGGCAAGATATCGTTATTTCATTTTGAAAGTATCCAGGGCAATGAGGCAACTAAGAAATCGTTGGTGATATTTTGATATAATAGTAGTGTCAACTCACAGAGTTTGTTTTTTAAGCTCAAGAGTTTCGTTATAACTTAAAGCTACTGTGAAAAACTTCACAGTGGGCTATTTTTGTTATGAAGACATTCTATTAGTATATATATATTATACATGTTAATAAAGAGAGGGAGAGAGAGATACAATTCCAACATTATGTTTATATATAGAACTGTGCTTCGTTTATCCAGTTTTTTAGAATTTAAAAATCAGCGTCTCTAATTGTGTCGATACATTTCCTTCTAACATTATTTAATTTATTTTATTACTCAGTGAATCCCGCACATAGCAGGGCTTTTGTATGCTTATGTTTATGTTTTAATAAAAAAGTGTGGCTTGGAGGTTTGCTTTTCAATGTGGTGCTCCACTACTGTGCGGTTTTATATAAACTTTCTTCTACGCGCCATATAACTGTGGAAAGGCCTAACCTCGGCAGTGTTTCTGGATCAATACGACATGGCTCTAAAAAGTGCATTATCGTTTGCCTTATATTTTCCTTCCTCCTTTGGGAAACAAAGCGCGGCGTTGAACTCCGCTACTGAACACGAAATATCTCAATAATTGATTGAGATTGAGATTGGGAGAACGGGGTGTCTTAATACTAAGTTTACCTTTTACTTAACCTATGTTTAAAAGGAACGTGATGCTGATTAAGTAAATAAAAAAGCGATATCAACGAGCTTAAATCTCTGAGCAGATTAGAACAAAATTTTATCGGTCGTATAGGGACTTAGGAAGAATGCCATTTACGATTTTCAATCTTTATGTTACTTTATGAGGTCAGTCGTGGCGCAGTGACACGAGCATGTAATAGTATAGTGTGGATTCGATTCTCCCTTTAGGAAATGAAGTATTTGCTATGTGCAGAATATTGCGTGAACCAAAAAAAAAAACATTATGGTTTGGATCAGAAGATGCAAAAGTTTTTAAATGTATATTTATAAGCTTTTTTCATTCATTTTCATTCATTCATTCAGTCCATCTGATAAGATCAAAGTCAGAGTAAGGTAAGTAGTTAGTTAGGTAAGAGGTAAGTTTCATCAAGTAAAACGCAATGTCAAGAAAATTGAGCGGTGCGTGGGGAACGGAGTGTCTTAACACTAGCCTCCCTTAACCTATCAGCAATAAGAGTAAAACGTGAAGCTAATTTATTTAATGTTATGTACCTATTTGTTTCCTTTTTCTGAGCAAATTTGTTTAGGAATTGAAAATATAATCTTCTCCAATCAAATTATTATCCAACGCGGCGGAAAGCGTCTCATATTTTATCATTTCGCCAAATTTAACACCAAAGGATTTGGACAGAATTTACGACGTGGATAACATCTTGATTCCGTATTTGAGTGTTGTTTACTTTAATATGTACTTAAATTTATAAAGGTTTTTAAACTATGTTGTTCCATTAAGTCTGTAGGCGTTGCGGCGTAGTGGCACTGCGTGGGTTGTAAGTTCGATTCTCACTCGGGGATTGACTTATTATTTCTTTCTTTTATCTCTCTGGTAACAAGACAAGGCGTGGCAAGACAAATGAGTGAAAAATTGGGAACGGAGAATCTAAGAGAATCATTACATTTACCTATACCTATTCTACAATATGCGTACAGTGTGAAGCAAAAAATAGTTACTTGTTTATTGTAATTTTTATATTGAAATCGCTAAATATTCTCTGGTTTAGTAATTTGAAATGATCATAAGCAGAAACATGCCAGCGAGTGCTCCACGGAAAAATCTATAGTAATATTTTTATTATATTCTTTTCAGGCACCTTGTAAGCGAGCGACGTGGAGCCGGATATCCTTAAAAAGCGTTAACACGTGAGTGGAAACGTGAGGAGGTCGTGTGTGGGATTTATAAGAAAATATTTGATTGGCCGTATTTTTTGTTAAGCAGTTTGTTTGTATATAGAGTAGAGAAGTTGTTTTGGTTTTTATTGTTTTTCACTTTCGTGGATACGGAGGCGAATGCGAGAAATAAAATCGAAAAATTATTTTAATTCAATTGACAATTCATATAAATGAATTCAAAATGGGTATTGTCACGAACACATTTTCATCCCATATAGTATATTCGAATATACTTTTGTGGGTACCTTTAAATCACTTCTCAAAGATTGGAAGGCAGCACTGCTGATTAGAGGCAGCAGCAAACATAACTTATTAGAGTTAACTATCGTAATAGAAACATAATTTTGAAAGTGATTTTGAAAGAAAGAAAGTGAAATTGAGAAACGTGTGAAGGAGCAAAGGGAGCCCGTAACTATTGCTTTTTATTTAGTCATACACTGTTCCGCTGTGTTGCGACAGCCCTTATGTGTATACTGTATTGATTCTCCCTTTGCAAAATGAATTATTTTTATTTCCTCATTCCGGTACAAGGCAAAGCGCGGCATTGTGTTGTGGCACTTAACACGTAATGTCTTGAAAATTTGGCGGTAAGTGAGGAACGGAACAGTGGCTACAAATATTTAATAACCTTTGCCTACTCCGAGGCCAGTCGTGACGCAGCGGCACGAAGTGTGACTGTAAACCCGACTGGTTGTGGGTTCGATCCCCACTCGAGGAGATGAAATATTTACTTAAATTTATATTTCCATTTCTTCGCTCTGGTGTCGAGGCTTAGCGTGGCATTGAGTTCTGCCACTCAACACGCAACGCCTCCAGAATTCGGCAGAAAGTGGGGAACGAGGTGTCTTAACGCTGGTTCCCTCTGCCTACCCTGCTGTGTGCGGGATACAGCGTGAAGCTGAATATCCTCCTCCTCCGAATATGAGATACAGCGTAAAAAAACTGTTTTAGAAAAGGTTCTAGATTCAATTCCCGCTAGAGGCCGTCTATCCACACAGGAGTAATACAGCATCTTTGTAGCTACAAACAAGAGTCAGTAGAGCGTGAAAGATTTCTACACCTCGCAATGGAGGAATTGGTATCTTGTTATAACCTAAGCTTCGTATTACGGTTTCAGAATTCATTTATTCTCATATAGAATTTACAATTCACTTACTGAGAAAATATATATGTATTACAATATCTTATTGCCGTCCAGCGTAGCTTATCAATATATTTTTGATTAGTATAAACATAAAACAACACTAAAAACAATCCAAGAGAAAAATTACAACAATTAGTAGCTAATTATTAGTTTTGGTGGGTAGTTTATTATTACATTTGCATAGTAACGTAAGTTAATATTTAAAAGAAGCAGTCTAACAACTCGTAAACATGTTCGAGCAAAGATAAGGCCGAGACCATAATAATAGTTGCTTGCGAATATAGAATATTAATTATGATTATATACGTTTGATATATTTGGTAATGTTTATAAATATAATAAGTTGCACGTGATTAATTAGCCCTTAACTGTTACTTGTATTTCTATAAATTTAAATTATGCTATGATTTATTTAGAATATGGTGAAATCCTTCAGTACATGTACTCTAAGTAGTTTTTTAAATGAATTTAAAGAAATAATACCTTTAATATCCTTTGGTAATGAGTTATATAGATTTGCACCTTCATACATTATATTTTTTCTTCCATATTTAGTTCTAGGTGTTCTAAGCGAGATGTTATGAGCTTGTCTAGTTAGCGTTTTTTGTATATGTAAATTTTTTGTAAATACCAATTTTGAATGTATGTCTTTAGTTAGAATTTTTCTTATAATTGTACATGTATTATATTTATATATTTGATGAAGAGTCATAAGATTTGTTTCTTTGTAAATTTTTATAGTTGGTGTTAAGTATGGATACCGAAATAGGGCTTTAATTACTTTGTTCTGGGCTATTTGCAGAGGTTGTAAATTGGATTTTGCAGCTGTTCCCCAAACCTCAACTAAGTAATCTAAGTGTGACTTGACCATAGAGTTATAGATTATATATCGTACCTCCCTCGGGAGACATCGGGCTACATTACGGATTGCTCCTGTTAGTGAAGTCAGCTTACTTCTAACACTTTCAATATGCGGTATCCAGCTCAATTGGCTGTCAAGAATTAGACCTAGGTATCTTTCTTTGTTAACCTTGTTAATCCTCTCGTCATTGATAGTAAGTGGATTATACTCGCCAATTTTTTTATTTTTGGCAGCAAATATAATGTAATTTGTCTTAGACGTGTTTACAGTAAGTAGGTTTGATTGCAGCCATGTATGCAAAAGATCTAGGTCAACTTGAGCTTGTTCCGCTATTGATGCTATAGATTTACCGGAGTAGAATAGACTGGTATCATCAGCATATAGTGTTAGATTACCCTTTAGGCCTGCTTTATGGATGTCATTTATGTACACTAGAAAGAGCAAGGGGCCGAGGACTGAACCTTGGGGAACTCCATGGTTTATCAGCTGGGGTGTACTCTCAACTCCATCTATTTTAACGATTTGATATCTGTTTGTAAGGTACGATTCAAATATTTTATAAGCTGATCCTGCAATTCCAATACTTTTTAACTTAGATAAGAGTTTTTCATGGCTCACAGTGTCAAAAGCTTTTTTCAAGTCTATGAACACTCCTAAAGTGATTTTCTTATTATCTATGTTGATTTTGATTGTTGTAACTAGATCAATAGTAGCTGCAACGGTATTAGACTTGGGTCGGAATCCATACTGTTTTTCAAATAGAATTTTTTTTGATTTAAGAAATTCATAAAGACGGTTGTGCAAAATTTTTTCGAAAACTTTAGATAGAATCGGTAGTACAGATATAGGGCGATAATTTCCAGGCTCAAGTTTACTACCTGCTTTATATATAGGATTAACTTTAGCAATTTTTAAAGGGTCTGGAAATATACCTTCTTCGAAGCAGCTGTTAATGCATTTTGTCAATTTCTCAGCCAACAAGTCCTTTACACATTTAACCACCTTAGTACTAATTCCATCAATACCAGTACTTATTATATTGTGTTATGACAGAAATACGATACAAGGGGCACTCGTTTCGCAGTAGCACACCGTTGGATTGTCAAAGCGATGGTTGTAGGTTGCTTAAATTATCTTTTAAACATTTTTAAAGTGTTAATCCACACTTAGGAATGATAAATACTTATTCAGAAAACGTATAAAAATTTGAACGTAGCGGGTCTCGAACCCGCGCCTCCTGGAAACCGACCGACCATACGTTTTCTAAATGAGTATTTGTTTAAATTTCTTAAAATTTTCAGCTCTCGTTGACGCTCGTCCGCCATTGCATAAACACGCAAAATCGAGGTAATTAGGCGGAAAGTGTGTAAAAGGAAGTATAAAAATGCACCATTTTACCTTTTACCTTTAACATCCACCTAACATTTTACCATTTAATTTAATTAGGGTAAATCTGAAAGGAGTGTAAAAAATGGTTAATTTCATATTAAAAAAAAACTAATGTCATTTTCTAATTCCTTCATCGTCCTCATTTCTATCTCGACGTACCCAAGGTACGCCCGGTACACACACCGTCCAATTTTCGAGATATTACATGTTAATTTGCGGAATTCCTCACATGTCATGTACTGGAGCTAAGAAATGAAATTTTAATCCCCGAATCTGAATCTAATCTACTACCACCGTTAACAGTCAAACGCTATGCCACGACGGCCTCTTTTATGTTCGTGTATATTAATAAAGTATTTTTATACGTGAAACTCTATATCCCAAAAGGGCTGATTACATTTCCGATTTGCTCAATGCTGAACCTAGTTGGCACGCGAGGCCCGGATAGTAACAATATTCAATCGAAAAATCATTATTTACTCTTTCTATTCTTCCCTAAAGGATAATGATATTTTTTTAAAGCAAGAGTAATTACTATATTATTTTCGTATAATTCGTAGGTAAAAAGACAAAATGCACAGTTGAGATCTGCCACTCAACATGCAATGAGTAGACCTGAGCATAAAACAGGGAACGTTACTTCATTGCCCTAGAGTTATTTAGTGGGGGTCTAGTGTTAAGATAATTCTTTAATTAATTCTTAATATTAGGTTCCGTCTGCTTAAGGAATATGGGGGTTACAGTGTTAAATTCAAAAAAATATACCGAATTAAATTGTAAAAAATGATAAAAAATTATATTGAAAGAAAAATAATATAGATTTTATTATTCATGTCTTTGCGTTAATTTATATTTTGATATTTATATTTTTAGTTTTCTAGTTTTCGCGTTTATAATAGGGTTGGCATAGATAACCTTTTTATCCTTAATGCTGTATTGCGTAGTAGGTACATAGGAGGTAAGCAGAAGAAATCAGTGTATATTCCGTTTTCATTAATATACTTTCGTCCCTCACTCTTCGCCGACATCTGGAGGCATTACGTGCTGATCACTCTGGTGGAACTCAACGCCGCAAACTAACTAAATTTAGTTGATAAAAATGTGAGATGATACTCTTTATATACATGTAACATTTGATATCATTTATGAAGATCTAAGAGATTTATTTGTCGCGTGATTGAAAAGCTATTGTTGCACCATTTTGAGTTTTATATCTATTGAAATAAAAGCTTTCTTGGTTTGTCACAATATTATTTTAGTTTAGTCAGTGTTCCGGAGAATATCACTTGCTGTTCTCTGTCAGTGGTTATAAATATATGGAGAAGGTATATTATTTAAATAAAGATATTGGAGTTTCATTTGAAGACGAATCTCTATATTTCTAGTTTTAGTGTAAATAAGTACTTCGAATTTTTCGAAAAAATTAAATCCGCCGTATCCCGCACACAGCAGGGTGCAGAGGCTTCGTCCCCCACTTTCCATGTCAATGTCAAGTCTGGAGGCATTGCGTGTTGAGTGGTGGAACTCAGCGCCGCGCTTTGCCTCGACACTAGAGCGAAGAAATGGATATATAAATTTATATAAATATTTTAACCAAATTGTCATCTAGGCAAAAAGTCCGGCGAAAAATATAAAAAAAATACTCTAAATAAGTTTCCTAAATTAATGCTTTTTCTATTTGTATTCTTTAACTCATTTAAAATATTTTTTTTCATTATATGCCAATGAAATACTTTAGTTTTATTTATATTATCTTGTATATAATTAAGATGACATGACATTTTCATCGTAGATTGGATTGCTGCTCATTTGATTATTTCTAAAAATGTTTCCATTTTTCCAATAAAGTTAGACTTACAAAAAAACAGCGTTGTGCTCCGTCATCTAACACAGTTCTATCTGTAAATTTCGGTGGAAAAAGATAATGATAAAAGAAACTAAAATAACCAATTAAGCCTAGGCGTAGCTCATTGTATCAGAACGATATCGGCAAAATTGCTTCTACTAAATTACACACTAAATTATTCGAAGCTTCACACTTCACTACAGCTAGGAATTTGTCGGCGTCTTCGAGGAGGCCCAACTATTTATATACCAATTTACTATGGGTCCCGCCATGGGTTCACCTACTTTTTTAAATAATATTTTAAGAATAGTGGATATATTTACATTTCTTAAGTCATAACTACAACTATTTGGGTAACATACTATTGTGGGTTCAATTTCCTGGTAGAATTTCATGACATGAAATAAATTATATTAATTTCCTCGTTCTGGTAACAAAACAAAGCGCGACATGAGTTTCGCCACTCAACAATATCTTGATAATTGAGTGGGAAGCGGGATTAAGGACTACGGTTTAAATATTAAGGATCACAGATCACCGATCATTGATCATTGATCAAAGATCAGGGATTAAAATATTAATAATTACGGGCTATGGAATATAGATTACGGATTGTGGATTATGAGTTACGGATTTTAAAATAAACCGTTTTCTATTTTCCGCCAAAATTAACAGATATTTCGCTTAACATAACAAGGTAGCATAACATAACGCCGAATTTTGAATAACAGTTCGCTTAATTTGGAAAAAAATAAATAAAAACAAACTTTAATTTATATGCATTAAAAAGTAATAGATGAACTTATTTTTTATAACTTTTGCTATCAATTTGTATCGTCATTACACGATTGATACACTTACATACGAATATGATTTAAAAGCTTGCCTTCAGATTTAAGCACTCGTATTTATTTTATTTCACACCAAGTTATTATTTAATTTTCTTGTTAAAAAAAAACTAAAATACACATAGCACAATCTTTATGAAAATTTTTACGACATAAAAATTTTAAGTAGCAAAATTTGAAAACGCTCCTCTTGAAAACCGTTCAACGGTTCAGTTTTTATATGTTTTCTAAAAAGTATAACAAAATCTACTTCATAATAATCAAATCTAACCGAACATTGTTTTTAGATATCCATTTATTGTAACTGCGGAAGGGTACAGTTGATATATTCAGTTTAATTTATAAACGTTAATCCTATTTCAAATTATGTAAATAGTGATATATGGTGGTCGGGTTAAATATAAATCTAAGGGAAAGTTTGTATAGAGTTAGCCATTTATAGTTATTTAACTTAGTAATTTCGTTAGAAACGATGATGAATTCTCTACTCTAGTAGAAAAGATTTGCAGGGTTTCGAATTTATGCCTAAAATAGAGAAAGAAATGATATTTTTTGTTTCTCTCCTGTAGACTATCGTGGCGTTGCAGCACATCATCTAACTCTAAGTACGACGGTCGTAGGTTCGATTTCCATTCAGTGGAGTGAATTATTTTCATTTTTTTAATTTTCAGTATAAAAAAATACTTAAAAGTGTAAAAATAAACTTCTAATTTTCCTATATAATGTTTCCTGAAGCCTGAAGCTTTAGCTGGCTAACTAAGGAGTAATGTTAGGTTATAATCATTATACTGTAGTATCAGATGAACCTTTTAAGCCTTTCCCAAGTCATAAAATTTTAAAACGCCGTTTACATTCGTTTATGGTAAAATTCTTCGATAATTCAAGCCACATTTACTACCGATATAACTAGGGCAAGGGCATGTTGTAATAATCATAAAAATATAATTGTGAAAGTTTGTGAGTATTGACGTTTGTTTTAATTTCACGTAAAAACTACTGAATGGATTTAAATGAAAGGTTACAATAATATAGAATACTAGATGATCCGGTGTACTTTATATCACTAACCCTAACGACATTAAAACTCTAATTTTGCTAAATTGGCTGAAAATTTTGATAGATTTTCATTAATTATGCTAATAAAATTATTGTATTGTCGTGAGTCGAAGCTCATTTTGGTCGGATATGTTTTGTTAACAATACACACACTCGCACTTATTCAGTGTATCTCACACCGTTTTTATTTCGGTCTGTTATAAAATGAACGAATTACTAAAATGAATACTAATATAAATTCTTTTATATATATATATTAAATAAAAATATAGTCACGCGAATAATGAATAGAAAGCTTTCTGAAAGACTATACTTTTTTCTTTTTTTGGCCTTGTCAATAATTTATAGTTAAAAGCCAGCCGCATGGGAATTTGTAGCGGTTTAAAATCGAAGTAAGGTAAGTCTGTTGAAGTATACCTAGGACAAAGGCATCTTCTTCTTTTTAGTTTTTTTTCACAGCCATTGCACAGTCGAGGTTGATTAATATTAGACAGCATGATAAGAACTGATCCTGTTTTTAACTTTAAGTTGTAAGATGGTAGTCCTGGCAATTCCACTGAATTGAAAAATTGTATGGGATAATTGATTATGTCAAAAAACATTTTAGCACCATTAATATCTTTATTTTTGGCCGCCAATGTGTCTGAATGGGAGCGGAGTGTCTTAACACTCGGTTCTTTCTGCCTAATCTTCTATGTGAGGGATACAGCAAACTAAAAAACTCTAATTATTTAACATTTTTTTAGCTTTTACACAAAGTAGGCCGACTAAATATAGTGAGTGAGTGGGGTTAGTGGTGGAACTCAACGCCACTCTTTGTACAAATGTAAAAAAAGTTATAGAAACATTACTTTGCATATAAACATTGCTGTGTGTGGTACTTAATTATTCTATCTAATTAAAGTTTATTTCCAATTAAAATATAAGGCCTAGGGCAAAAGCAATTTAGTTTTCCGTTTCATCTAATAGGTAGCAAACGACTGGACCCAAAACTTTCGGGATCAATTTGTGGACTTTATATCAATTAACTGTTAATTTATACGTTTTTACGTTCGTTTCGTACATAAATCCTTTTTATCACTACCGCAACACCCTGTGCACAAACGCTATGATATGATTTTTTTTTTAAGTTGTCATCAGCTTCACGTTGTATCCCTCGCACAGCAAGGTAGGCAGAACGATCTAGTGTTAAGACACTCCGTTCCCTACTTTCTACCGAATTCTGGAGGCATTGCGTGCTGAGTGGCAGATCTCAATGCCGCGCTATGCCTTGACACCAGAGTGAAGAAATGATAATATAAAAGTAAATAATTATTTTACTTCCTCGATTGGGGATCGAACCCACAACCAGTCGATTTTACAGTCACACTTAGTGCCCCTGGGCCACGACCGGCCTCAATTTTTTAGCTAGTAGAAAATAATGCCATGGCTTATTATATTAATCTCAAATATTTTTTTTGAATAGTCTAACGATAGATAGATTTAAATTTAAGTAATTGGACAAAACTTAGTGATTGGTCACTTTGTTTTCTATTTTCTACTCAATTAAAAATATTTCTTGCAACGTAGCGAAATTCTATTTAATTTTCTCTAACAAATATTCTCTATACACATATCCAAACTTATATCTTTATAAGATAAGATAAGATAGATACCTTTAACCTAAATAATGCATCTAACTCAAATATAGAGTTCTCCCAATAAAGTTTAAGGTTGAAATGCCAAAGAAGATCTTCGTATTTTCGTGAAGCAACTAAAGCTCAGAGGAATTTAAAATGATTTTAAAATATTAGAAACTGTTAAGAATACAGTTTTGTAACAAGAAATTCTTTATGTATTTTATTAAATCCTATACATTACTATTGCAATCTTTTTATTTAGTTTCATGGTGTATGCGCAAAACAGGTTAGGCAGGGAATCTTGTGTTAAGACACACAGTTCCTTACATTCTGTCAAATTCAACAAGCATTGCGTGTTGAGTGGTGGATTTCAACGACGCGACTTGTCTCCTCACCAGACAGCTAAGACACTCACTTCTCAGCTCTGGTGTTAAGACAATCCGTCTCCATTAAGTCACTTTTGTTCCTCACATCAAGTTGGATTCTCGAGGCATTGCGTGTAGAGATCAATGCCACGCTTTGATTCGTTGAGCTTTAAATTTTAAGCGTTAGCGTTTAACTACATGTACATGTCGAACTATATAACTATACCGTCTAGAATCCACAGTAAAAAACAATACATATATAGTGCTCATATTGTAAAAATCTATTTGAAATCCACTCCACATATATATTTACATATATGCAATAGTTTATTTATATAGCTCTTGATAACTAACCGTCCTCTGACAGCAAATATTAGCTGAAGTCAAATATTGTCGCGGTCGGTATGCAAAATAATGGTACGATACTAGCTAGATACCGACCGGTTTTGAGTAAATACAAATGTAATGTTTGGAAGAAATGGAATGGATAATTTACTTTATTGATGTAAGTTATTATTTAGCTTTAGATTCTTTGTTTGACAAATTTGGCGGCGTTCAATTTCGCTATTAGACACGTAATGACCCGATTCTGGGTGACGAATGGAGTGTCGTGGCACTATACTTAATTGCCTACTCTGGTATGCGGAATGCAGTGTGAAGACTGGTAGAGGATGAGGTTTTATAACACAAAAAATAAAGATATTACAACTTTTTCAGACTCGAGTTTTCATTTGCAAAATGTATTTGGCGGCTTATGCAGAGGGAATTATATTCACTCACTACATTCACATAGTCCGTCCGTATTTGTTAGTAAATGCATTGTATAAATACTATATAATAAATGTATTATATAATCTAAAATATATGTACATATAAGAATTCTGGATTTGAACTTCAAGCTCAATCATAAATTAAGCTACATAAATTACAGTTCTCTAAGAAAATCATCTCAAATTCTGAGTTGGACTTAATTGAATTTCAAATCTCGATGTCGCAGTGCAGCGGGCTCAAACGTGGCTGGCTACATTTGACCTTGACCTATCAAAATTTGGGTATCAATTTTGTACATACCTATCGTAGTCTTACTATTAAAAATGTAGTCAATAAGGGCGATTTGTTTAAAATTTTAAGGAATATTTCAATATATAAATATTATATAACGTATAAATTTAAAGAGGCCTTCGAAGTGCAGGGACACTACGATAACTGTAAGCTCGACGGTTGTGGCTTCGATTCCAATTTGGGAGACTAAATTATTTTAATTTCCTTGCTAAGGTAACAAGACAGAGGGCGGCGCTGAGATTCACTATTCAACAAATGTATGAAAATTAATTTTTATGAGGCTATATATGAAGTGGAGATCACGTTCATTGGTCGCGTAAACGAAAAGCCGCAGACCGATCTCTTGTATATAATATTATTTTGGCATTATTTAAAATATTAAATGAAACAAAATTTCATTTCACATGAAATTTTATTTGTTTAGTAAGTCATGAAATTTGTATATACACTTTAATGAATTATAAATAGTGTTTTTTTCTTTCCCTTGAATTAGACGGAACTCAATGGCGCTTTACTTCACATCATTATAATATTTAAAAGACACTGCAATTGGCAAACGTCCTTTATAGTGTCTGTGTGGACGCATTAGCACTGTGTTTGTCCGTAGACAGGACAGTTGCGGTTCAATTTCCACCCGGTTAATCTATGCGTAGAAAAAGTTCAAAAAGTGAGTTTCGCAACTTAATATATAACGCCTCGGAAATTGGATGGTTCATGGAGAACGGAGTGTCATAATACTATGTTTCTAAACCCTATATACTAATGCGGGAAATGGCGTACTTAAAGCTCTTTTTTATATTAATATCTTCAGAAGATAAAGTCAGTCACAGTTACAAAACTGTCACGTTGTCTTATACGTTTCGTAATTAAGGTATTGTATGTCATATTCTGAATGTAAAATGAAGACGTTATCTTCGTTCTCTTGTTAAGGGTAGGAGCTAACTAAAATTTTTTTTTTAATTTTTTTAAAAATTTAAATAATATTTATACTATTACAAGAAGGAACACATTGATAAATGAATAAAATTAAATTTAATATTTTATTTTAATATACCTTAGACATATATGGGATCGTCGTGGCAAAATGGCTACAAAAATATAAAAATAAAAATATAAATATTTGAGATTAATAAAAATATAAGCATTGAGAATGAAGCAGAGATCGGATCGTCGTATAGCTAAAAAAAGGCCAAGACATCATGAAGAAGTTTTAATTATAATAAATGGTAAGGTATAGATATAGTCATTGAAAATCAAATACTATATTATGTAATCTATTCAACCGCAAAAAAAGATAGCCACAAAAAGATTTAAGTTTTAAATATACATTAATAGAAATAACAAAAAGTTATGTGGTGACGCCTTTCAAGACCGCAGTTTAAGCCAGCTCAGGTATAAATTCGATGTTAAAATTTCATTTGTAAAATTTAAACCGCAGACATTTAAGGGTTAAATGGGAATTTAATCTGGTAAGATAAAGAGATTTTAAAGGATTTGGTAACGTTTTCATTTCATTGTGAGTTACTTTGTGGGTGTGTGTGGACTGGGGATCGGATATGTATTTTTGTTTTATTATTTACCTACATTATATAAGGACATTGGATAATTAATAACACAATGATGGTGGGTTCAATTCCTAACCAGGGGAATAAAAAATTGTCATATCCTCGCGCTGGGGGCGAGATAAAGCGCAGGGTCGTGTTTCTCTAGTAAGGGCTCAATGTCTACAAAATTGGGAGGACAGTTGGCAACGGAGTGTCTTTACATTAAGTTTCCTATGTCCATCCTCCTATATGCGGGATACAGTGTGAATATAAAACGTGAATGTAATACGTTAACTTTCACGCTCACGCTCTATCCCACTATCCCATATAACAAGATAGGCGGAGGGAATCTAATGTCAAGATACTCGATTACGGTCAGACGTAGTGCCGCTACGCCACTAAGGCCTCAATCTCAATACAAAACAACTTTAATACTATTAGTAATACTCTCACGTATAAAATACACATTTGTATGGATAAATCGATTAGAGATAAGCTCTATAATGGGTAAAATTTGAAATCCCAGTATGAATTTATATCTGTATTGTTTGTAATAATTTATATTAATAGACATACGTCCTACCTCCTTAGTCATTAAGTTAGTTTCTCTAGTACATTTTGCACCGTTCTGCATTAACGTAACTTAACTTAAAGACGTGACGTAAAGTAACTTAAAGTCGTGACTACAACTGACGTATAGCAAGAGTCTTAGGTAATTCGGACCGAAAGTACGGCGGGCTACATAGAATCGAATAAAGTGATGTAATATACCCTATATATAATCTTTGTCGATAAATGGACTATTTAACACAAAGAAAAAAATCAATTTTCGCTAATCTCAGGAGTTTTTGGTTGCTAGTTTCCGATTGTAGCGCGTCAAACCAAACACATTTTTAGCTTTCTAAAATAATTATAGATTTAACTATGTCTATATTATTTTGCAATATAAAGTTTAATATGTTAAACACGATCTAGCAGTGTACGCGTGAAAGTAATTAATGAAAATTATGTTTATAGCGAATGAATAAAACTAATTATATTCCAACGTACGTTCGTATAAGGTAAGTTTATTAAACCTTAATACTAGTTTCACGCTTTATCCCGCTCAAAATGTTAGGTAGGTTAGGAGTATAAAAAAAATCTGTTCCCCTTTTTTTGGTGTTGAGTGGTGGAGTTCATCGCAGCATTTTATTATATACATTTAAGGCCGTCGTGGCGCAGGTTGTGGGATTGAATCCCACTTGGAAGATTTTCATTTCTTGGCTTTGGTGAAGAGGTAAAACGCAGCAGAGCTCCGCTCAACACGCAATGAATGCAAAAGTCAGTGGAAAATGGGAAATAGACGTATCTTATTAGGAACGGAGTGCCTTAAAACTAGGTTCCCAAGTTGCCTCTGTCTACCCTACTTTGCATACGGCGTGAAGCCAAAAAACGAAAAAAAAGAACAACCAAATGGAAATCGAACCCAGAGCTACAGTATAAGCCGATATTTATTAAGCCACGACAGCGTTCCCATTGTTCCTCAGATGAATTGTTCTGTTCAAGCTTCAAAATTGCTCCATAACTTTCAAGTAATAAATGACCTGCTTATCGGATGACACGGCCGATATCTCGCGTTGTTGAAGTTTAGAGTCGTAGGACTGACTTTAATTAACTGCTTTTGTTACTCGATAAAATATGTTTTTAACTATTTATAATATTTATAATGAAATTTGGCTTTGTAATGTTATAATTTAAATTAGTTAATTGAGATTGATATCATTACAAATTCAAATTCAAATTCAAAATATTCTTTATTCTAATAAACTTTTGTAAGCACTTTTGAATCGTCAAATGAAAATATAGACAAAAAAAAGCTACCACCGGTTCGGAAGGCAGTTCTGCTGAGAAGAGCCGGCAAGAAACTCAACAGTTGCTCTTTTCAAAGTCAATGGTATTATTATATTACATTATCTGGCAGCTATCCTGCATTACATTCAATAGACATTAATTCCATACATGTTTATCTTCTAAATATTCTTGAACAGTGTAATAAGCTTTACTTGTTAGTATTTTTTTTAAGTTACTTTACATTGTGGTAGTCATGTGGCGGCAAACTTAGAATACACTGCGGAAGTTTATTATATACACGTATACTCACACCCATAAAACATTTTTTAACTTTTTGGAGGCGAAAACTTGGCATAACAAGTTTATCTACATTACATACATAAATAATGTATAATTATTGTGTAGATGTGGATTTATTCATTCTTTTTTCTTTTTACCTTCACAGTGCATGGTAAGTACAGGGAACCTGCGAACCTAGTGTTAAGCCACTCTGTTCCCATTAAGACTCTTCCGATACCCACTTTAAGTCGATTTTTGGAGGCGGTGCGCGTGAGTACCGGAACTCAACGTCACGCTTTGCCTCGTTACCAAAGCGCAGAAAAAAATATTTATTTCATTTAATTGAACATACAACCTATCACGTTTGTCAAACGTGGCTCAATATGTATATATATATTTTTTTTATGGAAACGACACAGCAAACGAGCCTGCGGTTCACCTGTTGGTAAGTGATTACCGCCGCCCACGGCCCCGTGCAACCCCAGAGGAGCTACAGGTGCGTTGCCGGCTTTTAAGCTGGGTTGGGCTGCGGAGCCCGACATTACCTGATGCGAAACGCAGTGGCATAAAGCCACTACTACACGCCGGTTTTAAATGCCGGGGGTGGTATGATCCGGTCGAGTCTGTCCATGCGTGTTGCCATTGCTGGCGACGTGAATCTACCACACGTACTTTAGTCGCCTCTTACGACACCACTAGTACCAGGATGATCCTATTCTAGGCCGGGATCACACGGCACAAAATAATATTAACCTTATTCTTTTGTTATTATATTTTTATTCAGCTTCACGTTGTATCCGGCATATACCAAAGTAGCTAGTGGGAACCTAGTGTTAAGACACCATCTTCCCCATGCATGGTCAAATTTTCGAAACATTTCAAGACAGCCAACAACTGGTGGAACTCCAACGCTTTGTTTCATTAGTAGAGCGAGGAATTTAAAATAATTCTGAGCGTAGTACCGATACACTCCTATCGTAGCGTAACTCAACGTTATACTTTTAAAATTAAACTACTTTTAAGTATCTTCTTTTGACATATGAGAATTAAACACAAATATTGAACGAAAGTTCTTATTCGAGTAGCGATATTTGCTGTGAAAATAGTTAGAAGCGCGTGGAGTTACTTACAAAAGTAAACACCAGTAAATAAGCTCAAGTTATTTTAGTTAAGTTAAAATAACAGAGATTCCATCTTAAAGTGCGATTAAATTCTTAGTCTTTAGTTTGCTTAGAAGTTTCGTGCGATAGTTTTAAAATGTCTAGTTCTTGCGAGTTTACTCGTCCTTATAAGCAGTTTTTTTTAGGTTTTCACTTCTCCCGCATAAGGCAGGGTAGTTAGAGATAACAAAATTTACAGTAAAGACATTTCATCCTTTACATTTTATATATCACGTGTTATTTGGCGGAACCCAACGCCGCGCCACCGCCGCATATGTTCATAATTAGCACGTCTAGGTGACCTTCACAAGTAGATGATAAGGGATGAATAGAAGCAGTACGATACAGACTAAAAAGTTTTTAATTTAAACTTGAGTGACGGAACTCAACGCCGCCGTAGTCTCGTTGCCACAACAGCAAAAAAATTAAAATTTTAAATATATCTTCTTTCAAGTGGGGATCGAATACAAACCTGTGACGTTTACAAAACTTTTGCGCTACGACTTTAAGATTTAAATGATGCATTTAATAAATTCTTACCGTCGTTAGTTACTTAGAAATTTTAGTAAAGTAGCGTAGTTCCAGCTCCACTAGATCTCGGTTAACTTGAAACTTGAAAATGTCAGAGATCAGAGCTTTTAAAAGCTATTTCAGGTAAAGCTTATACTAATGATATATTTTTTTTTATTTCCTCTAATAATATCAAAAATCGTATAATACATCGATATTTAGAGTTCCATACCCAATGGGTAAAACAGGACCTTATTACTAAAACTCCGCTGTTTGTCTGTGTGTCTGTCTGTCACCAGGCTGTATCGCATGAACTATGATAGTAAAATAGTTTAAGTTATCACAGATAAAAAAAAAAACAAAACTATAAAACAGACTTAAATAAATACTCAATCGGACATGATGACGACATGATTTCTTTGCCGTTTTGTATAGATAGCGGGTACACAACCCTTTGAGAGCAAGACTGACTCGCACTGGGGAGGTTGTTTTTAGTTTTACGGTTCATTCGGCATAGTGGAAGTGTAAGAAATGTCTATTCACGCTATTTTCCATTCTCCATCAGAAATTCAATCATAGCGAGTTAAGTAGTAGAAGAATATTGATATAGAAAAAAATATATATTGCTATATAAGAAAATATGTTATGTAGTATAGCTTTATAAGAAAGTATGTTTTAGTAGTCTCAGCGCTTAGACGGATTCCAAAGACGCGGGTTCAAATCTCGCTACGTTTCAATCGTCATACGTTTTCTAAAAAAGTACGAAAAGTAATAAAACTGTCTATTCTTTATTTACGGACAATTTGAACGATAGTAAGTTATAGTTCAAGTTTAATTTATTTAGAGCAAGGATTTGTATACACTATCATTTCACCATGATGCCGTATTATTTTATATGCAGGCCTATTTAAAAAGTGATGTAAAATTTAAAGCTTCAGGCGCACCCGAGAGAGAATTCTCGCAATGTTTTCTAGAACACAGTAATAGTTTTAGCTCCTACTATCGTTTTGTATGATTGATGAGTTTTTCTTTTTTTTTCAGCTACACGCTATACATCGCATACAATAGAGAAGCCAGAGGAACCTTAGTGTTAAGATCCTTCGTTCCTTTTCGCCTAAATTTGAAGACGTGATTAATTGCGTTACGCCACTTTCCACACAGCGTCTCGTGATTGGTCACAAAATGAAGTATGTAACGTGAATTGAGTGTTATAACACTAGGTTCTCCCTGTTGCATTTCTCATAATATGTGTTCGTGAAAATCAAATTAATAATACAAAACCATGGGTATAGGAATAAAGAGGGCTCGGTGGCCCGTGCCCATTTCAGAATAGCCTTATGCCCACCCCACAATTAGAATTTCGTCTAACAAAAAAATATCACTGAATATGTTTATTCGCACATCTCTGTTCAAAGCTAAAATCCAGGTCCCCTTCAGAAAATATTTCTAGGCCTTTCTACGCCCATAAAAAACAAGGCGTTGGTTCCGTCACTCAGCGGACGGAATTGTAAGGAACTTAACTAATATTTGGTGGTGGTTAAAGAGTGGTAAAAAGAGTGTTTTAACTTAAAAAAATAGGTGCCAGCTTACCTAATAATGCGGATACAGCAAAAATCCAAACAAATAAATGTAGTAGGGGCAAGAAACATATGAAATTTGTTCAATGTCAGTGAACAAGATGCATTGTATTCTGCACTCAATTGCACTTTCTTGCTGAAATATTATATGAGTGTGAAAAGATGGCCGTTTTTTAAAAAGCTCCCACTGCGCTGCTGAAGGAAAGGAAGTATTAAACTTACGGAATAAAGTTTCAGACATGTTTTAAGATTTATTTGTTTTAGTTTATATATTTTGTAAGCTTGGTGGAACCTAGCGCTAAGATATTAGGTTCCCAGGCTTACAATTTGGTTATTTTTGTTCCTATTTCTTTTAACTAGCTTCTTTCGATCTGCGGCTTCGCCCTTGTCATCAAATGGAAATAACTAACGTACATGGAAAAGATTAACGTTATGTTATATCCTCCTCCATCCTCCATCCTATTATCCTCGTCGATAAATGGATAGTCTCAATATAAAAATATATATATTATAATAATATTTCCAGTGCGGGATTCGAACTCAACATGATCGTGTATAGATAGTTGTTTGTGTTGTTAGATAGTTGTTGATGTTTTAATTACGTCTTAATACTGATATCTACATATTATTATTATTAAAAAGCTTCCAACACCTATATAAAAATATCTTAAAAAGAAATCTTGCTGTGTCTGTCTATCTGTAAATCTCTATAATAAATAGAATTCATTCGGAAAACTCAATATTAGCAAATCTATTGACGTTAAAACTTTCGCTTTGCCTCTCTTTTGGGGAAATGTGGGGCAAATGACCTATTTATAGTTTGAAACAACCTGTCCCTGTTTTACTTGGGTCTGCTACTATTTTTTGAACAACTATAAAAAAACTCTATAGTAAAGTAAATTTACGTTTGTTGACATTTTGATATTATTTGATGAAATAATGTTCTTATTATTGGATTGTATTTATAAAAACGTTGATAATTAAGTATGTTTTAAAAGTGTTGATTTCGCTTGAGTGCAACACAGTGGTTTTATCAAAGTCACAGTGTTGTCGTGGTTAACGTGGCCTGAGACAAGCGCGGCGTTGAGATCCGCCATTCAACACGCAACATCTCAAAAATTCGCCAGGAAGTGCTGAACGGAGTGTCTTAATACAACAAAGTTCTCTATCATAGGTTATACAGGAAAAAGAGTGTACATTAATAAAACAATAGACAGTAGACGTTATGGGTTTATTATGCAATAAGAAATCCTTTTTAGATCAGCGTTATATTTGAAAATACTAAATTAATAATGAATACATGTTTCAATCAATTAAAAATATAATTTACTATTTCGTAAGTACATATTGAATATCGTGTAGGTTATACAGGAGAAAGTTGCTAATTAGTTGGTAGATTATTTTGTACTGAAACTAAACACCTCTACATTTCCTTGTCCTTGGAAAGAGGCCTAACTAACGCCTCCGCCTTAAAATGCTGTCCTTCTTCCATGTTTGATTATCGAATTATACCAATCCTTCCACTAATATGAAAAGTCCTACAACGTCTCATTAATCAACAACTTCATAAGTATGTAATAACCGATTCTCTAACTAACCCTTTACAGTCAGGATTAAGGCCTGGTCATCGTACTCTAAAAGTTCTACTGCTGCTCTGGTGAACATATCGGACGACATTTTTTAAGATTGATTTTGATATTCTACTAGTCATTATATTTATAGTATAATTTTTCAAAAACTTGAATTGTTATTGAGTACTCAGTACACACATCCCTTTTTTATTCTCTCCTCTATTCCAAGGTTGCCTGGAAGAGATCGCTCACTTAGTGATAATGCTGCCTATTGTTCGAAATACTTATGTAATTACAATACAAGATACATATGGAACATTAAAAAATAATAAATTATATAGTATATATAGTATATCGTAATAAATATAATTAATTCGTTTCTAATGTTCCATATGTATCAAGTATTATTTGACGTACAATAAGATAGAGTATTTTACTTTTACTTTACTGAAAATAACTCAATAAGAAATATTTTATTAACGATTATCTTATGCTATAAAGTAATTAAACACTTTGTTTTTATTATTTTCTACTGTTTTGTCTGCATATAATTCTAATTTCGATTTTGTACAGCTTTTTCCGTATTCATCTATTTTTGATGCCATGTTCAATCACGTAGGCCAATAAGCATCGTCAATTTACCTAGTAACCGGTTATTTGAGCATCAGTCGATTTCAAATCAACGCTCCATTAGGTTTTACTGCAAAACAATAGGCGTTTTTCAAGCTTTTTGTGAAACTGTGTCGATTTATTGCAAGTTTTTGCTATCACTATGTAATATATTAATATAGGAAGCTAAATATTAATATATATTTTTTGATTGATTAAGAAATGCAAGCCAAATGTTTATAGGTTTTTTTTATATTATTATTTGGTACTTTAAAAAATATTAAAATATTTAATAAATAGTTCAACAAAAATAAGTTGTAACAAGTTTATAAGAGAGATGAGGTGTGTCGTAGTACAGGGACTCAAGCATGCGACTATAACTCAAGGAAATGAATATTTAATATTTTCATTTTATTGCTCTGGTAACGAAATAAAGCGCAGCGTTGTGTTCCGCCACTCAACACGCAATCACTCCAGAATACTTCCTCTTCCTACCCTGCTCTGTGCTAAATTTTTAAAAGCTTTTTTGCCTACAGTATACATGTAAATTTTAAAGTAATTTCCTTTTTTTATCAAAAATATAAATTTGTTTTGAGGAAAAAATATCAATTCCACTAGCGTTTCCAATAACACGATCGCCCATTAGCACTAAAGAGGGTAGTTCCGTCGTTTCATACCGCGAGCGAAATATTTTATTGACTTTGATTGAAACGAAAACGCTATAAGTGCGACAGATTTTAATGATGTCGCTGCTTTTTTAATGGGAGCAGGAAATATTTATGGAAGGTAAATGCTTTTGAGGCCATTTCAGTGAGATAAGGTCGGACTTTAAACTTATGTAGTATTTTTAATGTTGTGAGTTTGATTCCCACTTCGGGGAATTCCCCGATTAAAGCTGAGATGAAATTAATTAATTAATTAATTTCATCTCAGCTTTAATAAAGATGTAATTAATATATTTTAAAGCAAGGAATAAAGGCAAAGGCAGTCAGAATGGGGTAATGTGTAAATTTGGTATATTTTCTTTTAAAATTTTAAAATCGAAGCCACGACCTTTTGTGAACAATATCGCCAACACATATTAACATAAATATTAAACAGTAGTCAATATTTTCAATGCCATTAAATTGCAAGCTTATGTTTCTAAAAAAAAACATGACATATTGAAAAAAAAACGCATTTATACAATACTCGGCTTTAAAATTAATGTATTAAAGTACATTTTTCTATTGAAATCAATTGATAAGCATCACTTAACCCTACGGTGCTAGATCCAGGGCTAGATTAGCCCGAATTGCTTCACGGTCGGTCGGATTACAAATAGATAAGTAAACAAGAACCTACAGCTTACCCAAAGTAATATAGAGGGTAATAGTAAAAGTCAGAAATTGCTGGTTTAAATGGAAATTTGTATTCTGTTGTTGATAGCCGTTGTGGTATAGATATAGCGAAACTTGGATTGATAACGTGTTCAAATTCGTTTTGGGTAAGCTTATATATTTTTGTAACCTTTAGGTTGTATTCAGCACAGCAGGGTAGGCACAGAGAATTTAGTGTTAAGTCATCCTACCCATCTCTTCTTCTCACCATTTCCAGCCGAATTTCGTAACATTGTATGTTGTGATGGCTTAAGGTTGAAAAGTATATACTAGTTCACATTTTTTTAGCTTCATTATTTATCTGAGAAATAGCAGGGAAGGCAGAGGGAACCTACAGTTAAGACAATCCGTTCCCATGCACAGCCGACTTTACCTATCAGAGAGTGGAAATGAAAATAGGTTTCACGTCGTATCCCTGCTACACATAGCAGAGGGAAACCTGGGAGCATAGTGTTAAGGCACTTCATTGCCATTAAAGCACACGTTCCCCGCCATTTTCCACTGAATTCTCGAGGCATGTAGAGTGGCGGAACTCAACGTCACGCTTTACACCTCGTTACCAGAGCGAGGAAATGAAAATAAATCGAATCTGCAACCATCACGTTTATAATTAATACGCTGCAGTAAATAATTATACACACATAATATTATATATGCAAGTATTCCCTGTATTCCAGCTACTGATGCACTCAGCGCTTGTAAATCGTAAGTGGTATCAGAAACTGATTATCCCGTTAACTACCTTGACTTTGGCACGAGTACGATGCTATTGAAAGTATTCATCAGTGATATATATTTTAGTGACTCCAGTCTCCGTTTTTCTTAATTTTTGTTTAAAGAAGTATATGTTATCTAGCTATTCTTTGCCCGCAACTCTTTTGCGTGGGCGTGAAGTGAATAAATCTGTTTTTCCTGTTCCCATATAAATTTTGAGTAATTAATTCTCATTTATTGCATCACTACATTCTCTAACTTATTAATATATGATTTTTTTTTAAGTCCAGTAGTTACGTCTGTGTGTTATCTGTCAGTTTCTTAGAACAGACGGAAGAGGAAGGAGTAAGAGAGAAAGAGTTTTATATAATTATGTATTGTATGGAGAGACCAGTGGCCGTGCTGCAAGGATACAAGTGTGTGATTGTAAATGTGGCAGGATGTGGGTTCGATTCCCATTTGAAGAAATGAAATATCTCTGGTGTCGAGGCAAAGGCTAGCAAAGTATATTAATAATAGGTTCCTTCTCCCTGTGTTTGCGGGATATCACGTGATGCTAAAAAAATGAATGTATATAGATTTTTCATGTGATACTATAATTTATACAACTGAAAAATAATAATTCATTTTTTCGCTCTGTTAAGTTAAGTGTGGTATTATATTTCGCCACTCATTCCGAAATATCGAAAAGTTAGGAGGAATGTGGAGAAGGAAGTATTTTGATAATTTTAAGTTCAGTCAATTCCGTCTGTATGTACCCGTTTGTGCACGTATTTTTATATTACACATTAAAATAAATAAAATAAAATAAAAGAAAAGCAAAAAATATAAATTTAAATAAATATTTCATTTCCTCGAGTGGGGATAGAACCCACAAGCGTCGCGTTACAGTCACGCCCTTGTGCCCCTGGGCAACGACGGCCTCAATATTACACATTTTAAATAAATCTTAAAAATTCTTGCGACTGAGAACTCACAATCCGAATAAAGAGAGTAAGTTGGATTACCACTCAGATTGCTAGCTTTTACAGCCAAATGCCGTGCCGCTGCATTGTGACGGAGTTTGTCTTATACTAGTAAAAAAAAATATTTTTAAAGAAAATCATTATTCAATTTTTATATACTCTTTAAGATTAACAAAATACATTTCATTTACTTACTAAAAGTACTTTTTTTGTACTTTTTTTTTATCGTACCATTGCACGGTTTTCTCTTATACTGAACATGGAAACGGATGTAACTAACAATGTGGTAGACTAATGAGACCTCTTGCAACTACTTTGTTTGAACGAGTGATACTACTCGGGGTCGTATGGTTGTCTTTAAAACTGAAAACTACCAGTTCGTTAGGTTAAGATAAATTGTTAGATTTTATGTAAAGGTGTTTCAATTTACTAGATAGTTGCAATTTTGAGATCTCACAGGAGGAATGTTAATAATTATATAAATTTTAAATTTATATACTAGGGGGAATGAAGTCAATTAAAACAAAATAAAACATGACGTTGAAGGTGGAGAACGGAGTGTCCTAACACTAAGTTTCGAATACGATTCAAGCTAATCGTGTTTTAATTATTTTGGTTTTAATTTTCTCGCTTTGGTAACAAGGTAAATTGTGGCGTTAAATTCCGTCATAGGACACGTAGTGAATCGAATCGGTCAGTAACAGGAGAACGGGGTCTCATGGTACTATTTTTTCTCTGGTTTCTCTGCTATATGGGGAGACTGTGAAGCATAAAAAATGCTCCAAATGGCTATAACAGTACAGCTATCTCGTGATCAAGTACATTCCACGTCATAATGGCAAGAATACAAATTTAACGTGATTCTAGTGTTTAGAAACTCTTTTCCCCACGATTTGCTTTTTTTTTGAGACATTGCCTATTTTGGCGAAACTCAAAGCCGTGCTTTGTCTTACTACCACAGCGACAAAATTAAAAAAGTTTCTTTCTCCGGGTAACAATCGAACCCGCAACCGTCACGACGGTGTCATTACAAAAATATGTATATTATTAAAGTATCCATAGAGAGACATGAGTGAGGTACTTTAAAAAAAATGAACAAAATATAAAAAAAAAAAACAATTCAATAGCTCATAATAACTATCCATAATTCTCTAGAGTATGTTGCGAAATCCATTTCATATATCGCTTATTTCTATAAGCTGGATATTTCTCATTTTAAATTGGACTTTAGTGTCTTAAAATAAAGTTAATTTTACATTGACATGTAATATTTTGGGTAAGAATTGAGATTAAACTGAACTTGTAGAGTAAATGTCCAAATAGATGACACTATTGCAAAATGGAATTTATTTATGAAGTTAAAACGAACAATTTTTACAAGTCATATTTAAACTGTGTTGGTTTTTTTATTAGGGTTCCGTACCTCAAAAGGAAAAGGAACCCTAAAATGTACCTATAAAGCACATTTTGTTGAACGTCTGTCCGTCTATCAAGACCGTTTATCTCAAGATTTCTTTGAGGTATCACGCTAAAATTAATATCAAATATTCTGGATCCTTTGGAATACAGAAAAAAAGAAAGCCTCTAAGTAAACACACATTCATATGCAATGTCTCGAATTCACATAAAAAGTAGAGAATGCAGTGCATTGGCACTAGGTACTTTTATAATATAAGATAATTAATCTAGCCCACTCACTTTTGTTACCCATCCTAGATTATGCGGACACATGTTACCTGTGTACCTAAATTTATCGCAGCAACTACTCAACAAGTTAGAACGCTTCCAAAACCTGGTTATTAGGTTCATTTTCGGACTCAAGAAGTTTGATCATATCAGTTAGCATCGCTCTAGACTCGGATGGCTTCCTATCAAGGACCGTCGAAATCTTCACACTCTTTCTTTCCTCTACTCTATCCTCTACCACCCTGAAACTCCAACCTACCTTAAGGATCGTTTTTCCTTTCTCAGTTCCAACTCCCGTCTTCCACTAAGTCTCCGCTCCCAGAATGATAATGTGCTAGCTATACCTTTGTGCCGTACTCGTTGTTACATTGAATCGTTCACTGTCCAAGCAACGAAACTGTGGAATGCCCTACCACGTGCTATAAGACAGTCTAAGTCCTTAAAAACATTTAAAATTAAAGTAAAAAACTTATCTTCAATTGTAATGTATCTGTTATATATTTGCAAATATTTAGTGTATATGTATATTATTTATTATATTTTTATGTAGACCTATAAATTCATATGTATTTTTATTATTATTTTTTTTTAAATGTGTTTATATATGTGTGTGTATGTATATATGTATATATATGTATGTATATGTTTATATATATGTGTATAATTATATATATTTTTGTTTTCGTGTTTTGTCATAATAGTTTTTCTACCGCACTATGCCCGTTCCTCTAGATCTATTCCTACAATTCGGTTGTCTGGAAGAGATCACTTCTAGTGATAAGGCCGCCTTTTCACATTTTATTATTTTATAAGCTCCTGTAAATAGTATATTTGTATTGTTGTTTTGGTGTGAAATAAAGAGTTTTATTATTATTATTAAATATTATTAATACGAGTCCAGTCGTCGTCGCAAAGTGTGAGTGTAAATGCGACTAGCTGTGAGTTCGATACCCACTCGAGGAAATGAAATATTTATTTAAATTTATATTTTCATTTCTTCGCTCTGGTATCGATGCAAAGCGCGGGGTTGAGTTCCGCCACTCAATACGCAATGCCTCCATCATTCGGCGGAAATTGAGAAACGGAGTGTCTTAACACTAGGTCCCCTCTGTCTACCCTGTTGTGTGCTGTTGATTTTTTTTAATATTATTAATATTTAGAAAATCGTTTCCAATATAAATATGTTTCTATACATCGTATATACTATACAACGTATAACGAAATAATAGAAAGAACGATATATATAAAAATACTAATAGTAAGGAGGAAAAATGCTAAAATATATGACAGAAACAGTAAACATTTATGTTTATACCTTAACCTTGGTAAAACAATGTTGGTATAAAAACGTCAAGCTTATATTATATTATTATAGCTACAGAAGTGAGAACATCGCAGGTGCGTAAATTTCACGCTTTTTTTTTGCTAATATTTAGCAAAAGTATTGGAGTTTTATTTATATTACTGTTGTCACCTGACACTGTTCTGACTTAAACACGTAAAACACGCAAATCACTTTTTTCCCCGTTCTCGTAGGAAACCACCTCTGAATACTGAATATCTCGGGACCGGGCGAAGTAGGAATTCTAGTGATGCGACATTAGGTTCACTTTGCCTGTGCTTTTTTTTAAATTCATGTTGTAATGCGTAAATATCAGGATAGGCAGAGGGAAGTTTTTATATTAAGATCCTCCGTTCCCACTGAGAGACTTTCGTTTCTGTCTTTCTGCCAAATTCTGGACGTGTTGCGTGGCGAAACTCACCGTCGCACTTAGCCTCGACACCAGAGCGAAGAAATGGAAATATAAATTTAAGTAAATATTTCATCTTTAATTTAAGGGTTTTTAGATACTTCTTATAAATAAATAAAATGAATAAATGAGGTTTACGCTGTATCCCGCACAGAGCAGGTTAGGCAGGGGATACCTAGTGTTATGACACTCCGTTCCCCACTTTCCACCCAGTTCTGGAGGCATTGCGTGTTGAGTGGTGGAACTCAACACCGCGCTTTGCCTCGACACCAGAGTGAAAAAATGAAAATATAAATGTACATAAATATTTCACTATCTCGAGTGAGGATCGAACCCACAACGAGTCGATTATACAGTGACACTTTGTTCCCCTGCACCACGACTGGCGACTCTACTTCATATGACGATGTCCTATTCGTGTTTTTTAACAAAATTGCCTACATTACATACAGTTCATTCAATTCAAATAATATGTATATAATTGTGCTAGTTAGCAAGCTTTCAACTATAAATTAGGTAAGTCCGTAAATAATCAGAAAGCCTAATATAACAGAATTTATAGCTCCAATGAAAATTTCCTCTATAGACGGCTATAATTTTAGTCAAAATTTCCATTATTAATAATTATTATTGTTAATGTGTTTGTAGTGTTCAGTTTCCAACACCTGCTCGCTTCGCTCACTCTAATAATCAATATCTATATTTATAATAAATCTGTAGAAAAATCGTTTCTGTACATTGAAAATATTTAAAAAAAAAATAGCCAGGGTGTTAAAGGATAACTAACAGAATCCATTTCCAACATTTTTGGAATTTTTGTCTGTTTGTCTGTTTGTCTGTTTTCCGGTTTATGTGAACACGTATCACGTCAAAAGTACACAATATATTTAAGCAAGTTTTATACGTAAAAATTACCAGTAAATCAAAGTAACATTTAGTGTTTATTTCATTGTAATAGCTTCACTCTATCAAAAGATATAAGTATTTAAGTTTCCAAGAGGCTTATATTTGAGATAGTAGAACTCGATATGTATTGGATGGAGGTAGGTAGGTAGGTAGGTAGGTAGGTGGGTAGGTAGGTAGGTAGGTAGGTACGTAGGTAGGTAGGTAGTTACGGCAATAAAACCATTTTTTTTATATTTTATAAGATAACAAAAGTGGCCACAATAATCAAACCATATTATTCATACCTCTGCATTAATCTTTATCCCATTAAATGATATTTTAATAAAGATAATTTCAATACCTGTAAAATGCTTTTTTAATTAATAAAATCGGACATACTATTCAAAAGATATAACGAATTTAAAAATATCAAATTTAAGAAAAACATGTAATAATAACAAATGCGGAGTGTGTGCCGTGTGGCCTCGCGCACCGTGGCGAGTAACTCTGCAGGGGTGAGGGGGAGGTGCATCGATATCACTAAAATTATGAAGACAATCGATTAGATTTTTTTTTTCTTTATTTGAATTAAATAGGTCCCAAAAGTACGGGACCAATTTGGAAAATTCTTTTACTATTAGACGATTGACGTGTAAAAAAAAACCAAAAAAAACCTTATATCGCGTGCGCTGTAGAAATTATTAACAATAGAGCAAAGTGATGTACTACAATTTTATAGAAAACATCTACATCTACAAAAATTTGACGATACCATGCGTAACTGTAAAAAAAACCGCCATCGTAGTACAGAGGGGCATCTAATATATAAATATATATATATATATATATATATATATATATATATATATATATATATATATATATATATATATATATATATATATATATATATATATATATATATATATATATATATATATATATATATATATATATATATATATATATATATATATATATAGATATTAAAACAGGAATGTAATTCCCTGTACCGAAACAAACAAACAATTCTCAAATTTAAGCGGGTGTAGCCGCAAGCTGGTTGCTATATTTTATAAAATTTTATGTTGTGTTTATAGTAGATGGATCACGTGGTGATGTCAATACGTTTTAATCATTGGCATGTAGGTATGTTATATTAATTTATAATAGATATATTTCTCAAGAGAACTTGATCAAAACTTTTTATATAAAAAAATACATGAAATAATCATGTTAGGGAAATATCAAATTTATTTTATGAATCAATCTTAATGTTATATTCGAAACAAATGAATTGTATGTAAATTTATTAATACGTTTCAAGTATGAAAAAAAGAAAAAATGCAATAAATATGCGTTTCTGCTTTTCTTTCCAATGATTTATATTTCTATATATGTGGGACGTAAATGCGGGAACAGAGCTGGTGTCTCAGTACAGAGTAACCTCTAAAATATATATTTACGTATAGTTAAAGAATAAAAAGTGTGAAGAGGAATCGTTAATAAATTATTTTTTTCAAATTAAAAAATTGTATAAGTTTTTCATCATAATGGCACGAAAATATTTAAAATGTTCAAAATACTGCATATATACTGCAGGAGGATACCTTTATATGTACTGTTTTTTTATGATATAATGTAGAATAATATATTCTATAGAGGAATCATAAAAAGGTCCTGCAGTATAATTATTATCAATCAACATTTTTGAACTTTTAATTTTGAACATTTGAAATATTTTCGTGCCATTATGATGAAAAACTTAGACAATTTTTTAATTTGAAAAAAAAAAATTATTAACGATAAGAATGTTGGTAGTATTTCAAAAGGTATAAGAATTTAAAAAATGTCTAAAATATGCTTTCTTCGCAAGTATTGTAATAACTATTAGTTCTATTCACTAAAAAATCACTATAAATATTAAATATGCTCAATTAGTGTTTTTGTCAGCACCACTTTAAATGAAACCATAGTTAATTACTGTATAAAAGCCTAATACAATAAAAAAAATCCCAAAAGTGAAAAAGTTATTTTTCATACAAAATAAATTATATATTATCGTTGATATTAAAATAAAACGCTATTTGTCATTAAACACGCAAACAGGCATAAGCCTATCAAAGGGAAACCGCCGCATACGCCTCATTCCTAAATCGAGTCGTAGGTATTGGTGACAAAGTTCAAAGTTGCTTAACCTTTAGTAATACTTTTGTAGTAGTATGTGTTAACGTTATTGGTATCTATGCGTAACTGCGTCACACGAAATACAGGTATGGATAAACATCGTGAAATGAAAAAAAAAATCTACGTCTAAACTGTTGAGGTATCTTGATTAATTTCTTTAGGTATGGGCTTAAAATATTTTATCCTATATATAGTTAAGTTACTTAAATCGATTAAGCCCTTTCTGAGATTATCCTGAACGCACAGATAAACAGACAAACTGACCAAGTTCTATTACATGGTTAAATGTCCGTAATAATAATTTTTCTAATATATCTTCCACGTACAGACACCGATGAGTTAGGATTTTGTTGTAAGTAGCGATATTACTATAACTATATAGTTATAACTATAACTTAGGTCCTAAAGACTCTTTAAGGCAAAATTTTACAGAAATTAATATATTGACAGTTGCATCTCTCTTATGGGAGGTACGAAAATGCGGCTTGCGTGCGTTGCAAACATATATTATAGGTATATTAAAACACGAACATAATTTTAGTGTATTAAGCAAATAATTCTGTGGTATAAGCGGGCGAAGCCGCGAGCGGGCCGCTAGTAAAGAATAAAACTGTTTGAAAAACCACGATGTGTTAACCTCGAAACGCGACGAAAAAGTTCCAAAGATTGTCCTTTATTTTATATTTCTGTAATATATTACTTACAGTGCTATCTTATTTGATAGATGTCACGTTTCTGTACTAACTCAAAAAAAACGTAATAGAAGAAATCTACAATAAGTCATTCTATTATCCAGTTTTCTTTAATTTAGAGGTCTTTTGTGTATTTAGTATTTAATTTTAGAAGCTTTTTTCAATTGTAATTTTAAAGGCGTTTTATTTATTTTTTTGTTATTTTTTTTATGATAATTGGAAACTTATACTATACTACTTTAACCTTTTTTATTCGGTACTCTTAATGATGATTCGCGGTAGACTCTGACAACGATCACAATAACTAAAATGTACCAACTTGTACTCATATTGTGTTTATGGGAAGAGTAAACTTCTTTTCAGGAAATAAACTTTAATCATTATTATATATTAAGCCCAGAGTTGAGCCCCCTGGGCTGCGTTGCTAGTTTTAGTGGTCTCATTGAAATATTTCAATATACAAAAACATTTATATTATGCCCACATTCATGCCCACAACTATCGCGGTCGCGGCTATCAATTTGGACAGCGTAGACTGGAAGCTTAACAGTTGTGGGTTCCCATGGAATTGACTTTGTCCCCAAGATATCGCGAGCACTGGCTGGCTAAGAGGGAGTGGTCGGCGGCAAGGAAACAGGACACACGGGCCGGAGACGTCACGATGTTAACAGTATTGGTTTTTACAGGAACATCTGAAACTTAACTTAACTAGCGCTATAAAGTAAAATAGGATATCTAGCACGTGTTACATTAAACCGTCAAATCCGCCATTTTATTATCCAAAACGTTGAAATAGTTGTTTTACGATCCATAAACAGTGTAGGCTCAATCTTTGTGAGCGCGTGTAAACGCGAATGCGTAGTAACAGAAATACACTTTTGTAAGAAAATTTGATCACGTACAATCTAAATTGTTGTTTACCATATAATACGTGTGTATAAAAAAGCATTTGTACTTAATATTATGAAGCTGAAGAGTTTCTTTGTTAGAACGCGTTAATCTCAGGAACTACTGGTTTCGATGTACTCATAGCTGTTTACATTGTGCGTGTGCCTGCTGTCAGTCATGACTGAGTCATGTGTCGTATACGTCCCTTAATTCTATTAAAAGCGAATTATAATATAAGACCTGTATTTACCACTCTCGTTAGAGATATTGCGCTTTACGGTGAGGCACGTGTCCATACCATCGCACAACAGGTGGGTAGATCTAGAGGTACTAGATAACAGATATTTTTAAGACAAAATGTGGCGTTGAGATCCGCCACGCAATGTTTCGAATTTGTACTGAAAGTATAGATCAGAGTGTCTTTACACTATATTCGTTCAGCCTATCCCGCCATGTGGGATAAAGTAGGTAATAGAAAAAAAATACAGTGTCTTTCCTTTAAAATAACCATTTCTATAAGATTGGAAGGTAAAAGACTAAGGCAATTTAAAACAAAAATAATATTTTACATTCCCTATTATCGAAAAACGATAGACAATAATGTATGGAGATAACGGGCTTAGGAAAGTTAGGAATTTCGTATAATGAAATATTAAAAAACATAAAATAGTAGATATATAATAGAATAAAATTGTAACTGATTATTGTCTTCTATTTTAGAAAATGTATTGGGAGCATTTATCAATACAATAGATTTATTTGTCTATGCGTTTGTGCACGCTAATCTCAGAAACGCTTTAACTGATTTAACTATATTTTCTTTTTTGTATTTTGGAGTGACGTCAGTAGCGTATAATCTTTAAAGTCATCATGTTATCGTGAATGCGGACTTAATGTAGTTCATATTTTTTTCATTGTACGTTTGAATGCACGCTCCGCAGACACGGTACGGTAAATTAATGATATGCTAAGAATCTTCTTCCTTATCGCAAAAAATACATTTAAACATTAGTGTCAGTAACAATTTTTTAAAATTTGGTGTACAATTTTAAAGTGACATTCGTTTCCCACTTTCTCACCAAAGCGAGTCAAAGAAACATAAATTTATTCTGCAAGTGGGAATCGAACTCAACACGCATGGGCAAACTCGACCGGATCATTACCACCCCCGGCATTTAAAACCGGCGTGAAGTAGTGGCTTCATGCCACTGCGTTTCGCATCAGGTAATGCCGGGCCCCGGCGCCCAACCCATCTTAAAGGCCGGCAACGCACCTGTAGCTCCTCTGGTGTTGCACGTGGTCGTGGGCGGCAGTAATCACTTACCATCAGGTGACCCGCACGCTCGTTTGCCGTGTCTTTTCCATAAAAAAAATTAAAAAAATAGTCGCGTTTACAGTTAGATGTTGTTTCGCACGACGACGTCAAATTTAAAGAAACATTGTTTGGATATTTCCATTTGCAATAAAGACAATCAATGACAACAAAATTTACGCCATACTGGACTATATAAATTAAATAAATATATTTAACATTCTTAAAGTGTTATTCCCCCCTTAAGAAACAAAAATACTTATTTTTCTAAATAAGTATAAATCGAATAAAATCTACACACGTCCACGTGGTAGAGTGTCAAAGGGACTTAGTATATTTGACGCATATCGATGAAATGCAAATTATTGATTTTCATATCGTATCGCACTTGGAGAGGCAATTTTCTCACACGATTCAGCTTTGTAATATGATTAGTTGACGCACTCATATGTGCATGTGTATAGTGAAAGTGTATAAAGATGATGGTTGTAGGTTCGGATTCTGTTTAGAACAATATTTTTTAATTTATCGGTCTATATTATACTGAATTTTATTTGTGATTGAGTATGAGTCGCATGCTTCGGCCCCTCCACCATGGCTGGCGTAATTATCTCATAATTTACAATTACGTGATTAATATGTGTAGTTTTCTTGAAAAAATTGATTGTACAAAAATATTTTATCAAATTTTATTAAACATTTTTCTGAATTTTATAAAATTAGCATAGATTTATTATTATGAAATCTAGTAAGATAATGTTCAAGTCAATAGGTGGCGACCCGGTTTTAACGAAACGTAAGAACTATTCTACACATTTATGTTTTTTTATTTATCCGGAATGACTCGTGTGATGTATGAAAATTAACATAATAGGACAGTATTTGACTATGAATGTAATGGTTGTGAATTTGATTCTTGTCTGGTGGAATTATATATTTTTTTATTAGCTTCACGCTGTATCTCGCACACAGCAGGGTAGGCAGAGGGAACCTAGTGTTAAGATACACTCTTTTCACTTATATTTAAAATTATATTATTGTTTTTTCGCTGATAAGCACAACGTTGAGCTCTGCCCGACTGTTGTGGGCTCGATTACGACTTTGAGGAATGCCTTATTTTCCTCTACTCGCCCATACAAAGCGGTGCGTTGATTTCCACCACTCTGCACGCAATGTTTCAAAAGTCGACCGCAAGATGGGGAGTGCAGTGTCTTAACACTAGATTCTCTCTGTTTACCCTACTACATGAAAAATGTAAAGATATTTTCCTACTACCATAACTACATGATTTATACAAAAAAAATAACTTTCTCAAAACACATTGAGCTTATATCACATAAAGTATCAGGACCACACTCAAATTAGCATATTTATGACCAATTTTCTTGGAAAAAGTTAGAAAAACAACGCCTTTAGAGACGTGAATGGTTCACGTTTTGCTAGATATGTGTAAAATATTGGTTCAAATTTCCCCGTAGTATTGAAATGTACGCGAAGGGCCAAGTTCCATATGAATAATGTATTACTAAATTATTTTCTTAGCTTCATGCTGTATCCTGAATATAAGGAAATGTTTACAATACTCCCTCACAAACGTTTGCCTCTTCGACTGTCATTATTTTATTACAGGCTTCGCCCGCTTAAGCTACTGAATTTTAATTACTTAATACACTGAATTACGGCCGTATTGTAATATTTAATGTATGTTTGCAAAGCAATTAAGATTTCTAATGTGAAAATTACTAAAATTTTATGTTGTATTTTCGTAATGCTCATAATATAAGAATATTCAATACATTGAGAAAAAAAAACCTTAACCGCTTTTAATGCAATTTTGAATTTTCGCAAACTTCCGTAACATTTAGTATTTCTTTTATTTAATCGGTTCATAAATAAAAAAGTTAAAAGCAGAATCACTATGACATGAATACACTACAGATAACCTACATAGGGATCATAGTGTTACTACAATTAAAACTGTTTTTATATGACAAAACATAAAATAATATATTCTATACAGGAATGACACATTCTTTATTTGCTTTAAAACTTTACAATTACATTGGACCTCCCCTCGTAATTTGTTTTAAGTATAAGATTAAATTTAATTCTTATAATGTATTTGATAGTTTCTTTACATGATTATTTCATGTATTTTTTAAATACGCTCTTGACAAAATTAATATATTTACTATAAATGAATGTAACGTACATAGGTACCAATGATTAAAATGTATTCAAGTCCACATCGTCTCTGATCGTCGTCACCACATCGTCTCTGATCGTCACCACATCGTCTCATCGTCATCGTGAACTCACAATCAGAATTTACTTTCTAAATTGTAATTGTAATAATTTGTTATTTTATAATGTCAACAATGTTGACGCTTAAAATTATATTTATAGTAGATTAAAAAACTATCAATTGTATTTTATTCTTTTAAATTCTGGTTTAACAAAATATAAAGATAAGTGATTTATTTATAAATTTGAATTAATTTAATATAATTTAGCTTTACGTGTTTACCACGTAACTTAAATATGTCAGACTTTTATTTTTCCTACTAAAGTTGCTTTATTATACAAGAGGAATCAATAACTTTATTATAAATTAATTTAATTTTTAACGATAACTTTATTATTTTTAATCCATCGAACTTACACGGTGTCCTTGTGTCTTGATTTTCTATTGAAATAAGTATTCTGAAAACGAAACGAAATTCAAATATTTGTCAAATATCCTTTGACTTCCCGAAAGTTACGTAATCCTTTCTTACAGTTTCAGCGGAACAAAAACTACCAGAGCAGCTCATAAATATTAACTCTTTGCACGTGCTACCAAACTGTAAAGTTTGGAACTTGCTGTGTTTAAACTGTTATATATTGCTTAGTAAGGCAACAAGTAATAGATTATTTCTGAATACTATAAATAGGTGTTAAGGAGTATTTTATTGTTATTAGTGGCAGAGGAATAGTGTTAAGGCACTACATTTCCCATTAAGATACTTATTTCCTCAGTTTTCATCGAGTTTTGTAGAGCGTGTTGAGTGGCGGAACTTAACGCTGCACGTTGTCTCGTTACCGTTAGTTAGCATTACATTTTTACTTTTTTTTAGCTACATACTTATAAGCAAGGACCAATACTTAACAAGGCTGTACATTTAATGTTGATCCACTACGATTTCCGTTCTAATTCCATTAATTCTAGACATTGCGAAATCAGTTCCTAAGTGAGATAACAGTATATTATATATATTATTATTATTATATATATTTAATATTCAATTATCTTAGTAAAACAAAATAAAGACTAAATCTCCCAACGGAGATGATGACAATATTAATATTTTTCTTAACAAACATATAGAGATTTTGACGTAACTTGTTTAAAGTCCACTATTCCACTGTACCATTGTGCCATAATGATCACATTTTTTTTAAAACTATAACTATCTGTTTCATTCGAAAGCTACAACTAATATAATTACAAACTGAAGTTTTCCGTCCTAAACAACTACACTAATAGAAGGGATATACTGAAGACCCCTCGTGCCTTTGCGGGTGAACCTTTTCATGGGCAACCCTTCCATTAGTACTGATGTTGTTATGTCATTTCGATGCTTTCAAATTTAATTTAAGGGACAACCACAGTTGGTATTTAGATAAGAAAACTTAGGGTGAATTAAGAAATTTTGGTCGATACGGTTAATATAGTTTAATTTTTATTCTGATTAAATATTTTTCATATCCTACATATAGTAGCAGGGTAGGCAGAGGGAACCTAATGTCAAGACACACCATTTCCTAATTCTTGCCAAATTTTTGAGATATTGTGTCTTGAGTAGCGGAATTGATAAAGATAAAGCGTTACGTTTAGTATCGCCACCTAATATGCCACTTTTTAGTTTTTTTATCCCACACATAGCAAGGTAGCCAAGTGGAACCTGGAAAACACTGTTGAGTGGTGGGACTCAAGGCCGCCGTTGGCCGCCCTTGTACCAGATTGTGAAAATGAAAATATGATATCCGTTTCTTTCTGCCCGAATTCAAAAAATACTAGGTTGACTGGCGGAATTCAACGTAGCACTGATTTTTAAGCAGAGAATGGAAATAAAAATAACTTATTGCCTGGATTGGCAATCGAGCCTACAACCATCGTATTTATAGCCAGTCTCGTACGAATACGCTAACGTTATTTGCACACACAAATTCGTCTCGCCAAATCCCTGCCTTTTACGACACTCGAAGCCTTTTTAGGGAAAATTATACGTGACACTCAGTTTATAAGTGCCAAAATATCATGAATGTAGATCTGATCTGTAAAAAATATCATAGTGTGTAAAATAATCATATTAGACGTGATTTTGTCTATTGAATATTTGTAATACGAAAAGTACTTTAGCTGCTTGATATATCCTTCACATAGTGAGTTAGGCAGAGAGAACCTAATGTCTAGATACTCCACCACTTCTATTTACCGCTCAAGTATCGAGATATTGCGTATTGAGTAGCGTAACTCAACGGCGGCTCAATTAGTCCGAGTAGAAATCGAACTCCCAATCTTGTTTATAACTTGAGCTTAACTTTGAACAGATATGTTCGTGAGAAGTTTTTTTTTAGTTTTTCAGGGCTAAGATTTTGTTAGTAAAATTGCAGGAGTGAGCAGAAGACTATTTTGATGGTGATGGGCACAGACTACCCGACCCTGCTTTTATTCCTACCTGACTACCTTTTATTCCTGCGCCCATGATCGAAACCACAATCATCACTCAGTCGACATTCCTACCTTAGTATTGTCGGTTTAGAGTGTGAACTATATAAAAACGTTTAAATTTTTTCGTTATGTACATTTTTATAGCATTCGAAACTGAAAAAAAAAATACAAAATTGACCTTTATTTTACTTCATATATAGACAATACAAATCAATTTTTAAAACTATAAAAAAATTATCATGCTATGTTATATGAAGATTTTGTATAATTTGATTTTGAATAATATGACAATAAGCTTAAGCGGGCAAAGCCGCGTGTGAGGCACTAGTGTTTAAATAAAACAAACACAGATATTTAACCATTTATTTTAACTTTTACACATACATTACGTATGTCTACATCACGACATCCATTTTAACAAGAATCTTAAAAACATATATTACCAATCTATTGACTAACAAAGCTTAATTATATTATTGCTCTTATTGTTTTATAATACATTATTTACAATTTTACAAGAAATATAATTAGGTTTAGACTTAAATATTATTTAGAAATACAATCTAAGTCTATTTCAAATGAGTTTTGGTATGTCAAAAAAGTCTAGAAGTCTCACATGAAAAATAGCGATATAACTTCGTTAAATAACAGTTTATACGAGCAGATCGAGGGAATGAGTGACAAAAGAACGATAAAAAGGATTTATGAAGTAAGAGAGATTGGTAAGGTAAATAGAAGAAGACCTCGGTTGATCTTCGAGAACACAGTGCTGAAGATACTGGAGGAAGGTCACCTCGGAGTACCACACTCCCATGTCATGTACATGAAGTGGTCGATTACCAAGTCGAGACATTTCATATCATGTTTTACGTTGGTATGAGAGCATCATTTTCATGCAAGGTAAACGGGTATGCATTTTCAAATCTCTCTTCTATCGAAAATCGGAAAGTGGGTAAATTTTTTCTTACTCTGCTTTTAATTCATAAAAGATTTTTATGAATGAAATGAATATGAAATAAATAAAAATAGATAGGACTTTATAGTAAATTATCTTCGTCAAACGCAATTTTCTTTGCCATGAAATTAGGACGTAAAGTGAAAGTTTAGTGTTTTCTTGTTTCTGCAAGAATTTCAAAAATCCAGATTTAGTGTTCTTTTATAATTGCCAAGGATAACAAAAAAAAATAGTTCTAAAATATTGAAATTTGAAATTTCGGCTGTAAGAAAAAGAATATAAAATTTTGACAAAAAAAAAAACAAGAGAGATGTAATTTCAATTTACAGAAGTTGGTTACAAAGGAAGAGTTTATAATAGATTTTTTGAATATCATTAAGTGTTTCAAAACAAATTATACAAACGTACCAAATATCATCTTGAAATAGACCCAGATAATTTATTATATATTTAATAGTAGCTTAATAAATGCGAAAGTATCATAAAATATAAACTATTTTTCTCTAAATGTGATACTTAATAGAAATTTGTTTTAAGTAATTGTGGGCAATTATATACAAATATACAAATTATTGGAATTAATGTTCTATAAAATTGATAGAGAAAAAAAAATAATTTCACGCTTTTTCTCGCAAGGTAGGTAGAGGGAACCCAGTGTCACGACATTCCGTTTCCTGTGCACCGTACAATGTTTTAGAAATGCGTGCTGAGTGTTACCATAGAGAGATAATTAAAAGATAAGAGTTGAACCCAAAATCTTCGCGCTTGCAGTCGGATGCTGTGCCACATATAAATGTACATACATACATACATACATACATACATACATACATAGCTTCACGCTTTATCCCTAGCGGGGTAGTCGGAGAACAGAGCGCAACGGTAGAGAACGCTACGGTCTCTACATACCTCTTTCGCCTCGTCTGTCTGTCACTGTCATCAACCTCTTCATACATGCCGAGGTCCTCTTTCCTCTAGTATCTTTTATACTGTGATTTCTTTCATCACTCATTCGTTCGACGTGCCCAAACCAGCTGAGCACGTTCTTCTATATTCTTACCGTGGCATCCTCGCCGGTACTTGCTAATCTATGTATCTCTTCATTGCGGATTCGATCAGCTAAGCTGACTTCGCATATTTAAGGCTCCGTTAACCCTTTTTCCGGTAGCATAACGCCTTTCCACATTCATCTCGTATATTCCATCTCTACTGAATATACTTCCCAAATATACCATTTCATTCACTTGTTCTAATGTCTTACCATTTACAATTATTTTGCATTCCGTCTTTTCTTCATCTCTTTCAAAATGATATAAATGTATTCATTTATTTTGCATTTCATACAAATACACTGGATTTAAAATTATATCTCCTTGAACCGTTAAGTTCTTATTTTGTGTACAGTTCAAAATATCATCACTCGAATCTGAAAGAGAGCACCTGACTTATTAAAAAATATATGAGGGCCATTCAAGCCACTCGAGACAGTTTACTCCACGATTCTTTCTTGTTAGATATTTATAAAATATCTCATTTGTATACAGATTCTGATTGCAAGCGCGACGATTGTGGGTTCGATGCTCGATCACTCGGTCACTCGGGGGAAAGAATTATTTTCATCTCCTTGCTTTGTTAATAAAACAAACGCGAGGTAGGTTTGTGCGTTCTGCTTATCCGCATATAGAAATGCAGGATACCGTGTCAAGGTAAAAAAAAATCTCTATGTATAATACTTTTATCTCCAAATCTATATGAATATCGTTTTTCATTGTTTAAAGTAATTTTCTTATGAAAGTTATTATTTTTTTAACTTAACACTGTATTATGTATTTCAGAAGCATGCATACCGTAGCAAGGATCTCGTATCAAGACAATTGTTCTCCATCTTTCTCTCTTCTCCTGAATTGGAGATATTGCTAGTTGAGTGGCGCATCTTAACGCTGCACTTTGTATATGCACATGTACCGTATGTAATGTATTTACTAGATTATGATATCCGTCAAAAAAATAATGTTGATACGAAAATTATTCCGGTATTGCATTTTTATGTTTATGAATATGCATTTGCAATGGAGTGAGTAGTTTTCTGTAATTGTTACATGAGTTAAACCGAAAAAAATATGAAATGAGATTATCAACATTAATATTATTATATTTATTTTGATTCAACTCGGGTAAATGAATCGTATTCCTTACCTCGCTCTGATAACAGGTAGCGCATCTTTAAGTTTTCCCATTCACTTCGCAATGTTACGAAAACTGGGTGAAAAATCAGGAACGGAGAAAGTTCCCTCTGTTTTTTCTACTGTATACATATATATAAAGAAAAACATATTTAAACACAATCAATTTGTAATGTTTTCTATGTATATGGAGCTTTATATTTAAGTAATATGTAAGAAAAATAGCTTATAATAGCGAAACTCAGGTCTTATATAAACATAAACTATTACATAAACTTAATTTACATAAGCCCTTTATTCTATATACAACTTAAACACTACAGCCAATTGATATCTAAAACACTTAGTGATTACGTATTTCTTTTCCCCATTTGCAAATAAATTTTATATAACTACTATTTTTTATATAATATTGTATTTTATAATATATATAAATAATTATACAATATGTATATTAAAACTAAATTCAACTACAAATTAAATGAAGCTTATTAATATAAGTAATGAGGCAGTCAGTATAAAAGTGTTCTAACCCCTTTTTATGTTTATATTTAGATAAGTGTTTTTATATTATAGAAGTTGTTTTAATAAAATTCTAGAGGCCACCCGCAGTCGTTTGCGAGTACTTCACGATCATTTTCAATTTCGAGGCATTGTTTGTGTTGAGTGACAAATTGAGGGAAAACTTAATAAAGTTATTTTTTTTGTATTAATAGTCGTTTTCATAGAACATAATGAATTTTAAAATCCTTTAAATTACTTTATAAAATACTACATTCTCCACCTTCCGCCAAAATTTTAGACATTGTATGGAGATTGACGGAACTCAACACCACGTTTTATCTCAGTCTCAGTCAGGAAATGAAAATAATTTTATTTCCTCCTAGTGGGTATCAAACATACAACCATGACGCTAACAATGAAGGATTCTGACCAAAATTACAAATACATAATATAAGCTATTAGAGTAATTTTAATATCATATATTAAAGATGACAAATGATTCAAATATTCAGGTACATAAGATCATTTATTAAGATCAAACGTGCCGCTTATCATTGGATGACTCTACATTTTGTCCCGTTATTAGGTTTTCTTTAAGAAATTGTGAGAGCACTTTTATATTGTCGGCCTCATAAAATACCCTATAGTTATATCACAATAACACTAAGTATTAATTAATACTCTAAAACTAAAGTAGATAATTATGTAGAGTCAAACAAAATAATAAGGAGGGTAATCAAACTAAGTACGCTATCAAAAAGTAGGAGGAAAAATTAATAAATATTTGTTTAATATGTCAAAATAAGTATTTTTATATGTAAAGAGATTATTAAACAATAAAAACCTTGTTTACCAAAATTACCTATTTTCAGTCACGTGACATCGCATGTTAAGTTACAGTTAAACTGGAATTAGACGGTCACTTGACTTTGGAATTGGATTTATTGTATCGGAAAACCGTATTTATAGATTCAATCACTTAATTGTTTTCTATATATATATTTTTATTTCTGAGCTCTATCTTCTTGTAGAAAGTGTTTTTTTGAACGGTATAATATTTATTTGCAATTTATTGTCCCTTCATTTTTAACACGCATATATTAGCTCGAGTCTAGGTTCATGTGCTCCATGTAGCATTTTTCTATAGATTTTTTTTCAGAGGTTCTTGAGTTTCATTTGGCAAAATAAATTTCCATTAATATAATTTAATAATAATACCAAAAAAAAACTTAAACATAAGACTATCTATATGAAAAATTATGTGCAATCTACTGTTTTATGCAATAACTATTCGAATCATAGTTAAATAACTAGAAATACAAGGTCATGACGGACATATATTTAACATAGTACTTAACATTTTACTAGGACACTTTAATACTCTATCGTACATTTAGAGAGTAAAAATACTTATCTATTTGATGACATAGAGTTCAAATCCTTATGTTATTGCCGTATTATGAATATTAATAAAACATAAATTATTATTAACGTAATAACGCTAAGTATTATTATGTATATTCAATAGTTATTTTACAGAAAAGAAATACACAAAAACGGTAAAGGAAGGGTAAAACATCTACCTTATCATTATTTTCACTATAATCACTAACATTTGTTTTCTATCAAAATGATTTATATGAGGAAATATACTGTAAAATGTATGATAACATACGTAAATATAGAGTGTAAAATAGAGCTTGCTATATATAAAACGACATAAAATTTCGAATTTTACAAAAATTTCTATGATGGTATAAGTACAACAGCAAATAAGGTACCGTCTGACATAATTAGCTACGTAAAACTGCTGATAAAATGATATTGTATACAGTCCTCTGTTTCTAACTACCTATTCTAAATGTGGGTAAAGTAGAACAAGCCTTATTAAATAACTTGGTAAAATATTGCCTAATAATATTGTAACTAATGAAAATTATTGCTTTTATTGATTCCTATAGATGTCGAATTTATATTGACTTGAATTTAAAACTGAACTGTCTATGGAAAAATTCGTTGTGTTGCATATATGTTTGTATGTTTTTATTCATTTGGGATAACTTTGGTTACTAAAACAATCCTTTGGTTTTTAATCGTGTATATAAATTGATAATATCTTAGACTTACTGACGATTAACATAGAAGTCTCATAAAAATCACTTTTAGGACAAAAAATCTAAATTTTCCTTATTCTGAGTGAAATAGAACCTACACACATCCAGGTTATAATTAAAAGGCTTACGGTTTGATAGACAATGTGTTGGTGTATAATTATAATGCAATACGAGTAAATACATATACAATCGCGAGACAGGGCTTCAATAGATTGTTATATCATCATCAAAGCAAGCGATATTCCCAACGGCACTTGCTTAGTTTATACTTAATATATGTCGTGATTGAGTAATGCTTCGTTAAATTGTCGATTACAGTAATACATAATAGATATTATGTTCAAAAATGTTCATCTTAAATTTTAAATCAAAATTACATATTTAATATTGAGACTTTCTCCTTTTTGATGTTGTTTAAAAGTAAAAATGAATGTAGAATATATTATACTTTACGTTCATTTTTAAGTCTTGTTCTTGTCTAACCAAAGCTATCTTAAAGAGATGATAATATAATCTGTATTTCGTATTTAAATGTCATTGCAATTGTATTTTAAAACAAGTGCTTATAATAATTAATAGGATAATTTATACTTATAAAGCATATATTTTATATACATATCTAGATCTACACGATGTATCCTATTTAGAACTTTAAAAAGGTTTAAATAGAATTTATAAACATAGTTAATATATAAGTTCATAAAATTAGCCTTTCATTTTTCTACATAGAGATCTATTAACAAATATTTAATATTCTCTCTCATTTATTTGTCTCTATTGACAAGGAGCGCCGTTGAGTTCCGCCACTCAACACGCAATGCCTCCAGAATTTGGCGGGAAGTCGGTTTGAAGTGTCTTAATAGAAACAGAGTGTCATAACACTAGGTTATCAGGTTTCTCTGCCCATCCTGCTACGTATGGGATACAGCAGGTACTAAAAAAACTCTATTAATAATTTAAATTGTACTACGTATAGTAAATGCAAAGTGTAGATCTAGAGGCATGCACTTATCACACAAAGGATGCCGTTCCAGTATCCTTCCAACAGCTAAAACAGCAAGGTAGAGCGCACATTAGAGTATTTTTGAATGCGTCTCGAAAGTCGCGGTTGAAATATGCATATATTAGTGGATTCAGTGCTGAATTGAAGTAGCCTATCCAGAAAAGTACGCCAACTACTATAGGTGGGGTTTGACACGGTTCTCCACAGACGTTTGTTGTCACGTACCTGGGAATAAAATATAATTATTATTGAATTTATTTTTTTTAATACCGCTACAAATACGTTGCTACGTCTGTTGTCAATTTATTGGCATATACTCGTACGATGGTTTATTTAGCATAGTTTAATGAGTTAGAGAGAGAAGAGTTAGAGAGTAAGAGTGCTTGTGACAAATATAAATACTAGTTCCGCGTATGTATGTAAATTGTACAAACAGATTTTAGATTACTTGTTATATTAATTGGAAATTGATTATTTAATATTGTAAAATTACATAAAAAAAATTGCAGTTTATTTGTGACTTTACATTTTTTTAAACATAATATTTTTATATTAAAAATTACCAAAGAAAAAAAGGTAGCCAGCACAGCAAAAACACGCCAACAATTATCCCTAGTGTACGCGCAGCTTTATGCTCCGCCCTCCATGACTTGCCAGCCGCTCGTAGCGATGCACCTACGAATAATGAAATATTCATTAGTATCATAATTAATTGTATATTGTATTATGCGATGTTTTGTTATTGTGTGAATACTATAGAATACACATTGAGGACAGTCGTGGCGCTGTGGCACAAAGTGGGATTGTAAAACCGACTGGTTGTGGGTTCGATCCCCACTCGAGGAGATGAAATATTTACTTAAATTTATATTTCCATTTCTTCGCTCTCGTGTCGAGGCAAACACACCACTCAACACGCAATGCCTCCAAAATTCGGCAGAAAGTGGGGAACCGGAGAGTATTAACACTAGGTTCCCTCTGCCGACCCAGCTGTGTGAGGGATATAGCATGAAGCTAATTTAATTTTTTTTACTATAGAATATGGAATAGAATTTATATATGCAAAACGAATTGTATCCCGCCACTTCGTGCGCAATGTGTAAATTATAAAATTTGAAAAGTTTATAATTTCGGGAAATCTTATCTCGGCGCTCCTCTAGATTCCATAGAACGCTAAAAATTGGCAAATACATGTATTTGCCAATTTTTAGCGTTTGATACTGCCTACTTCCTATATGCGTTTTCTGTCAGTGACTCAGTAATGATAAGTAATACAATTTTTTTTATAAAAATTTAAATTTTGTTAAAATTTTGACATTTTTTGATCTGCTATCGAGATAATGAAATAAACTTGTGTCTCGTCGAGCATTATAAGACTTAAAATCATTAGCATGGATGACTCTGTAAAGTCTCTATGAGACTACTGTGCCTGCAATGTATGTCTGTCTACTGGCATTTTTTTTTAAATTTTTCGATGAAAATCAAAAAAAAATATTTATAATATATCTTCATAAAATTACCATATTTTAATATAACATTGGTTTTAATTACTATACTCATAAAAAATGCAAAATTTTTACATAATATCATCAACTTGGTACTTGTAGTCTAATCTAACTTTACTCAGTGAGAATATATTGAAAATGAGAGTAAGAAAAATCTATTACGTCAAATTGAAGAGACGCTCAGAGAAATGCAAGTCTACAATTTGCATATCGATGTTCCACAGCGGCAATTTTATATACAGCTTATTGGTTAGCATTATTTTATGTTTTATGTAGAACCATTGTGGTAAAGCTAGCATGTGTTAATATGTTTTAAATTTTAGAACACTTATTAAATGAAACTAATTTAACCGGATTAATTGCGTATATTTAAGATTTTTACATTTTTGGAAACCCGACGTTTCGAACACTTTACAGTAGTCCGTGGTCACGGGTAGACTGAGGTGGCATTCGTCTGTCAGTTGATATAATTATCATATCAAATTACCGCCAGCGATTTCTTAATTGCCTCGCGTACTGCCCTGGATTCCTGCAGAATGAGCTGATAGTATCTTGCCCTCTGGTATGGTGGGTTTAAGACTTCAATGATTTTATTAGTGGGTCCCAGGTGGTAGAAAGTTTCCAGCCATCCTCTCTATTGAAATTAGGATGTTTTTGTATTTCAATAGCCTCACGGATCATCCGAGGAATGAATCTGTTTTCCTTAGCGAGGATTTGAGGATTATCAAACCTAATGTAGTGGCTGGGTTTTTCCGCAGTATGCTCACACACAGCTGACTTCGATACATGCCCATTCTTGATATCTGAGATGTGTTCCTTCACCCTAACACCGATGCTTCTCTTTGTTTGACCAATATATGATAAGCCACAGTCACAGTCTAGTTTGTATACACCTGCACTCTGTAAAGGAATATTACTTTTTATTGGTCTCAAGAATTGGCTCACTTTCCTGTTAGGCTTGAATATGGTTTTTATTGAAGCTCTTCTTAAAATGTTGCCAATACTGTCTGTAACCCCCTTCACATATGGTAGAAATGCCGGCTGTCTCTCTACTGTGGGTGGCTTGTTGGTATTCTAATAAAATCATTGAAGTCTCAAACCCACCATACCAGAGGGCAAGATACTATCAGCTCATTCTGCAGGAATCCAGGGCAGTACGCGAGGCAATTAAGAAATCGCTGGCGGTAGTTTGATATGATAATTATATCAACTGACAGACGAATGCCACCTCAGTCTACCCGTGACCATGGACTACTGTAAAGTGTTCGAAACGTCGGGTTTCCAAAAATGTAAAAATCTTAAATATACGCGATTAATCCGGTTAAATTAGTTTCATTTAATATGTGTAATAATCGTGAAAATCAAAGAACTTATTATTTTAGAACGCTGTTTTTTAAGTGATCTAGTTTGGTTTTATAGAATATATATTAGTTTTACAAAAGGAGTATTTGTTATCACTTTCTATAAGTAAATAAGTTGTAAATAATAAATTGGTTCTGTGTTGAGTAGTGATGTACCTCTACAGGTATTTCCTGAATTCTGAGGAGATGATTTATATTCTGCTTACTTAAGTGCGAAAGATGTATGAAAATATAAGAAAATGTCTGATTATTATAAAAATACTGTAATCTGTCGTTTACAATATAGCAAATATCACGATCCTTTTTGTATTGACTCTACATACATGTAGTGACAAATATTTTTTTTGGTTGTTTATGTAAAGAGAAACCTAACCAAATAGAACTCTTAATATCTATCCATCAATATGGAATAATGTGCTTGTAAACGGCTACCTAAGGGTAGATAAAGATCCTAATTTTAAAAATTTGGTCATATTTTTAGAAATATTTTATTTTAACCTCATTTCTATTTTTCCTTTACCTAAGGGTAGATAAAGATCCTAATTTTAAAAATTTGGTCATATTTTTAGAAATATTTTATTTTAACCTCATTTCTATTTTTCAGAGCCATATTACGTAGACGCACGTGGCGCAGTGTGTGAAAAATCGACTGGTTATGGTTCGATCCCCAATCGTGAAAATTAAATATTTATTTATATTTTTATTTCTTCGCTCTGGTTTCGAGGAATAATGCCTCCAGAAAAAAAGCGAAAAATAGGGAGCGGAGGGTCTTAACATTAGGTCCTTCTGCCTACCCTGCTATGTACGGGGGAACAACGTGAGGCTGATAAAAAAAAACGTATATACGTACAGTTATAAGTATCTAAAAGAAAATTGCATTTGCTATTGTACTCGAATACTATACTTATGACAATAATAATGCACTAGCCATACAATGCGTTTATTTCTTTTTACAGCAACTAGCTATTGGAAAGCACTGAGATTGAAAGTTAGAGTGACTTAAAAGCTCGTTATGTTGGACTTTGAAGTTTGTCATTAGCAGAAATGTAAGCTTAGTTATATTTTTTTTCTACTCTGATGAATTATTATTTTTTGAATAGTTATAGCTATTTATTTTACTTACAAGTAAGTTACAAAAAAAATTATGTATGTAGTACATTATGTAGTTATTATATAGATGTAATATGAGGCATTACGAGTTTTCGCTAACTCAATCTTATGAGTCACATAAAAACAATGTTCTACAAAAACATCCTTAAAAACCTATAAAAAAATCCGTGGTGGTATATGTCTATCCCTGAAGGTTGAACCACAGTAACCTTTTTAATATATTTAATTTAAATTTAAATTTATCGGGTTATTGTTTATATTTTTTGTATAATTTGAGATTCATCCTTATCAAAATATTTATAATAGTCACCTATAGCATTTTATCTAGATTGAAATTACACTTTACAGTACATCATTGTAATTAATATTTTAGGAGATATTAATCTCCTACAATGATGCTGCTTCAAAATGACCTAGTCTACAAGTCACTCAGTGCGTGAGGCTTGATTAAGGTACGACCGACCCGAACAGGTAGAGGACGTTGACGGTTTTGTAAATTTTCATACATTTTCAATCTACTGTTAATGATTATTTGGTTATTTGCTATTAATATTAATTTAAGTTAATTAATATTATTCTTCGTTTCTCTTCCCTTTTTTGATTAATAGATTAGTTAATCTTTTTTAAATTTCTAACTAAATCAATTTGGTTAATTTTTGATTTATTCGGTTAAAAAATATTTATTTTATGTTGATAATATAAATAATGTAGCTGGTATTATTATTTTTTTTAATAATATTTGATTATATTTGCTTATTATTTTTTGTTCATTGCAATTATTTAGATATTTTTTCTAAAAACAAAAATTCCCAGAAGTTATGTTTACTTATTACTTTGTGTTAATTTTAAATAACTAAGTCTTTTTTGTTATTTTTAATACCAAGAATTTCCTTTACGTACATTTACTTATTTTGTTTGTTCATTTCAATTACTCAGGTATTTCTTCTAATATTAAGAATTTTATTTCCGTTACTTACGTCTTCTTATTATTTTCAGCTTATTTTGATTTAAGGCTTACATTTTCTTACTAAACCTGATGAAAACTGAAAACTATTTCATAAATATATTTAATAAATATTCGTATAGTTCAAGCGGGCGAAGCTGCGCGAGTCTGCTAGTAGTATTATATACTCACACACATATTAAAATCTGATTTCGTAATTATCTTTATTGAATGATTAATAGTGAAAGATTCAGATTCTTTTTTTGTGTCATACTTTATCTAATTGAGCAAAAAATATATATATTTCTTAAGTTTCATTACGAGATTTTTCATGTACTTGCAAAAGTGTAATAATTTACTACTAAACTTTTCAGAAACAGCCTATTTCAATTGAATTAAAATTTCTCATACATTTGTGATATTTCATTGAACCATACAATCACTTATATAATTAAAAGTTTCTCACTCATAAAAATATCGTAAATAATTTCATATGGATCTGAAATATTTTATCTTTTCAAGTAGATTAGAGTTACATAAAATTAAAAAGTTGTGAAAAAGTTATTTTGAACTTTATTCTGAAGTGGTAGAATTTTGTGTCAAATAGACAGTAGTATCCCCTGGGAAGGCTGTGGAAGCCGGGTCGTTTAGATTCATTTGCTTGGATAAAATCAGTTTGACAGTTATATATAGAAAGTTTTACTCTATGTAGAGTTCAATCTTCGAGGTCCGTCAATATTACTTTTCTTGCTGAAAAATCACTCATTGATTATGCTACGTATAAAACATTTGCAAGTAAAAGGTGCTCAGAGATGAATGATATATATTGCCATTGAAATTTTTCACGTTGCATTCTTTTTTTTTTAATATAACTGGAAATTTTTGAAAGAAATTTTACTGAGATTTGATAATTATATTTATTTAGATACTATTTGCAAATAAAATTATTCTTCTTTACATTTATATAGAGATTTCTTATAAAGATTTACTACGATCTTTGTACATATGATGTCTTTTATGAAGATTAAATGAATAATGAAGACTGACACAATAAAAAAAATTATACGTCTCTACTAAATAGTATTTAAAAATTTCCTCTATAAAATTTCAAAATAGATATTAATATTCAAATAATTAAATAACAAGATAAATTTCTAAGTATGTGCTATGAATATTTTTTAACTAAAATAACAATTTTGCCTCGTATATAAATTTTAATGAAAACTCGTGTATAAAAGATAACAATCACATTACGAACAAACTTCAAAGAGATTTATCTGATTTTAAAATGTCGGACCATATTCATTCACACGAAGTATCGCTTATCTTTGTGTTTCATTACTGATTTGATATTTTAATTTATGACCCAATTAAAAAAAACAATTTTGATATTTATGCTAAAAGTTGGTTAAATTACACTAAATTATATTATACTAAATTAATAATTATTATAATATACTAAATTATAATTAGTAATTATACTAAATTATAAGGTGTAGAGCAACCATTGAGAAATGATCTCAATATTCAATTAGCTTCAGGTTTCAGTGCCTTGACAAGTATGCCGTTATTTTAACAGCGTCCTGATTTTACTAACACTTTATTAAACTTAGCGCTACTAATATAAAATACACATGGAAGCCTTACCTTGAGAGTTTAGTTCAGTTGCTGCTTTGGCCAACTCTCGTGTAGCTACAGCGGACGTGCAACTTGGCCTCCAACCACTAGGTGGTTGCCCACTGGATGATCTTTTGTTAGAACCGCCAGAGCAGTATCCAGAACTAGCCGTGTCACAGCTGATATTCACAGATTTTCTTGGACTGGCTTCTTTACTTGGACATATATCCCCCAAAGCCATTACGACTTCTCCACCTAACTCAGTTTCTTCAGGTCCAACTTCAGTGAATGTACTATAGTTTGGACTTATGTCCGATGGTCTTCTATCAGGATGCAAGTAATGCGAATGATGGGCACTGTGCGATGTGTGTTTTATATGAACAGAATTGAGCAAAATATTTGAGGACGTTCTCGTCAACGCTTCTCTTTGTCTTATAGCTTCCCTAAATATCTTACAATACATTGATATCATTACAACACTTGGTATCCAGAAAGAGACACTAGATGATATTATTGCATATACCATGTTGACTTTGAACATACAAATATCTGGATGAGACTTTCTCTCTTGACGATGTTGTTCTGTTGTATACCATCCCATGAAAATTGGAACAAAACTAATAAAAGCTGGCCAGAGCCAAACATTCGCAAGCATGAAACACACCGTTTTATGAGTCATTGTAACAGGATACTCTAATGGCCGAACTATAGCATAATATCTATCGACTGATATACAACACAAGTGAAGAATAGAGGCGCTGGAGAAATAAACATCAAGAGAATTGAAGATATCACAGACGATAGGGCCGAAAAGCCAAGTGTCAGTTAGTTCAGCTGTCGCGTTAAACGTCATCGCGCACAAAGCAACCAATATATCAGCGACGGCGAGACTGACGACGTAATAGTTGGTGATGACTCGAAGTTTCCGGTGACGGTGGACAGATATGATGACGAGAGCATTTCCGAGGAGAGCTCCAAGAATGATTGTGATGAAGACGAGTCCTTTGAGGATAAGTGAGATAGTATGCCAGGTTTCGGGCGCGGCAGGTGGCAGCGTTGAGTGCAATTCGTGGAGTAACGCTGGCTCCGTACCGCGCCCGCGCACGTCTACCTCCCCCCGCAGAGCGCCATCTGTTGATAATTTAAAAGTGTTAGTAATATCATATTATTTTTATGGATCTAGTATTAGTGTGTAATTTCATTTATTACGCAAATATTTTGTAATATGGCGGAAAGTATTTGAGTTGTACATTTCGTACAAACCAGTTAACCAGTTTTTGCTTTATTAAATAACATATTATAGCTAACCCATTTGACATATTGCAAGTTGTAAATTTAAAACAACTCAAAGCCAGGATTTTGCTCGAGTGGAGTTTGGGCCACTTCCATCACATTTACTAACTATTTACAATCAGATGATGTCTTTGCGCCATGATGGACGCAATTAATTTTCAATATTGTAATATCGAAGAAATATCAGACTAAGTGCAAATAAAATGTTTACGTCTAAGTTTTTCTAAAAAGGCAAATAATAAGATACTTATAAAGGAGCACAAAGGAAACTCAAATTTCATGTAAAGCAAGTTTTAATGAGGGGCTTGAGAATGCAGACACTCGTCAAAAACATCTCGGCTGCTGTTGTACAGTTTTCTATGATAGACAAAGTCATACTGAAAATCATTTTCTACATACAATACTACTTTAGTTCTTTTGTTTCATAAGACACTTTAATACTCTGTGGGGAGTTCATACTATTTGCTGAAAAATGTAAATGCAAATATTATTTTTTTTAGTTATCTTCATTGTTTTTTTTATTTCGCGTTGTAGCAGGTTAGGCAGGTTTAGACACTATTTTCCCTCACGCACCGATCCCACGAAATGTAAAATTTTCGAGACATTGTGTGTTGGAAGATGGAACACACAACGGGGCTTTATCGCTTTATTTTGTTTCACCAGAGCGACAAAATTAAAATTATTCATTTCTCCAAGTGGGAGTCGAATCCACAACCGTCGTGCTTATAGTAGGATACCTGTAACACTGTCCTTAGATGAAACGACTTTTTATTTTTCATTTCTGTGTATAAATGTTGTCAGAGGCCAGTCGTGGCGTAGGGGCCAAGCGTGTGACAGTAAACTTACTACGCTTCTTCGATCTGTTGGCGCTGGTGAGTTCCACCAACACACAATGCCTTCAAATTCAACGAAAAGTGGATTGTCTTAACATTAGAACATTAGTCTCCCTCTGCCTACCTTGTAGGACGAAATAAATTTTTGTATAGATTTTTTTAACACGATTCGATTTTTTTCATAGAAATTGGTATAAAGTTATATAAAAAATAAAACAACATCTGGTAAAAATCTCGCCGAAAAAATATTGTTTAAAAAAATATGTACTGGAAACGTCGTGTTAATTTAAGCAACACGCGTGTGGCCGCTGTCTAATTTGTCAGTGTAATGCAAAATAAATATTACTCGTTTTCGTCAACTACACGCTAAATTTGAATATAGCAGGATAATAAGACCTGTTAGTAAGTAACAAGATATACATATTATAGAGTATTAAGACACTCTATAATATGTTTATCGTGTTATGAATGGGTAAGATTAAATATATAATTAATGGGAGATTCTATGTAATTCAAGTGACAACAAACACCTGATGACGAGCTTCACACCTGTCCTCAGTAAAGTGCTTAATGTTCAGATGTATACATATATAACATATTGTTGTTATTACATATACAACAATATGTTATGTATGTATACGTCTTACGTTGTGTTACATGAACATAATAAATTATTTATATTTTATTTTCAGGTTAAAGCATTATTTTAATTACTATACTATTCCTCTATAGAACATGGTAGATAGATAAAAACGAACGTCAAGATACATGGCGGAACGTTGATACGTGAGGGAACTCTACGCTGTACTTTGTCTAACTAGAACTGAAAATGTAAATAATTCATTCCTTCGAATCGAAATCGAAACCCAGAACCATCGAAAATACAGGAACATGTACTTTAAATTATCCGTATATTGTATATTGCATGAATTATTTTTTATTCTGCATATAGCTGGGCAGAGGGAACCCGGGAATTTAGTATTATGCACCCGGGAATTTGAAATTTTGAAATGTTGAACTTACGCTTTTCGCTGAATTCTACAGGCATTGCGTGCGTGTTAAGTGGTGGAACTCAACGCCGCGCTATGCCTCGCTATCAGAGCGATTACATTGAAATATTAAATATTTTATTACCTCGATTGGTAATAGAATCGAGAACCTATCGCGTTTTCAGTCCCGCATTATTATGAGTACATTATGACTATAACATGCATATTAAACATATATCTTTCTGAGTATTCGCAATTTAGTAATAGTTAGAATATAATAAATTAGTGCTCATTAAGCTCTAACTGTTACCCACTGAAACTAATATCTGTAGGCTCAAATCAAATTAGAGTCGTTATATGTAATGTTATTAATAGATGTAGCTCCATATTGTGTAGCTAGTGCTACGAAATATTAAATTTTCGTAGCATTACCTACGAAATCTGAAAATCCCTATATTTCCATAAATTTCTCATACTGTGAGAATTTAATGCATGAAGATATTAGTGATAAATTATCCTGTTCTCGACTTTCATTTGGCGGAGTCTAACGCCGCACTTGGTTGGCCATAATGGAAAAACGAAAAAACACGCCATATCCCGCATGTAGTAGGGTAGACCGGGAAAGGCTAGTGTTAAGGCACTCTGTTACCCACTTTCTGTCGAAATTTACAGGTTGTAGGTTCAAATCCAATTCAGGGCTATAAATTATTTCCATTTTCTCTGATAATGATAGCAGAACAGTGCAGCGTAAAAGCGTACATAAAAAATACCAAAAAACATTTACAAACAGTACATATTTCATGAATTGATTTACTGTATTATATTGAAATAAACTTGAAAACCTCGAAACAGCTATTCACTGAACAACTTGTTTTAAATGTCATATCAATCAATCATAGCTTTTTTATTTACTATAAAAAAATATCACTTTTAGTATGAGACCCGTACATTCATAAAGCTTGTATAGAATAGTTTTACGAACGTCCGGCTCTTACATTGAAAGTGATATTTTTAACCAAAAAAGGATGTTTCTTTGTATATATGGCGATTGTAGATATTGGTCAGTTACAGACATATAATGATAATACATAAAATTTACAATAATTTATTTATGACTTATATTATTTAAGATATACATACGTATATAATAGATATAGACTTTTTTCTTGAGATGTGTGTCCAAGAATGCGATTGTAAAACGCGATACTTGCGGGTTAGATACCCACTCGAGAGAATTAAGTATTTAAAATTTCCTCGCTCTGTTTACGAGGCAAAGCGCGACGTTGAAACTGTTCAACACGCAATGTCTCAAGAATGCGTCGAAAATGGGGAACGAAAGTTAATGGGAACGGAGCGTCTCAACTTTAGGTTCCCCTTACCTACTCTGTTATATGTAGGATAAAGTATGAAGTTGCAAATACATAGATACATACATAATTCGAAATTTATTTATTATTTCAACAACTCCATATAACTAAATCCCTAAATTTAAACTTAGTTACCAACTTGAGGACAAACAAGAAATAATTCGAAAATTACGTAACAACCAAACCGCGGGACAATGGCGGTAAATTCAACGTCAGGTAATTCAGTTTCTCATTCCCATTCAATATTGGTTGGGGAAGTCGTTCATTTGAAATTGTAAATGCGCTGAAACACTTTGGAAATGATTACTAACTACAACGTGACAGTGGGTAGCTTTGTTTGGCTTTTAGTGCTTTTTCTATGAATGTATGAATATGGGACGTCATTGTAGTCCATTTTTTTTTTACTAAAGCATAAATTTTAATACAAACATAGGCTAAACAAAGTAATGTTGAAATATTCTCTCTGTATTCGGACTAGTTGTCTGTATTGCGGATATACTGCCCTAAGAAAATTCGCCATAAGAAAATTTTATAATTGTCATTTAGTGATTATTCCTAAGTGAGTAAGAGGATTTGCGATTTAATTTGTAAAACAATTAGAAACTAAATAGATAATTAGTAACGTGGCGTTCAGTACCTCGTAAAACATGCATTGCGACGAGGATTTGGCGGAAAGAGGGAAACGGAATTGTTTTAATACTAGGTTCCCAACTTTCCTTTCCCTTCTGTATACCCTGCTATGTGTGTTGGGTACAGCGTGAAGCAAAAAAAAATGTAAATATACTAATAGACCACGTAATGCGCAGCGGCACAGCGTCGGACAGTAAACGTTATGGTTGTTTGGGTTTGATTTCCACGCGAGAGAATGAATTATTAATTGAGTGAAAAGTGGGGAACGGAGTGTCAATTCATTAGATACAGCCTGACGCTAAAAAAATTGATAAAAATGTTTGCAGTTTTGAATTTACGAGGGTAAAATTTATCGTTAAACTATTTAACGAGGCTACCTTGGGAATGTATAACTGACAACTTGATAATTTTGAATGTCACTTGGGTAAAAAAAATCGTATTTAAAATATTTTCAATTGTACTATCCCATACAATAGTAAAGTATTATAAATAGTAATAATAATATTATGCCTCCAGAACTCGGCGGAAAGTCAGGAACGGAGTGTCTTAACACTAGGTTCCATTTGCTTCTCTGATTTATTTTATTTTTATTATTATACTAGCACGTAATGCCCCTAAATATACAGGATAGGATAGATTATCGCATCGTATGTAGCAGGTATTACAAAAAGATTTAGATATTTGAATTTGAATAAGTAGCTGCAATATTCTTTTTTGAAACGTTGATTAGCGGAACTGAACGCCGCGCTCTATCTTTTATCTAGAACCGAATGAAAATAATTTACTCTCTTGGGGATTTCAGCCCACAGCGCTCGCATTTGCAATCAGAGGCTGAGCAAATTTATTATTTTTTTTAAATCAATGAAGTCAATGTCAAATAATTGTATTTTCAAAATTTATCAAAATGTTTAATGGGAGAAAATTGATGCTTAATCTTGATGATAGAGTATGTTTCATTTCATCAAAATTGTAATACTATGTTAGTTACATTGATTTTCTAGCAATACCGTTCGTTGTTCACCTTTCATCCTATTAGGTGGAGATAAAAAGTGTCAAACCCTTGTCTATTACTTTCCCTACATATTGCTTTCCTCGATTTAGTTAAAAAGCTCCTCAACGTCACGTTGATTTAGTTATAAATATACAGAAAAAAATGGACTTTTCCATTTTTGTTCTAATATATATTACTAGCGGCCTGACTCCGACCGACAGCGGCTATGCTGGATTAAGCTACACGATTATTTATTTTATTGCTCGAATAGTCTTCGTGTTCTAATATATACTTACATTGCATTTTAGTGACGTAAAGTTTGATTTTTTAAAATATCTTAGGATACAAAATAACCTACACATACATATTTAGAAAACGTATAATAATTTGAACATAGCGGGACTCGAACCCGGAACCCTGAAGGCGCTAAGTATGTATTTTTCTTTCCTAAATAGGAATAACACTTAAAAAAATATTAAAAATAACCTATATTAATAAGAGATAATAATTATTGAAGCGCAAGGTTACAGATGTGTGACATGCACCTCAAGAATTCAGATACTGAACAAAAAAAACATTTTCGAAAATATATTTTTATTAATACTTTTATATATAAAAATAGCCATTGTGAGTCAACCGACTGAAAATATACATACAAATATTTTACTACAAATAAATAGCCTGTCATGATACAGCGTCAAACGTTAGTTATACATACAATTCCCACTCGGAGAGATTAGTTATTTTAGAGCAAATCTCTGGTACAAAAATAAAAGACAGCGTTGAGTTTTGCCTCTCAGCCTGCAATATTATTATATACAATACATATAATCGGTGCGTAGGAAACGTAGTGTCTTTACACTCCTTTCCTCTCAGTACTCAGCTACGTGCGGGATACGGTGGTATTGTATGTAAATGTATGTAAAATAAACAGACGAAATGAAAACCACAGTACAACATTTTGATAGTGCATTCTAAATATTGTATTGTAACTAAGCCCGTAGTGAAAGCTCAAAGCACTTTATCAGCTTAAAAGTGCTAAGTTGTAGAGAGCTTTGTGGTCGAATGTTGCGCTTTCGGCGGATTTGCAGGTGGAAATACATGAAGTAACTTGTTCACGTTGAAATTAAATTAAAATACTGTGTTTTTTGAGCAGACCACGGATTGTTTTTGCGTTTTGTGTTATTTATGTTAGTTAATCTTGGTTTAGGCCATCGTGGAGCGCTAAGATAACGTTTTGTTGTAAACACGATGGTTATACGTTCGTCGCTAAGTCGGAGAAATATATTATTTTCATTTTGCCGCATAGCCTGTGTGTGGCGTTGAATTCAACGGCACACACAGGGTATGCGGTATTCATTCAAATTCTGGAAAGCGAAGACCAGAGATTCTTAACTTTGGTTATGCCTACTTGAATACTTCGATATTCAGTGTGTGTGTAGTAAAAAAAAATTCTGTTATAATTATTTTCGTAATTTAGAGGAAAGAGAGAGAGAAAGAAGTAATACAGCTTTCCATTGCTCTGAATTTTTGATTTTATTACATTGAGTGGCGATTATAATATAGCGTTGACGCTCACTTATTAGTAAGCTTGATTGACTAAATGAAAACTATTTAAACATTTTACCAATTTTTGAATCTATTACGGTCGCGCTAACTTTATTTATGATATAAGTATATGAAATATTTTTTATATGTTGTATTGATATTATAAATTATATTATATATCATAAATTACTTACAATAATTTTTTTTAAATGAAAAAAATTCTATTGCTAATAAAAATAAATAGTGAAAGGTGAAGGTCAGTATAAAACCGCAGCTTACAATATTCATTGAAACAGAACTCATATTATGTATTAAGCAAGTACTAATAAGAAGCGGCCCCCGCGCGGCTTCGCCTGATTAAGCTTTACAAGTATTTATTTCTTTAAGTTAAAAAAAAAATACAAAGTATGGTGAAACATACTGTTATGCATAAACCGTAAATTAAGTCTTTTGGGTAATTATTTGATTTTGCATGCAAAAATATCGTATTTAATAAAAAAATTGTTTAGCTTAGTTTTAATTCCGGTATAAAAAGTACCTACAGGTTGATTCACAACTGTATCTTTCTCATCATTTCAGCTGTTCCGGACACTATCCAGTAGAATCAAAAAGGCAGACAGAAAAACTTAAAAAAAGTTGTTTGTGTTTTTGTATCGTGTAAATGTAAATCGTATAAATTCAGAAAAATACGGTTATTTTGAAATCACAGACAAACCCAAACAAATTTGTATGTATAGCGCTTAGTCCATACTTATATTATTAATTCGAAGGTAACTCTGTCTGCTTGTGACGTAATCACGGCCAAACTGCTGATCCGATTGTAATACAATTTTATATGGATATTGTAGAAGATTGTGAGATGATCCTATCCTTAGTTTTTCCAAAGATTTTTCGTTGTTTTAGAAAAGGTTGCAGAAAATGGGTTTCCTGAAAGCTTGCGTTGCGTGCGTCGCTGCGTCAACTTAATGAGATACATAAAAACATGTTCTGCATAAATATTGTTCTTTAAAAAATCTATAAAATAGTCCGCAATGATATATGTTTATCTCTAAATATTGAACCACATTCATAATTTTAATATATTTAATTTAATCGTAAATTTATCGGGTTATTATTGATGTGTTTTGTATAATTTGGTATTCATCCTTATCAAAATTTATATAATAATCACCTTTGGTATTTCATCTAGATTGAAATTGCTCCTTACTGTTCATCATTATAATTAATACTATAGGCGATATTTCTGATTCAAAATGACCTAGGCCCGAGGCCCGTCATGGCGCAGGGGCACAAAGTGTGACTGTAAAACCGACTGGTTGTGGGTTTGATCCCCACTCCAGAAGATTAAATAATTACTTAAATTTATATTTCCATTTCTTCTGGTGTCGCGGCAAAGCGCGGCGTTGGGTTCTGCCACTTAACACGCAGTACCTCAAGAATTCGGTAGAAAATGGAGAACGAAGTGTCTTAACACAAGGTTTCCTCTGCCTACCCTGCTGTGTGCAGCTTAAAACTGATTTTTTTAAAAATGATCTAGCCTACTTACTACTAATTCATGTTTATGGGGATTGTTAGTTGTTGTAATTATTTCATATTTTTGTTTGGCTCACTTTGCTTGTTCGAGTAGCAAATTAGTTAGATTTTTATTTGTTGTTTTTGGTTCGCTTAAGTTATGTTTATTTATTATTTTTTGTTAATTTTAATGAGGCTAGTCGTGGCGCAGGGGCACAAACAGTGACTGTAAACGCAACTGGTTGTGGGTTCGATCAGCACTCGAGAAAATCAAATATTTATTTAAATTTATATTTCCATTTCTTCGGTCTGGTGTCGAGGCAAAGCGCGGCGTAGAGTTCCGCCACTCAACAAGCAATGTCTCCAGAATTCGGCAAAAAATGGAGAAGGAGTAACTTAATACTAGGTTCCCTCTACCTACGCTGCTATGTGTGGGATACAGCATGTGCGGCATAGTATCGACATAATTAGATGTATATAAATAATCTTTTTCTAATCTGTAAACAAAAAAGAACACTGAAGCCTGCATAACTCAAAATTTTGTAAAGAGAAGTTATAAATTGGAACTATTCGAGCCTTATATTCTTGAACAAGTAATAGAGTATTTTTACTTTACAAAGTTCCTTTGAAGTAAACCAGCTGCTAGATATAGCACAGCACTGTCGGTCGTTTTGTTGTATATTTTTATTAGAACAGAAGAGCAGGCTGTGTATATGAACCTTATGTTAAGAATATTTATTTGCCAATTTTCGAAAATTTTTGATTTGCCTTCTTACCAAAGTGAGGTCATGAAATAAAATTATCCCACCCAAACGAAAAGCGAACCCACAACCGTCGCTTTTATTGTCAGACGCTGTGCCGTTACCCCACGACGGCCTCACGGCAAAATTATCCCTTAAAGAACTATTGTGTTATGCTTCTTAATTAATAAATTCTGTTTATTTTTGCTATTTCATTTATAAAAACCAGTCGCGAGTCGGACTTAGTCGTACCAATTTCAGGCCAACGAAAACTACAACTTTTAAAAGTTGACAACTCTGGGTTACGGGCGTATTTATGCGTTTTGAATGAAATGAACCACATCAATGTTTGTAATAGTTTTTATGTGTAATATAAACATAAATTTCCATTTTTCGGATATTTCCCATTATTTGTTATGCCAGTTCTTACTTCATGACAAATTTCATAAATGTAGGTTCACGGGAAGAAGGTACAATATAGGTTTTGGTAACGCACCGAATGCAGGAAAAACTATCTTTAAAGGCTCGTATATTGCTCATGATTGCATTTAAAGCTTGATTTTTCTGTGATCTAAAGGATCATAGATCTAAATATTTAATTATTATTTCACGTCATGATCTCACAGACACACCAACACAGACAGACGGATGACAAAATGATCCCATAACGGTTCATGGTGATCCTATATTTATGTAATTGCAACATTATCTCATTAGACCACTAAATATATTTTTTTAGCTACACACTACATCTAAAATAGTAGGCAGCCATGATTTTTGAAATGTAAAATATTTTTTACAGCCTACAAAATAAAATACGATAACGAGGTCAACGAGGTAAGATGGCATGACCAAATTACTCCATATACTATATTCCTAGCATCAACAGTACTTTACCGAAATTTATTGAATATGTATGTAAGAGGCATTTAATACTCGAGCCTAATTCTCTAATAAATTCTCACAAGACGCAGTCAGCAAACATCATATTGAGTGGAATAAGATGACATGGTACAAACATATTGGCCTCATGCCAAAGTCCATTGCCAAGTTCAAGTCAGATAATGACCTTTGGAAAATCAATACTTTTATTGCTGAGTTGTTCAAGATTATTGGTCTGTTGAGGTTTAGTGGTACTGACTGTATACGTGATGTTTATAGGTTCGATTCCTTCTGTAATATATTTATAGTTCCACGCTGTATCCCACATATTGCAAAGTTCCTTAATTTCCGCCCAATTTTCGATACATTGCGTGCTGTGCGGAATCCAATCAAATCAAATCAGCTTTACGCTTTATCCCGCACAGAGCAGGGTAGGCGGAGGGAACCTAGTATTAAGAAACTCCGTTCCTCACTGTCTGCCAAATGCTGGAGGCATTGCGTACTGTGTGGCAGAACACCGCGCTATGCCTCGACACCAGAGCGAAGAAATGGAAGTGTAAATTTAAGTAAATATTTCATCTCCTCGAGTGGGGATCGAACCCACAACCAGTCGGGTTTACAATCACACTTTGTGCCACCGCGCTACGACTGGCCTCTGCGTGTTGGGCAGCGGAACTTAATACCGCGTTTTATATTGTTACGCCGATCTTGTCTTGTCTTGTCGCCGTTTAGCAATTTAGAAATAGTTAGTTACATTGAAATATTTGAAAGAATAAATTAGGTTATTTTTAACCCGTTCAGTTTAATAAAGCAAGTGAGTTGGATAAGCGGGTTGTTATCATCTGGCTAGTGTCCAAGGCGCGATGCCAAGTTTAGATAATGACCTTCACTTGCCAAATCAATATGGTTTTGTCACGCTATCGATACATTGTGCTTGAGAAAATTATTATAAAAAAAGACCGTTGCGGCGCAGTGATGTAGCGTCTGATTGTAAGCGGCGGTGGGTTTGATTCCAAATTTAAGAAAAGAATTATGCATTTCTTCGCTCTGGTAATGACAAGACATGAAGTATCTTAACACTATTTTTCCTCTATCTATTCAGCTACATGTGAGATATTATATATACAGTGTAAAGCTGAAAAATAATTACAAAGTATTAACCTATGGGTTTTGAGGACTGTCGTGGCGCAGAGGAAAAGCGTGTGACTGTTAAAGCCGACAGGTTGCGGTTTCGATTCCCACTCGAAGAAATTAAATATTAAATATTTTCATTTTCTTGCTCTGGTAACCACGGTTCGCCAACCGCGACTTCGATTTCTGCTAGTCAACACACAATGCCTTCAGAGTTCGTCGTAAAGTAGGGAACTGAAGTGTCTTAATGGAGACAGAGTATCGTAACACTAGGTTTTCAAGTTCGCTCTACCTACAATGTTATGTGCGGGATGTAACATGATAGCTTCACGTACGACGTTCGTCAATAAAAAAAAAACATATGGGAGCAACGAGATGCACTCTAAAAGAGTGAGTTTGTCACTAAGTTGTCAGTTGCAATGTCAGTAAAAATGCTTTTTGCCCTAGAAGCGACGCTCTGAATAAATTAAAAACATCTACAGTATTTACAACTACACAAAGGCTATATACACATACAAGATATTTCAAAGAAAAGCTGAAGCCCATTTGAGATGTCCATGAAACGGTGTCAGCTTTAAAATGTTTATGCAAGAGTGTATTTCTAGGCTTGGATACATTTTTTTCATTTATACATAACTCCAGAACTCTTATGTTTTCTTAGAAAAAAATTGAACGTAGCGGAATTAGAACCCGTGTCTCTTGGAAAATGTATATCAGGTGTGGTTTGATAAAAACCACACCCTTTAAAAAAAAGTATCAAATAATCTTATGCAAGAATACGTGTGAATGTATGTAATAATGAAATTGTGACACTGTTATTGAGAAAAGGTTCTTTCCGGCTATTCTCAGCAGAATTGCCTTCCAAGTCGGTTGAAGCTTTGAATTCGTTCTAAGATTCAAAAGTCTATTTGAAAAATTAATATTTTGGGCACAGAAATGTAATAGTTAATATTTTGTATCCCTCACTCTGGTAACGAGGCAAAATAAGGCGTTGAGTTCCGCTACTCAACACAAAATAGTCAACGCAAAACAACTTGGCTAAAAGTGGGGAACAGAAGTGTCATAACACTAGATTTTCCCTGCCTACCCTGCTTTGTGCGGGGTACTACGTGAAACTAAAAAAGGATATTTAAACAAATAATATTTTAAACTTAATTTTTTTTACTTAACATGTACCCAAAGGAAGTTAAAAAAAACACGTAATTGTAAAAAGCCCTGATTAGAAGAAAAAATTTACTTTCACATTCTTTTAACTTAAACGCGCTGACACACCGAGGGAGGGTCTCATTACAGATCACCATAAAGAATTGCGATTCGTATACGAGTATTTGTTCGTTTTCAATAATGTCTAGACGGGGTTTTTTACTTGCAAAAGGGATTTTTTTGTCAGTTCATAACATTTTTATGTTGCTTTTTATGTATATTCTTAATATATTAAGAATATTAAAATCTGTGTTAAATCGAATGTGAGGGACAAAGGCTGCTTAAAATTAGGGTGGTTATGAGATCATTTCCATTTGTGAGAGACAAAGCGCGGTGCAGACCTCTACCACTCAACATGCAATATCTTAAGGAAAGAGGAATAGGAAAAGAAGTGTCTGAACATTATGATTTCCTCTGTCTACCTTGATATTTGGAAAAATAGGATGAGGTAAGCTAACTAAACGGTAACTAAATACTAGTCGTAGATACCGTGGTAGAATAGAGGCATAAACGTTCCTAGACGTGACGTGAGTTTGGTTCCCACTCGAGGGAGTGAAATTTTTAATATTTTCATTTTCTCACTACGGTAACGAGGCAAAAGGCAGGTTTGAGTTAAGCCACTCAACACATAATAACTTAAAAATTCGATTTCGAGATTCGAGAGAGATTCGAGAAGAGATTAAGTACTGACTAAGTAGTAGACTAAGTATGAGAAACAGAGTGTCCTTACACCACGTTATTTAGAATTGCTCGGAGATAAAAAAATCTATGCATAGTTTTTAAAATTGAGCACATAATTTAATATTTTTAAATGGAATGGACATTTAGGTCCCTAGGCAAAGTATGGAAAGTGTAAAATGCTAGTTTTCAGGAGAGTTTATTCTGTGAGTAACTTTTTTTATTTATAATTTGAATTTGATAAAAAAATACAGCTTCTGCCAAGATTTTCGAGGAATTGCATATTAATAATATTAAGTGGCAGAAATTAACGCCGGGCTTTTGCCTTGGTGCCAGGGCGAAGAAATTAAACTATGAATAAATAATAATTAATTCCCACAAGTGAGTTCAAAACCCACAAACCATAAACCCACCCACAAACTTTGCGTTCGAGAGTCACACCGTTGGGACCCTAGGCCTTAAGTCGCCAGGATGGATCAAATGGAAAATATTACTGTTTTTCTAGTAAATATAATAAGTCAGAGTGGTCAGAATTATAATAATTATAGACTGTAGAGTACTTTAAGTTTTTCTTAAATCTGTTTAGCACTTTAAGTTTTTGTTAGATTTTTTCTTTCAAAGTTAGCACTTTCTGTCTTCACTTCTCCTTTTTTAATAGACACAAAATATAGAATATAGGGTTCATATTTTAATATTTATTCATCATATTTACTTTGCTATTTACTTTGGTATATATTACGCGAGAACTATGTTATATAACTATGCAAGTAAAATAATAAGTATGGTCATTCGTATCACTTATTTTATTTTACCTTAATATAATATACATTTTTATAGGTAAGTGCCTTATTATACACTATTCTAAATATTAAAAATTTTTAAAAATTGAGTAAAACAGCTGCAAGGCGACGCGATCCACTGCGGCTCATACTGGCGGTAGTTCGCGAAAGTTAACAATCTTTATTATTTCGATAACATATGTCCTCAAAAGACGTGTAAGCAATCGTCTTTTCGATTTTCTTGAAAATTTAAATTATTTATAATTTGCAATTTTTCACTTTCAATACTTTACCTAGAGACCGTCGGTGTGTTGGTTCTATGTTAGTCCATTAAACGTTTTCAACGTTAAGGGCCCTCCTTTGCTCATATATGGAGATCGAATGGTACCAAGTGCAGAGATTTTTTTCTAATTAACCTAAGTATTTTTCTGCTCTAGTTTGTTTTGTAAAAGCTATATTAATGACGGTAATATGGTAATACAGGTCGTCTGAATGTACGTATAGTCACACCCTTTTAATATAATATAAACGAGTACAAACATAAATAACGTCGTCTCCATAGATGACCAACAAAATATATATATTTTTGCATCGTAATACTTGTGACAATATTTTTATTTAATAAAACAGCTATATTAGACAAAAACTCATTTAAATACTTTTTTTAATGTAAAAAAGAAGAAATAAATAAATAACAAATAATTATATGCGGCGTTGATTTTCGCCACTCAACACGCACGAAGCATTTCGTGTGAGGATCGGAGTGTCTTAACACTAGGTTCTCTCTGCCTAGCCTGCTGCGTGCGAGATGCAGCGTGAAGTGGATTAATATTAGATTTTTTAAGTTTACAAATAATTATGTCACCAAGTAGGGCTTGCAATTTGAATTCACTACTAACACACTCAGAATACCTGCCTTTTTTTAGGCACGTTGATCAAATGTTAATTGATACATAAAGAAGGACTGGATATAAGGAAATTTAAGATAATAATTATATAAATAATGAAGTAAGAGTATAATCTTTCACTAGCTTATCACTATTGACATTGTTATTTTTAATTGTTTTAGCTTTGCACTGTATTCCAAATTAAGACGCTTCGTTTTATATACTTTACCAGGAATGCGTGGATATGAATTTATTAATTTTATAATTAATAAAATAAATTTTATATTAATTTTATAACTTGGAAGATGAAATATATGTATCTGATTTAGATCAAAAAGCTACAATATAACGTTTATTTTTTGAGAAATTTGTGGACAAGCAAACAAACTTACATACACTTTCTTTTTTTCTCATTTTCCTTTTTTTTTTCCTAATCTTTCAGAGTTTTTAGTCATTAGTCGACTCTCTGACATCTCAATCTTCACCCAGATTTAAGGACAGCAAGATCCACTCAATGTCAAACTGATATTTGGAGTTTAATTAAAGGCATTCCTAAAACTACTTCAGTACAGAAGGAGCTACCTCCTCCTTCTTCTACGTATACGGTAGATGACACGTGTATTTAATATAAAATATGAGCAATAAAATATACATATTTTAAACGTATTTGGATATTTTTTGAATGCTCAATATCTTGAAAACATGCTGTATGGGATAAAAATAATTGGAAATTACCTTCTCTATTGACTGTATGAGCTTGCTAGCTATCAATCTACGAGTCACCTGTATATTGTATAATTACATAAAGAATTTGTAAGAATTCAATTTTTTTTTATATTAAGACACTCCATTTCCAACTTTCCGCCCAAATTTACACAAATTATGTGTTATTACCAGATTAACAAAAGGAGAGAAAACGAAAATAATGAATTCTCTAAGTCGAAATTGCACATACAATCATCGTATGCATAGTCAGAGGCTGTCTCGCTGCACACTATAGGCATGTCTCTCACCACATTAAATAAAAATTTATATAAAATAACTTAACAGAATTAAACAAGGAATATTAATCATAAATGACTAAAACGAAGTATCGTTTATAATACCTAAGCATAATTTATTTAATAGTTGAACCCACAATCATCATCTCAATGTCAAAATCATCTCAATATTATTTCATTATGTATTAATATTTCATTTGCAACGTTGAATAACAACGCAACCAAAAGTCTTGTTATCATGATTGTGGTATAACTTAATATAATAATGAAGGAACTGGCATTGTGGGTTAAGTTCGATATTGTTTATTAAAAGATTTTTTAAACTCTAGTCAAAGGCATCACATTGTCTGTATAATTGTAAGTACTATTAAAAAAAACTTGCAAATATCTGTCAATTAAAATGAGTGAGAATTTGACAAAAACTACTGTAACGAATTTGATATAATATCAATACTTTGTGTTTGGTCGCTTTTTTTCTGAAGGGCGCAGAAATGAAAATAATTCAGTTTCCCGAATGGGAATTGAACCCACATTCGGAGCGCTTACAGTCAGACGGTGTGCCACTGTCAATCTTCAACCATGATTGTTTTGGACTTTGGATTCAACTCAATTAATAATATATATTCCCAAAATATACAAATATCTCATCATATCTGATACGACACCTACATAACAGTTAATATGTATAAATAGTTATAGACAGAGATCCCAAGGCCCCCAAACTTGTATCATTTTAGCAAAGCTGAAATTTTGTGGATTAATAATCTATTAAGTAATTAAGATGGTATGCGTATTAACTTCCAAGTGGGGCCCTTTCACGTTACAGTAGAAACGCTCGTATTTAAATATATTTTAAAAATAATGTAGATTTATTATTACCACTCTATGTGGGTATTTACTCCTGCCAGAGGTCCTAAATGTTGTTAAAAATTGAGGTACACTACGTTATACTAGCAAGTTTTAATTTACAATATATTATTTACGGAGTATTTTAAGACAGACAACGATGTACAAGGGCCACACTCTCAAGTTAATGCGTACACATATTGTTTTAACTAGATATTAGATTTATAGTCTTCCAAAATTCAGCTTTACTAAATTGACGTATGTCGCATATTTTATGTTTGAGGGCCGGATCACCCCAGATCTTATACTATTAACTTTTACTAGAGTCTCCCCCCCAGTAACTCATTATGTCCTCTATAAATCTTGCGTCTTGAGTGTTCAAGGTTCAATTCTGACCAAAGGTAATGTCTCTGGTCATATCATAACAATTTAAATAGCCTATAGATATCTTCGAGAAATGGACTATGAATAGTCGAAATAATTTTTAATTTTAATCAGTAGTTCCTGAGATTAGCGCGTTCAACAAAACATTCTCTTCGAGCTTTTCGTTATAATATTAGTATAGAAATGGATAAATGCATACTGTTTATACATATGAGTGATAGGATGCCACAGACATGCGAAATTGATTTTAGAGTGGAAATTTTCTCTTTAGAATATACGACGGCGTGAATAGAATCTCTATGTACTCGTATTCCTGAAACCGAGAAATGTTGTCAAGTTATACGTTCTGCAACGAGTGTCACGTTTTTAATATCAACTGAGTACCGAAAAACCACATATTGTTGTTGATATATTATTTTTATTCTTTTTTATCTTCACGCTTTGTCTAGCACATAACAGAGTACATAGAGCAAACCTGGGAATATAGTGTTAAGCCCAATTGCCGCTGAGTACTTGCTGCATTACGTGATGAGTGGCGGAACTCAACGCCTATGAGTGTGACTGCAAAATCGACTGGTTGAGGGTTCGATCCTCACTCGAGGAAGTGAAATTTTTATTTACATTTATATTTTAATTTCTTCGCTCTAGTGTCAAGGCAAAGCGCGGTGTTGAGTTCAGCCACTCACACGCAATGCCTCCCGAACTCGGTGTTAAGACACTCCATTCCCCATTTCCTAGGGAACCTAGGTTCCCCCTGCCTCCCCTGCTGTGTGCGGGATACAGCGTGAATGATTTATTTGATTTATGTTACTACAAGGCTTATAACAACAAAAGCTAAACGATATTTGATCATCACATATTAATTATTGAGAACATGAGATGGCATTGCTATCTATAGTGTAGTTATGATAGTACCTCAAAGCCATTCTGCTATGTAAATAATTACGGACAACACATGTATTTATATGTATGTATACATTAAACAGAAATCTATAGCTTAACTATCTTATATGAAAATTTTAATAATGTTTAAAATGTTCCACATTAAGCTTAATGGTGCCTTGGCTGTATTGATGAGACGGCGACACGCCAGCACAGCAGCGCGTTTGGCGTTTGTACCAATGCAGTACCGACGCTGTCATACGGCAGCGAAACGTGAATTTTACGGAAGAAGAATGAAAGAAAGGCGAATGCCGTGGAGATGCGATCTCTTCGTTGGATATGCGGAATCAGCTTAGCTGATCTAATCCGCAATGAAGAGATACACAGAATGGCAGGTACTAGCGAGGATGTCACGGTGAGAATAAAGAAGAACGTGCTCAGCTGATTTGGGCATGTGGAAAGAATAGTAAAATAGATTTCTGATGAAAAAGTGAGTGGTGAGAGAGATAGGGGGCGACCTCGGTTGACCTTTGAAAACACAGTATCAAAGATACTGGAGGAAGATAAAGCGTGAAGTAAGTAAATAAGTTGAATAAACATGTGACCATAAAAATATCTTCAAATGAAGAATAACCTAAAAAAAATCTAATAAGTAAAATAAAAAAAAATGTAAAAAAAGTGTTATTCATCAAACTCCCAAGCCATAAAAGAGATTTCGCTCTTAAACAAATTACCTTACTTTACTAACACCCGATGGCGATAACGCATACCCTCTTTATTCGCACTTGGATAATCTTGAACATAATAAATCTTGTCCCTTTCCGCTCTACCGATGACAAATTATTTAATTTATCAACGTAAATTAGACTCTACGCGCCTGAAAGTACAGCTCAAAATACTTTGTCTTTTGAAAGCGAAATTAGCTATTTTTTTCCTTTGTGAACCCTAAAAATGTAATTTCACGGTCACAGTCGATAGCAGATGTTTACCGACTTTCTTAATAAAGTATTTTGTATTTACTTTCTCATTAGGTGTCATGTTGTTATGTGCAATTCATTATATTTCCTTATTCACAAATATTATTTTTGAGACCGTAGTGGTGCAGGGCCACTAGGGTGCGATTTTAATCGCGAATGTCGATTCCCACTCGCAGGAATGAAATGTATATATATTTTTTTCCCTCTGCTAAAGAGACAAAGCGCGGCGTTGAGTCGAAGTTTCCGCCACATCATACACAATGCTTTTAGGTTCTCAGATTCCTTATGCCTATCATACTATGTGCGGGATACAACGTGATTATAAAAAACTTGTCAAGACCGTCGTGGTGCAGTGGGACATAGTGGGATAGTGAACATTTTTTTTCTGCCCTGGTATTCTTGAATAGCGATAATCAACGACATGCTTTGGCGTGTCGTTAAGTTTCGCCGTTCAATAAAATTGGGCGGAATAAAAAGTAAAAAAGGAGGGCTCACCCATCGAGCGGCTTTGGAGAGATTATTTATTTTCATTTCTTCGCTCTGGTATCGAGGCAAAACGCAGTGTTGTGCCTCGCACTCAACACGCAATCCCTCCAGAACTCGGCGGAAAGTGGGGAACGGAGTGTCTTTACACTAGGTGCTCCTTGCCTACCCTGCTATGTGTGAGATACAGCTGATTTAATTTTTTAATTAGTACGACCTGTAGATGCTAGCTGCAAAATTTCACAATCCTAAGTTAACTGGAAGTGCCCCATTAATTTTAATTACCTCAATAATGTCAAAATACGCCTTTTTTACTATTTAAGGCTATTATTTTTTTTTTAGAATATAACCACAAATGTATGGTGTTCAGATTTTTTCCCGGGCTATTACTACCTGTAGATGCTAGCTGCCAAGTCTCATAATTCTAGGTCAACCGGAAGTATCCTATGAATTTTGATTCCTTTGATAGTGTAGATACGCGTTTTTTGCGATATAAACAGCTATATATTTTTTTTAATAAATGTAGAAATATTTTTTATTTCAGCAAATCATGGGACCGCAGATCTGAGTATATAATGTGAAGGTCAATTCGATATCTCTAAGCGTTCCTGAGATAAAGGCTCTAGACAGACAAACAGACAGACAGACAGACAGACGGGCAACAAAGTGATCTTATAAGAGTTTCTTTTTTCCTTAATAGTTATGGAATTCCAAAAATATGCTGATACGATTTTTAAGTGGCATTTCATATATATGTGAGTGACATACTATATTATACCTAAATTATTAATATTAATTTAGTTTTACGAGAAATCATCAGGAGATCAAACTGACAACCACCTGCGCCCACTACCACCACTCTATGAATTTATAAAGTTAAAATCTCAATATACAAACGGGAATTGAATTTTTCACATTTCATTTCATTGGATTTGAATGAGTCTTTTCTTTTTAGAAGAGTAAAAAATGGCCGCGTCGTGGTGCAATTGGAACGTTTCTGATTTTCTTTATAATCTTTTTTTTATATGTATGGACGTGTATGTATGAGAATTAAAATTAAGTTAAATTAAATTAGCTTCACGTTGTATCCCGCATACAGCAGATTGGACAGAAGTAAGCTAGTAAGACACTCCGTTCCCTACTTTCCGCCGAATTCTGGAGACATTGCAACTAAACGCTGCGCTTTGCCTCGACACCAGAGCGAAGAAATTAAAATATTAATTTAAATAAATATTATGTAAGAGTGTTTAACATAATATTTTCTCAGAAACATTAGTATTTTGTAATTTTTGTTTTGCTGCTTAAACATTAAAAAGGTAGGTGTCTGTTATTATGTGGGATAAATATCGATCGACTCATTAACAGGATTATTATGGACACGGGATACTTATATCGGGATACATTAGAAATTAGGAAAGAGCGAAAGGATAGAAAGAAGTGATGCTTAAAGATGAAGATGTACAAAGAAACAAAAAATATGAATTGCCAACTGATAGTAATAATAACAAATCCTAAATGTAATAAAACTAACTTTTATTTACGTCTTTCCAATATAAAACGATTCTTTTTTCGAACCATTACTTTCTTCTTTAGATTAGCTAAGCAAACTCTTCAGTTTTACATTGTTAGTATAGATCTCTGGGAACCTATGTATATATAATACTTAACTCAGGTAATCATACAGACTAGGATAGTTTATGAATCTTAGTTCCAAAATCGATTAAGTCTCTCTTGACTACACCAAACTGGCTCTAACTTCGGCTTCATACAAGTTTAGATGATCCAATACAAATGAAGTTAGGACGTTAAGTATGTTTATACGTGACTTGCGTTCATTTTTCTTTGATATTTACTGTATGATTCATTACTATTATGTATTAACTTTCTACGACTAATTCAACGTCCAAGAGCTAGGAAATGAAAATATTATATGTATTACATTCCCCCACTGGGAATCAAACCTATGTGATCGTATGTAAGTTAAAGGGGTTATGTAAAAATATCGCTCTTTGAGCTTCATAATTTTCTTATATTCTAATATAAATTACAAAATTTTTTAGATATATATAAGTTAATAATTATCGCCTATGTCCTGTCTTTGAAGTACTTTCTAGGAATTAATGATAAGTCATGATCTTTTAGCAAACTATAAAGAGCTTTCGCTATTATACCTTCCGCTCCCACTTCTAGCGCGTACCAATTAACTCTAAATCTACTCCTGAAAAATTTAATTACATTTAAACGTAACTGGCCAAGAGCGAGTCGTATTCGCCCACTGAGGTTTCCGTACCAATTTCAGAATTTTGATCAATTTATTCACAAATTTATGTTTGCACATGCAAAGCATTTCATACAAGCAAAGCTTGTATGAAATTAACTAAAAATATAAGTTGGTAATTACTTTTTCCATTAAATATTAATAAATTTTGATTTTTCATTTTCTTTCCTTTATTTTTATTTAAGTTTTCACTTTGTACCAAAATTCATAACTGTACGTCGACAGGAAGTCCCCTTTATTTTTTTATTTAGCAACGAATTTTATACAAAATACAGCAAAAGTAATGCATAAAAATTCGTTTTTTCGATTGAATCTTCTCATTGCGTTGGTTAAGAAGCTTGATTTTTCTTGTTTCTCGTTGTGCTTCAAGGGCTCATAGATTTATATATCTGGTATACGTGTACGCGATCTCGGGAATAAACGGCCCTAACAGACGGACATACGTATAACAAAGTGATATTATGAGGGTTCCGTTTTTAACTTTTGCGGTACTGAACCCTAAAAATGTGTAAAATACTTTTTAAATAAGTCGATTTTTCCTTAAACCTCTACTTAAATATCATATACATTTTGTATAAGGAGAGCTGTTTAAAACAGAGCTTATAAGAGTCTTAACGAAGTATTGTATACTTTTATTACTTTTTTCAGTTCTCGCCTCGCGCATTACTTATTTTTCATTATTCTTTTTCTTCTTCAAGTATTTTATTTATTAAAAACTTAAGTCGCATGAGTTTTTGCTTTTTTCTGTGGTTTTTCTAAAGATGGTCTTTTTAATGAAATAAACTGATTTTATTAGTAGTATGTTTTTATTTAATTTTTTTAGCTTCACGCCATATCCCGATCTCCTCCTGGTCGCTTCGCTTACCAACATAATGTACAAGAAGGTCCTCACTAAGCAAAGTTTAATATCTAAAAATTATGCGGAAAGTGGATGGAGTACGGAAATACTAATGGAGGGCTGTTTCCGCTTTCTTCGAAAAACTCAGTAAGTAAATATAACACAAATTAAAGCTTAATAGAGAGCTTGAATGTGGTGATAAGGGGAGTATATACGGGATAAAACGTGAAGCTGAAAAACAAAATCCAATATATTGTTTGAGAAGTACATACATATGTCTATTCAATCAATTTACACGTACATAATTTTTCTAAAGCTTCTCGGATAATAGCAAATTCGGCATTCTCTTGACCTTAGGTGAGTTGAACACACTGACCTTGGCGTTAATTCGGTTAACCTAAAGTTCCCGCTTCAACGCTAATTTCATTTGGTTTTACGACTTAAATATATTTTCTTTTACCATTTCCATGGATGAGGATTTTGTACTGAAATAGTTTTTTTTTTTCATAATAAAGACTTATTCTTTTAATATATTTAGTAGCTTCCTGTCAAATTAAAGCAGCGATAAGTCCTGTTATAGTGCCCTATGAAAGACGGTTTAATTTTACAAAAGCCAGCTGACGGGACTTTTCTGAGTACGTGGAGTCTAAACTGATAAATGTAGAACCAATCCCACAGAACTACGATTTATTTATGGATACGATTTATATCTTAGATTGTCATGAATCATAACAGCAAAAAGGCATAGAACACCATTAAACAAGGTACCCCTTCCTGGTATAGTGTCACCTAAGGTTCGACGTGAGGTGGCATGTTCTGTAAAATTGCGTCAGGAAAAAGATCCTCGGCTAACATTCTATAGCTACACTGCGCCTCGCGCCCACTTGAAATGTCACCCACAGCTACCACAGCTTTAGGTTGTGATCCGAGTAGAGAAAAACCGCCCCCCACCTTTGACTTTGTCTCTCCCTAAAGAGTGCCTACTCGTAGGTTACAACTTGCAGGTCGACATGGAAGTCCCTTAATCGTTTACGGAGCTTGGCCGATGCAAGGAACATATTGTGAAATAGATACCTCCATTTATTCGCACTGAAGGATTAATCAACCTGCGACTGTGGCACTAACCCACAAATGATGGCATACTTACTCTTCGGCCCCAAATGTTCATATGGCGATTTTCCAAGCATTGACAAGAAGGAGAAGACTTCCTTTATAAATGGGGAATTATAGAAAAATAAGTTTTCTGTTTCAACGATATTAGTACATGTTCTAGGAAGTCGTGGTGCATTGGTACAGTGTGCGACTGTAAATATGTTGTGGGTTCAATTCTCATTAGAGGAGGAATTTATTTTTATATACGCCATATGGTACAAATTACGTTCTGATAAGTAACTTTTCGTGAACTATCTCGCATGTTAATCTAATTTATAGTTTTTGAAACTCACACGAGTCTGAGATAATGGTCGTAACTTCTTAGTATCGATCAATTATTTCTACATTCATAAGTAGTATTTTTTTCAACTTCATCTCGTTTTTCTATATGAGTATGCAAAGAAAATATAATGTTACGAAACCTTGTTTTCGAGTCTCCTTCAGAATTTAAGACATTATGAGTGGAGTGGCGGAACTTAACGCTGCACTTAGTCTAAATCGAACCCACAGCTATCATTTACACACGCACACTCTGTCCCAAAGAGCCACGACATCTTTGAGTAAAAAAAAATGCATAAATTGATATTTATAATACATTTCTTATCGCCCTAGTAAAGTTCTAGAAGCGTTATCTCAAAATTAATCTGGTAATTAGGAAAAATGTGTTTTTAAGTAAAACTTTGAACAACAACATAAGGTGTAAGGTCACGTCAAGGGCATAGCGTGCGAGGTCAAAGCTTGTTCCTGTTGACTATTTCAGTACTACTATAAATAGGTGTTGTAGTGTTTAGTTATAAAAATATCTTATTATTTTTGTAGGAAAAGAGAGAGTAAGAGAGTAGTGTCACTTTCTTAATCTCTTCTCACCTCTACGTGTTTTTAAGTAAATGATCTTCACAGACAGACAGAGGTACAGACAGAACGTTAACAAAATAATTCTAATGGAGTTTCTTTTATGTTTAAACTACAAAATAGAAAAAATAAACAATATTCAAAATCATTAAGCCGTCATACATTTTAGGTAAAGTGATAAAAAAAGAATAAAAACACATTTTATTTATGTATTATTGCATTCTGGAAACATTAGGTGAGTTTTCCTTTTTTTGAGTCATTATAATGCAATTTGCAATTTGCTTAAAAAGTTACGTGTTTGTTGCTGAATGATAACGTGAGCATGAGGTTCTTCCAAGGTTCCCTTTATTCAATGCCAAATGAAATGTTAAAATGTAATTTTTATTTCAATTTCTTGACAATTTTGAGGCCGTTATGGCGCAGGGGCACAAGCGTGTGACGCGACTGTTGCCTCTAGGAGTAGTGAATTATTATTATTTATTAATATTTTAAGGAAAAGCGAGGCGTTGAGTTCTGCCACTCAACATGCAATGTCCCCAGAATTCGGCAGAAAGTCGGGAACGGAGTGTCTTAACACTAGGTTCCCCCTGCCTACCCTGATGTGTTCGGGGTACAGCGTGAAGCTAATTTTTGTTTATATTTTAATTTCTTCGCTGTGGTACCAAGGCAAACGCGCGGCGTTGATTGCTGGCACTTAACACGCATAGCTCGAAAATTGGGCGAAAAGTGAAACACCGTGAAGCTATAATAAAATTCAAATAAAATGTAGATAGTATGATGAAAATAACTATATTTTTTTATATTTTCAACAATTTTTGAAGCTAAAATCAACAAAATCTAAAGAAGCTATAAAGCCAGCGAACGTGAGTAATGATGACAAGAAAATACGATTTCACCGTCACGTATTAAGCGCACTACCTAAAACGACCATTACTCAAAAGTTATTTTGTTCAAGTTCAGTTTTGTGCCTTATAGCGTTCAGTTATTGCTGTTATTATAGTAATATTAAAGATCAAATGAAAGATATGTGATTTGGTACGTTTTAGTAAATATGTATTCCTAGCAGTTGTTGTAAGAAAAGATGTTGAATGAAGAGGAAGTCTGGGATTCGATTCTCTTATTAAGGAACGAAAAGTAAAATACCGTAATCTCTCTTATCTTATTTTTTTTAAAAACCAGAGTCTATCTAAAATTATTATGAGTTTATTTCTAGAATCACGGACGAATTCACCCCGGACAACTAAAAGCTACACTTGGGTTGCAAGCCCCAACTGTGAGCTTTTCAGCGTGGTGGGGACCCGCACGGTAAATACATGGAATGCTAAATTGTTCAAAATGTTAAGTATTCTAAACAAATATATTAATATTATTATATAATTAAACACAAAAGGAAAAAAAAAACAGAAAGACAAGTATTGATATAGTGGCGGCCTTATCACCACAAGTATTCTCTTCCAGGCAAAACGTACTGTAAAAACATCAGAAAACACAGGATTTTATGTTGATGTACAAATGGTCACTAAGTATGTATAAATAAACTTACTTGAAAGATAAATGGCTATATATTATACTTACTTATAGAAAACTATATACATATATAATAAATACACAAATAGAACAATATAAATAAATAAAAAATATAACCAATTATTCTAAAAGAAATTAGTAAATTATTGTTAATGTATATAGCGAAAGGAAGTAATGAAGTAGAAGTGACACTCTTAAATATGTAAACAGATTTAGCCTCACGTGTTTCCCGGAAGCGAAATCGAAATGACAGTAGCTTTAACCGTAAAGAAGTCTCCATATGTTTGAGTGCGGCTCATTGACAATTCCAATTTATTATCCCTCTGTGATATGAGATTGAAAGTATATAACGGGATAGTGTAATGGAGTGAAAGTATGTGGAGATCTGATGAAAGAGAGAATCTGATAGTGAACTATTTGAGTTGGGCCACTCGCCCTGTAATATGGTAATGTTTTTTAAATGAAAATATAAATGAATGGCCATATTTGGCAGACGATCCAATTTGTTGAGAAGGATTTGATGGAGATTATAACAGCAAGCATATGTGTTATCAAGAACAGGAAGGAGAAGAGTCTGAGGAAGCCATATTTTAAATGTTATTGGAAGGAGTTTTTGCTATCCTCTCAATCGGTTAATTCACAGCAAAAAAAATTAAGAAAGTAAACTATTATATTATAATGCCTAAATTTTTAACTGTACTACGAAGATTTAATTTAGGTCCGAAAACATTACACGATATCGGGATGACAGAGTGATTTTCAATTACATTTTCAATAAGATTTGCTGAAGACTAATAAAGAGAGGGATTTACCTGCATTTATTGACAGTCTAAGCGATTTGCTCCATGTGCTCACAGAATTAGGATTGAAATTAAGTGCAGCTATAACGTTAAATAATAAAAAATTAAGTAGTTTTTTTAAATTTATCTAATTTTAAATTTATATATTTTTCTTCGTTTTACCTGCCATCGCCTATCGAGGTCAAGTGAATCCAGCGATCAATACTTACACTTTCTGACCATTTATACTCATCGTTTACAAAGCTGAGCTTGTTTAGTTGAATTAATCTCCAGAAGTACTGGTTTGAAATAAAAAAAAATTGGACAGTCAATGTATTGTGGAAGGCTGTTATCATACATACATGCGTAAAATGTTTCGACACTGCGGTCAGAGCACTTAGAATGTGTCATACACAACTCTTATGTGTCCATTCGACTACGGGTGTGAAACCGCCATAAAAGCTAAGTGTAGCGCTGGCTGTATTGGCTATAGTATATTTTTTTTATCCTCACGCTATATCCCGCACCTGGCAGGGTAGGCAGAGGAAACCTGGGAATCTAATGTTAAGACTCTCCGTTCCCAATGAGACACTTCCGTTCCCCTATTTTCCATTGACTTATGGAGGTATAGCGTGTTTGCCTTTTTACCAGAGCAAGAAAATGAAAATATTTTAAAAAATTATACTCTCGAGTAACACAACCGTCGCGTTTACAGTCCCATGCTTTTTCCCCTGACCTCAATAATATAAACAAAATATTACCGCTATAATTAGCTTAATCTTAATATAAATTAGATTTTGTATGTACGTTACATTTACTTAGTAATTTACATTTTTCATATAAATAAATTATTTCGACAAAAGTACTATTGTATAAGCATTTTCTCAAGAGACGACTTCATATAGGTCTGATACAATTGAGCAACGCTCGAGGGAGAATGTTCTAAGAAATACCGAATTTCATGTCTTTTCCCTTCGAAACATTTGTTCATTTTGTTTACAAATCTAAGTATTATATCTATCTTGTAACCTTTATCTTTTATAGCGCCTAAAAGGCTCAGTTTAAGGATTGGCGGGACTGGGTTTGATTATTGTGTAGTACATTTTTTTTTGTATTTACAATTTTGCATAAGAATAATGCTATGAATATGTATTGACACAAATAATATAACTTATTAAGAAAACGTATAAAAATTTTAACGTAGCGGGACTCCCGCCCCTGCCCGCGGCTCCTGGAAACCAACCAGGTCGGTTTTCTAAATAAGTATTTTTTTCCTAAGTGTAGAATAATACTTTAAAAATGTTTAAAAAACAAATAATATAATTAAAATTATATTAAAATATTGTACAATTCTTGTAAATTATATTAAAATGTTACAAACGTCAAATGTTTTCTGCTTGAGGAAATGAGTATTTTCTGTTTCCTTACTCTGAAAATAAGACACAGCACAGAGTTCAGTCCCCCCACTCAACACATAATGTTTCGAAAATTGAGCGAAGAATAAAGAACACTTTTATGTGCGGGATACAGCGAGAAGCCAACAAAAAAAAACTAATTATAACTTAAGATAATATAATAAACTTGAATTTTGTCTTAAAATTAAACACTTGAGGGCCCCATATCTATATTTTTAGTCCCATCCATTTCTCTAGAGCCTAGATAATACGTTCCCAGATTATAAGCTTTGAGTCGTAAAGTGACTATAAAGAAATAATATTGCTTCATCCCGTCATAAAACAAAGTATAGTTTAAATCATATCATAAAATTATATACTGTTGGCCCTTGTGAATTGTTTTATGTACTTACACTGTATTTATTTTTCTAACTCTAAGCGTATAGCAGAGTAGTGTTAAAATACACCGTTCGTAACGATCTGTCTTGTTATAGTAGTAAAAATTATTCATTCTCCCAAATAGAAATCGAACCCAAAACCGACGTTTTAAGTCAAACATTGTGCTCCTGCGTCATAATCTCCTCAAATATGTATATAAGTATATAAACACTTAAAATAAAACTAAAGACTTCGAGGCTAGTCGTGACGCGGAGAACAAGCGTACGACAATAAACGTGACAGTTTGTGGATTCGATTCCCACTTGAGACAATGAAATATTATAATATTTTTATTTTATCGCTCTCGTAACAGGGCAAAGTTACGCCTCTCATCACGCCTTCAGAATTCGGTGGAAAATGAGGAACGAGATTGTCTTAACAAGAAGCTAAGGTTCTCTCTACCTACCCTGCTGTGTGCGGAACACGGCATGAAATTTAAAAAACCTTAATACTTGCCACTAGCAACTGTAATATATATCTACTATATATACATGTAATATTAAACTGGAATTCTACTTAAGTTCTCATTGCAGCGTCGAGGGAAAAGTTTTAGCTATATCTCATCCACAACTTGTACGAGTACGTATAAACTTAAGTGTTTATTCTGTTTGATTTGGTATGGAATTTATAATATAAGGCTTGTACAGAGAGTGTAGAATGGAGAGTCTTAACACTAATGTCTCTCTGCTTATTATGCTAAATGCGAGATACATTTATTTTCGTAAACAGATTTGATTCGATTCTTATTCAGGATATTTATTATTACAGAGTTTTAGTATTAATAACTAGAGACCCCCGTGCGGCTACGCCTGTTTGAAATATACGAATGCTTATTAAAGAATACTTAAGAAAAAACTGGACACGCGCGAGTCAGACTCGCCCACCCAGGTTTCTGTACCAATTTCAGAATGAAAGTTAACAAACTTAATTTTCAAGGTATCGAGTATTGATTGACGGAACTCAATGTCATACTTTGCCTTGTCACCAAGGCGAAGAAATTAAAATATTAATAAGTTATAATTTATTATCCCGAGTGCGAACTGAACCCACAACCGTCGCGTTTATAGTCACACCCTTTGCCACTGCGCCATGACAGCCTCATTATCTAATTTAGGTCTTATGGGAATTTACTTAATATTAATTTATTTTGCTTGTAAAATTTGTTGTGTTTAATAAAAATATATTTATGATGAGTACGTATGCATGGTAACCTCAGTTTCCCACCGAACTCCGATCCTGATCCTAAGTCTTGAAATCTCGGTGCTTTTACCATCATACAAAGTGAGTAAGGATTCGGTCCATTCAGTAAAACAGTTGTATAAAATAACTATTATAGCAATGAGCAAATTTGTTGAACTGAGTACTTTAACATGATATAACTTTTTTATTTATGAACCGATTATAATAAAATAATAGTAAAGCTTGCCAGAATCCAATAGTAAAAATCATATTTAAATCGGTTAAACCGATTTTGAGATTAGCGTGAACAAACGCACAAACAGACAAAACGATATAAATTAGAAAATATCGTAGTTTTGTGTTCCATTATGGAAATTTTTGATAAAAATACATTGTTGTCTTTACCTTCCTTTTCTTTAGAAGAGACTAAATACGGGATACAGAATGAACCCAAAAAAAGTTACAAAACATTTTTATTTAATATCAGAAAATGCTATTTATCCAACCATTTTATGAAAAAAAGGGTTTAAGTAAAAACTTCATAAAATTTATAAGAAAAATTCTTCAAAAAGTAGTGTTCCTGTAAAATTTACGTAGGTATTTCGTATCATAATATAAAGTAAAGTATAAGCTATAAATTTTGTATTGAAAATTCTGAAAAGCATTCGTTGTAAGCAGATGTGACACATTTCATGACTTTAGAAAAGAAATCTAGAATAATATTTATTTAAAATTATTATTACTCCTCGGCTACTTACTTACACTCAAATCCGCAATGTCACGGAAATTGATCAGAAAGAGGGTAACAGAATGTCTTAAAATTAAGTTCCCTCTGCTTACCCTGCTTTACGCGGGATACAGCGGCAAGGTAAAAAATATGTAAGGTATACTAGTACGTCGTTACTCCACTGCTATCTTATAATTTTAAAAACTTCAAATACAATCAGAATCATCTATCCAAATTGCTTTAACTATCTTTATAATATATAAATAATTGCTATTTCCGTATAATACAATACATGAAAGAAATAATAGAAAATGAAATAAAGCGGCTTTATTCTAGTTTACTATTGAAAGAATGTCTCCTACATACACTCATATAATACGTATATAACGAGACTAGGTAGCAACTGCCTATTGAACTGAATTGAAAGTAATATCGATAGAAAAGTTGTTATTGAACCAAATATGTTGATTAAATAATTATTTATAATTGACTCTGTCGGTTGTGAGCTCATTCCCACTCGAGGTAAATATTCAATATTTTAATTTTCTCGCTCTGTTTTAATTCTACGACTCAACAGAGAGTGCCTCAAGAATTCGACGAAAAATAGGAAACAAAAGTGTCTCAGTTGTTATTAATGTCTTAATTGTTCTCAGGTTCCCTTTGGCTACACTGTTACGTGTAGATAATAGCGTCAATTAATAAAATTATATATAAGGTAGTTTTGGTGACAGCGAAAGCAACGGTTGTGGGTCTGATTCTAACACGGCTTCATATGAGCATTTTTCAAGACACTTGCAATATAATTATGAAAATATTGTTGCATCTGGTAGAAAGATTGGCCCATCGGATTGGGCAACTGTCCCTTACTGGGGGTAGACTCTAGTAAAATTTAATAGCCGAAGACCCCAGGGCCCTCGGACCTACGTCAATTTAGAAAAGCCGAATTTAGGAAGACTATTAAACTGATATCTAGTATGCATTAACTTGAGAGTGTGACCCTTTCAAAGATAACACCAAATAAAGGCGTATCGCTGTCTGGGAAAATGATTGAGCCATCGCATTGGTCTGGGTGCTTTTAGGGGTCTTAAAATAATATCGTAAATAATATATGTAAAATTTAGGCTTGCTATTATAACGTAATTTTCCCCAATTTTAAACAATCTTTAGGTCGTCTGGCGTGAGCAAACATCCTAAGTAAAGCCTCTGGTAATAATAAATATATATTTAATTAAATACGTGCGTTTTAACTTTAACAGGCAAAAGTGGATTTTATGTACCTTTAGTTGGCGTTACCTCTAAAAGGACCCCGCATTCAAATCAATAAATAGACATACCTTGTTAACTGAATATAAGACTCATGATCCTCAAAATATCAGCTTTGCTAAAATGACGTAGATCTGGAGCCATGGGATTCTCGGCAGCGTACTTATGTTTATTTTCCATTACACACTTACCTATATTTTACAGAATATTTAATATTTATGAGCTATTTCGAAGAAAAGATAATCAGAATGCAAAAATAATATAAATATTAATGAAATAGAAGACAAGAAAAAGAAATTAGGAAAAGAACCAAGAAAAACGTTGATTCAGAGTCAATCAGTGAAATCCTTTTACGATACGACGAACAATCTCGATGTTCTGATTGACAAGCCTTTGTGTTTAGCTTTGCCTGTATATCTTTTGAGTAGCTTCATAATCTATTCTGATATTATAGAATTGAAGAATTTATTTGTTTGAACATGCTAACTAATCTCAAAATCTACTGGTTCAAATCTATATATATATATATATATATATATATATATATATATATATATATATATATATATATATATATATATATATATCTATATATATATATATATCTATATATATATCTATATATATATATATATATATATATATATATATATATATATATATATATATATATATATATATATATCTACGCTGTATTCTTCTTATAAAGTGAAAATAATTAATTACAACGAATGGGAATAGAAACCAAAACCGTAGCGTTGTACACTCATATGTTATGCCACTACACAGCCCATAAGCTAAGTAGCTGGTGAATTTAAATATAAATATTTTACTATGTAAGAGTACTGAGGCCGGTTGTGGCGCAGTGGCACAAGTGTTTGTCTGTAAGCACGGTTGGATATGGATTCAATCCCCACTCGAGGAAATAAAGTATAAACATAAATGTGGGTATATTTTCATTTCTTCGCTCTGGTGTTGAGGCAAAGAGTGGCGTTGAATTCCGCCACCCTACACATAATGTCTCCAGAACTCCAGTGGGGAATGGAGTGTGAACCCTAGGTTCTCTTTGCCCATCCTGCTGTGTGTATGTGGAATACAACGAGAAGCTGATATAAGTGAAAATCAAACCTACGTAATCAAATCACTTTTTGTCTAGATTCACAGAATTTAACCAGAATTTTATATTTTTAGTAGATATCTAAGAACCATTATTTATAACTTGAACAAACTTTATTAATACCCAGCTAAAGGAAAATATTGAACATCTGGTACAATATGTCGAAGTTCACAGATTACTGAGTGAAATCTCATTTTTCTTATGTTTTAGTACTGATTTTTTTAGCTTGACGCATGTTAGAGAGTTTGGAATGGAGCATTGTCCCAAGTCGCTTTCAACCCTATTCTTTAGTTTGTCTTTATTAACTTCATAGTTAAAACTAAATTACTAATAATACTTAAAAGAGCGTTTCCACTTTTTGGGGCACTCTCATTCTCGACATCTTCGCTCTGAACAAAATTTAACTCTAAAAATTCCTTCACACTCTTCTTCCTTCCTCAGCAATTCTTTTACTGTCACATCCTCCCGACTATGGAATGCCTTACCTCTGAATATCACACGGGCAAAATCTTTAATAATTTTTAAGCGACTCTTAAAGCTACACTTCCATTCCCTCTAAACTGCCTTCTTGTATTGCCACATATACTTGTAAAATATGTATAATATATTTATGTATCTATTTACGTCTGTATGTATATATGTATGTATCTATGTAGGCATGTATGTAATGTATGTATCTATGTAAGTATATATGAATAATATGTGTATATTTAGTTAGCTATTTTATATATATTTAATATATGTATGCTGTTTGCTTTATACATTTATTATAATTATTGTTTACACCATAACCCTTTACCTCCCCGTTATATCCTATGCCTTAAGGTTGCCTGGAAGAGATCGCTGTTTTAGCGATAAGGTCGCCTCTTGTACATTTCCGTTTTTTGTTCTGTTACATATTTTATTGTTATTTTCTTTATGGGTGTACAATAAAGAGTTTTATTATTATTATTATTAAATTATAATCATCTCGATCGCAATATTATTTCACTGTAAACGAATTTGTGACAATTAATTAAAAGTTAATTGCATTTTATAAAAAGAATTATTTTTACAAATTGATCATAATTTAAAAAAAAATTTTGAACAGCGAAGTTTAAAAAAAAAACTCTGTATAAAAAGCAAAAATGTTCATTTACTCCTTTAAATGCATAAGAAGTAAAATATAATTTATTTGCGTATTTCGTAAAAATTGTCTGAACAAAAAAAGCGTATTTCGTACTCAAAAATTGTCTGAACAAAAAAATGATAGCTACAATTTGTTTTATGCTACGTAAATATTACTTGACACTCTTATAGCGTATCAAATTTCAATAATACAATAGATTCAAGAAAATTACATGTGTGCTGTAATATGAAGATTTTACGCGATATATAAAAAGTATAAAGGGAAATAGGGATTGATGATTAATGTACAGGCTTTACGCTGTTTGAGCATTTAGCAATGTTGGCAAAGGGAACCTAAGGTTAACTACGATACTTCGTTCCCCAATATTTACTCAGTTTTCGAAACAAAGTGTGACTGTAAAACCGACTGGTTGTGGGTTCGATCCCCACTCGAGGAGATGAAATATTTACTTAAATTTATATTTCCATTTCTTCGCTCTGGTGTCGAGGCTAAGCGCAGCGTTGAGTTCTGCCACTCAACACGCAATGCCTCCAGAATTCGGCAGAAAGTGGGGAACGGAGTGCCTTATGACACTAGATTCCCTCTGCTGCTGTGCTGCTGTGTGTGGGATACAGCGTGAAGCTGATTTTTAATACAACGCCACTCTCTTTCTTGTTATGTGAAATTAAAATAATTTACTCCTGTGAATGGAATTCGACCGCACAATCGTCGTAATTACAATCAGAAGGCTTGCCGATGGCCAGTGGTGAGTTGGACAGCTTTAAATTAATATTGGATATGTCTTGATTCAATTTCATTGAAAACCATTAGTTAAAAGCTTATTATTATTAGCCGTATCCTACCTATAGCAGGCAGAAGAATCATACTGTTAAGACATTCCCTACCCCAAACACCACCAATTTTTTAAAACCTTGCGAGCAGACGTCGACGCCAATATATTTATTTATTAACATCACATCTACAAAACCGAGAGGATATGAAATTAGTATATTAAAATCAGATCACTGGTTTAACAGTTACAAGATAACAATGCGCGGACATATATATATGTATATACATATATTTGCCCTAAAAACGTAATCCCATCTTTTAGGGTTTGCCACAGTCAGGTAAAAGGCCGTCAGTATCAGTGGCGGTTGTGGCACGTTTTCGGTTGTGGAACCGCTTGTGCATATCTGTAGTCTTAAATTCGGTTCTTTTTGTTCGATATTTTTTTCTTATTATTTACTTGTTGACAAAACACGGCGTTGAGCAAATTTGATTACCAATCCACTGTCTGTTCGATTCTAAAAATGAAAGAAATATAGAAAGCTTCTGCCACTCAACACATAATGCTCCAGAATTCTCCTCCAGAAAACTCCGGAAATTAGAGAATGGTGTGTGTTAACACTAGGTTCCCCCTGTCTACTCTTTTATATATCGGAGCGTGAGCGTGATACAGCGTGAAACTAAAAATATATTACGAACTTAAAGTAATTGATTTTTGTCGGTACATCGATCTTCTATAACGTCTTATTAACACAGTGAGTACAAAGCGACCTTTACTTATAGGGAACTAATACAAAATCAATCAAGTGAAAGGCAAGCATTAAATTGAATAGATGTAAAAAATAATAAACTTATATACATATCTTTATTGTGATTTTTTTCAGCTTCACGCTTTATTCTGTATATAGTGAGGTATGCAGAGGGAACCTGGGAACCTAGTGTTAAAATACTCCAAATCCCATTAAGATACTTCCGTACCCAACTGTCCAATATTTTGAACTATTTAATATAATAATTTGATCGCTCTGGTAACGAGGCAAAGCGCGGTGTTGAGTTCTGAAGCGAGTGACAGAACGGGGCGAATGGAAGTGTTTAAATGGGAACGGAGCGTCTTAGCACTACGTTACCAGGTTCCCTGTTCCTCCTAACCCTTCTTTGAGTGGAATACAGCGTGAAGCAAAAAAAAACTTCTACACTAAAACTTCTTCGTTCTCTATTTTCCGCCTAGCATTCGAGACAATACCAGAAAATAAAAATAATTTCAGAATAATTTCTTCAAATGCAACAGTCATATTTAGTCATTCCACTGCGCCACGATGTGTGCCAAATCTAAAGCTAACGTCCATTTACATCGTTCATTGAGCACTCAATCTAATGCTTGCCTTACGCTTGAATAGTTCTAATATTGGTTCCCTACATGTAAAGGTCACTTTGTACTGTGTTAACAAGATAGACGTTATTGATCATATTAGTGACACAAATTAAGAAAAATAGTGACTAGAGGTCAAAGCTTAATTTTATAAGATTGACAAAATTTTGAAAGTGGTTAATATTTGTTACATCGTGTAAAAAAAGGCCAGTCGTAGCGCACGGTCACAAGTGGGTGACTGTAAACGCGACTAGTTGTGCATTGGATCCCCACTCGAGAAACGAAATATTTATTTAAATTTAATATTTTCGCTCTCCTGTCGATACAAAGCGCTGCGTTGAGTTTCACCACTCAGCACGCAATGCGTCCTGAATTCAGCGGAAAATAGAGAACGGAGTGTCTTAATACTAGGTTCTTTCTGCATACCCTGCTGTGTGCGGGATACAACGTGAAGCGGATTTATAGTGAAAAAAAAGCAGTTCTATATTTTATTTCGTATATCAGGGTAGGAAGAGGAAACCTAGAACGAGAACGGGGAAACGAAAATAAATTAATTATTTTCATTTCCCGAATAGTTCACAATTCTGTTTATGAGTGGCGGAACTCAGCGCCGTTACTAGAGCAAGGTGATGAAAAAAGATATTTTTTAAATTTTTCCTAGTGGGAATGGAACCCGCAACTGTCGCGTTTACAATTGCACACTTGTTTGGCCGGCTTTGGCCAGTCTTCTTTATTTAAATTACGCGTTAATAATCGATGCCTAAATATTTTTCCATATATTTTGGGTATAGAGTAAAATCCCCTAGTATTAACAAGCAATGTCTCAACTGGGGAATAACTAGGAGATCATAGGGCACGAGACGATTGTGAATTCGATTCCAACTCGAAGAAAAGGTAAGATAAAAGTATATTATTGAAATACCTGCTTCTGCAAATAGGAGCAGCTGTCACAAAACTCTTGTTAATATACATAATGATGATAATCTTACGCTGAATCAAATCAAATCGCTCAATCTCATTAGATCGATTGAGCTTGCCCTTGCAAAAACCACGATAACTTTATTTATTCCGTTCTCCACTTTCCTTTCGAGACATTGTTGAGTGGCGGAATTCAACGCCTCGCTTTGTCTCGTTACCAGAGCGAGAAAAAGAAAATTTATTTTATTTTAATTTTGTTATTTATTTTCAAAGTGAATGTATGTATAAGTAATATTCTGTCAATATTTCCAGCTTCTTCCTGCTGCCGTTATAAAAGATAGGAATTCTAATGAACTCTTGTGTGCTAGCTAGCGTAACCCAGCGCTTATTGTGCGCCCATATTGTGGCGTTGAGTAATTAATATTACTATTAAGTATAAAATTCTTATTTTACATTTCGTTAACGTTTAAAAGTAAAAGTCCTTGTACTTCAGGAAAAAAATATATATTCCCTTGAGTGGGAATCGCACCCATATTCATGGTGTTTATAGTCAGTATGCTGTAATGATACGCCACGACGCAACGACATCTAAACAGAAATTATATAGAATTACTAACTAAATAAGTAATTAAATTATGATAATACAACTTTGGCATTGATCAAATTATTGATAAATTATTCAGATATTATAATGAAGCCTCCATATTGCATGTATTTACTGTAACGTAACGATGTTTTGTAGGTTCAATTCCCATTCGAGGGAATGAAATATTTTTATTATTCTACTCTGTCACATGAAATGTGGCGTTGAGTTCCACTCAAAACGCAATGTCCCTAATATTGGGCAGAACGTGGGAAACGGAGTGTCTTAATACTCTGCCGCCAAGAAAAAAAAATATATTTGCCTAAATAATACAATACGCAAAATTTTGCCTAGAAAGGTAATACGGAAGAGAAAGAATAAATATGCTTAGAAACTAACATAGTCAGCAACACTTTGAAGTTGGCTTTGTTGGCGTCCCACAGCAATGATTAATAGGTCCCATCGTATACCGGCTGTCCATTCCAATTTTATAAGTCGAAAAGTTCACTCGGGGCGGTCGTTGTTTACAATTCAGAAGAAATTCGGTATGACATTTTATTATATAAGTTTAAGTTACTCACAAAGGTTGTTTTATTATACGATATTTTATATGGGCATATAGAGTCTATCTGTAAACCCAATGGTTGTGGGTTTGATTTACACTTGGGGGAATTACTTTCAGTTTAATTGCTTTGGTAAAGAGACAAGGTTCGGCGATGAGCTCCACTTGTCTACATGTAATATTTAGAAAATAAGGTGGTGAGTGAGAAACTTAGTATCATACACATTTGATTTTATCTGCATCTCATACAATACAAATATTGAATATTAAATATATAACAATTTTGTATTCAACGTTGTATATATATTTTTTGAGTATTTAAAGAATAATTGAAACAATGAAAAGCACGATAAAACTCACAAATTTGCATAGAATTAAAAAGAACATTCAGGTCATACAGTTCTTCGAACGGTGCGGATGTATAAATACCATTCATTTTTACGCTTGAATTGCTACATACATGTTTATATGTATGGGTTATGAGAATAGTTTGACTTCCGCTTATTCAGTTCAGTTTTATTTTTAAAAATGATGGCAATAACTATTCGATTTTAAGCTCAATATCCCTTGATATCCTCAATTTGATGTATCGATAATATTTTTGAGAACGTTATATGACTTCCAATTATATGATCTAATATAATTTTGCCGTATCTAAAGATTGCGGGTTCAATTTCTATTTCAGGATTTTATTACAGCTTCTCTACCTGTGAGAGGCCAGTCGTGGCGCTAGGAACAAAGTGTAAAACCGGCTGGTTATGGGTTCGATCCCCACTCAAAAATAGATCAAAAATTTATTTAAATTTATATTTCCATTTCTTCGCTCTGGTGTCGAGGCAAAACGATATGTTGAATTCTGTCACTCAACACGCAGTGCCTCCAGAATTCGTCAGAAACGGAGGGAAACGATGTATCATAACACTAGATTCCTTCTGCCTACCCTGCTGTGTGCAGGATACAGCGTGAAGAAGCGAAGCGCTGTATCTGTATTCTACGTAAGAAAGGCGTTGACTTGTTACAAGGGCGGGGAAATATTTCATGTCCACAAGTGGGAGTCGAATCTCACTCCAGCTATCCACTGCAACCGTCGTGATTGCAATTTTAACCTTTATAGAGCCTTTATTGTATTAATCAATTTATCAATATACTGATAATTATAATTCTGTCAAGCCCAAAAAATGCATAAGCATAAGTGGGATTGGAAGTGTATTAATATGAAACGGAGTGTTTACATTAGGTTCCCAGGTTCCCTTTGCCTTTGTTATATGCAAGATACAGAATAAGCATAAAAGTTTTCAAAAATGATATTTTAGATATACCGAGATTCCTATGTAAATCTAGCCACTACGAAAAGAAATAGTACATCCAATACGTGTAAAGTATACATCACACCGAATATAATATACTCGTACAATACAATATACAACTCGATGCGACTTGGAGTGGAACATCTGTACACAGATATCAGAGTGGCTTAGTTTAGAAATGAAAGTAACCTTTTCAAGCTGTTGTATTACATTATTTTTTTAAGGACTTCTTGGTGAGGTTTACAATGCTTTTAATATGATTGTTAGGATTAAAAAGAAGTGCCAATTAGAATAGACGGAAATTTAAATAAGTAATTATAATTTCGAGATCGTCGTGGTCACTGTAACATTTTTATGCCCACAAGGGTGTGACAGTAACGCGAGGGCTGTGGGTTCGATCCCCACTCGAGGGAATGAATGATCTTTTTATTTCTTCACTCTGGGACCAAGGCAGAAGCTCGCCGTTTGACACGCAAGCTTTTCTTTTTTTTTAGTTCAAGCTATGTCCTGCATATAGGAACCTAAAGTAAAAGCACACTGTTCGCCTTACAATGCCCAATTATCAAAACACTGTGGATTAAGTGGAACTCAACGCTGTACTTTGTCTTATTACTAAAGCGAGAAAATGGAAACAATGAATCCCCCGAATTAATAGAATTAGACTTCTCCCGTAACAAGGCTGATGGAAAAGGTAAAAAAGAGTTAAAATATAACATATCCTAATTTCACCCCTTTTTTAATATTCAACTATAATCGTTTCTCTGGATAGGAATCGAACCTGTAACTATGGTGTTTACTGTAAATAGTACCCAAAAATATAATATTAAAACACATCAGATCATTTCGCTATGCTAAATATTAGGCCAAATTTAGGCTAACGTCAATTTCTGCGGCTAATCCTACTATATGCTCATTACGGTCGACGTCGGATTCACTTAATTGGTAAATTAAATTATACGTGCAAGCAAATACGTAGGGATATTTCTTGATAATAGTCCTGTATAATAGATGTTGACGTCGAACAGTGACTGGCTGTAAATGTGACGGTTGTGGGTTCGAATTTTACTTCGTTAATGGTCTTTTCATTTCCCCTGCTTGGTGACAGACAAAACGTGGAGCTTAATTCCACCTTATTCTTTTTTTTTATGGAAAAGACACGGCAAATGAGCGTGCGGGTCACCTGATGGTAAGTGATTACCGCCGCCCACGGCCCCGTGCAACCCCAGAGGAGCTACAGGTGCGTTGCCGGCCTTTAAGATGGGTTGGGCGCCGGGGCCCGGTATTACCTGATGCGAATCGCAGTGGCATAAACCCACTACTTCACGCCGGTTTTAAATGCGGGGGGTGGTAAAGATCCAGTCAAGTCTGCCCATGTGTGTTGCCATTGCTGGCGACGTGCCTCTACCACACTTACTTTAGTCGCCTCTTACGACACCATCAGTACCAGGATGAACCTATTCTAGGCCAGGATCACATGGCACAAAATTTTTAGCTCACAAAATTCGTATTAACCCTTTTGTTATCATTTTACTACAACATCATTACTATAACCTATTTTATTATTTTTTCGCTGACAACTTTGTTTACCTGGACTTTAAGGTAAATGGAAAATCTTATTTATCTCATCTTTACGGAACGTCAAGAAATCATCTTTTACAACTCCCTACTCTACCTGTTAGGTTATGGAGCCAAATTTTAACTCTCTATGTCCAATAGTGTAGTATGTGCGTTAGCTGTCAGCCATTCAGTAACGGAAGAGTTTTAATCCATAGACTGGCAAACCAAACACGAGTTCACCCGCTCAAACTTATTGTTGTAATAATAAAGATATACTATACAAAAACTTTAAATAAATTGTAGTCTAAGTGTTATTCTGATGCTTAAGCCATATTACTGTAAAGTTTCATCTAAATCAGTTCAGTAGTTATTGCATGAAACTAGGACAAACATCCATCCGAATAAACTTTTACATTTATGATGTCAGTAGGATATAACACCAATATAAGGATTATTTTAAATATTATAAAATCAAATGATGTATATATACGCTTTTGTTCATACTAGCATGAAGAGCTATGCTCATTAGCCTCCCAGTTCCATTAATTCGAATTTTTCCGAAACGAAATAAAATCTGTGCAAATATAAAACTCATTCGAAATTGTTAGCACATTTTTTACGTTTATTCGTTTGCTTTAAATATAGCGAGTGATGCGAATTTATTTTTTGTTACAATTTTTTTTTATATACTAAATTGAATGAACTTTTCTATATAATGATAGATTCATTATTTCATATTCACACCTAGAAATTGTTTTATGAAAATATTCTTTTTAGTTTTAATTTCTGTGAAATGACGTGTTTTTCTTTTGTTGCTGTCTCTCTTTTATTGTAATGAAACAAAATAACCAATAATTCACACAAAATAAATTTAAAAGAATTTAATTTTGGTTAAGTTCAATTTTAATTATATTTTTGAATTTATAATCGTTGCAGCGTTAAGTTCCGCCACTCAAGGCGCAATATTCTGAAAATTATGAAAGGGATATGTATAAAAGTGAATGAATACATAAAGAATATTAATTACATTTAATTTTTTTACAGAATACGGATGTAAAACCAAACATAATTTTCTTTTCTTTTCCGTACAGAAAATGTTACGAATATGACAGTTTATAAATTCGGCCTACACATATTTTGTATACCTTGGACAAACAAAAGTCAGAATATAGGTACTTTGTATTTTTCAATATTATAGAGATACATTTTATAGTTCAATCAAAGAATATATCAAAACCTATAATCCTAAATTAGCTAATACAACACAGGAAGGATTTTTTTTACTTCACACTATATAGAACTTAGTATTGATATTAATTCCTCATTTTACGCCAAATTTTTAAGACATTCCATGATAAAACGGAACTCAACGCCGCGTTTTGTATACCATACCAGGATAATAAAATAATTTAGATGTAAACGCTTACATTCTGCTATCCTATTGAGTTCCGAAGGCCCTGATAATTAAAGAATAAAACTTAGCTTTCCCTTTTTATAAGATATGATAAGCAGATGTAGTCTAAAAGTTTAGTATATTACCACGCTTTTCAATGTAGATATGTGTTCTAATTAAAAGATAATTCACATTTTTCAAAGAAACTACGATAAAATAACGACGATTAAATCGCGTATATTTAGAATACTAAATATATCGGATTTCTAAGAATTTATAATAATACATTTTTCTAAGTTCGACGTTTCGAACACTTTGCAGCAGTCCGTAGTTATGAGTAGACTGAGATGGCGTTCCCCTGTCAGTTGAGATAATTATTATATCAAACTACTAGAAACATCATCTCAAAATCTACTACAGAGAGCCATTTGCAGCCACACACAAACATTATCTTATTACAATAACATAAAATATAACATATAATATAGTGTTCTATTTATATTATAAATTGTTAACAATGTAGGTTATGTCTTCAGTGACACAGATTTGCATGTAGGTAGGTCCGCTTGGATATTCTAGTCCACTCTCACATTCCACTCGATTGAGCTGTCCGAATTCTTTTATAAAATAAGTTAACATATAATATAATATACACATATAATATATATGTGTATATTATATTATATGTTAATAATTTCGTGTTTTTTAAATAAACAAATAGTATCAAAACGTAAAGTTTTCGAAAGAAAAATATTAATTATATTCAAGTATTTTTTATTTAAATTAAATTAAAAAAAAGAGCTTAGCGCTGTATCCCGGTCGCAGCGGGGCAGAGGGAGTCTCGTGTTGAGATCTTCGTTTCCCACTTTTTGTACGTTGAGTGGCGGAAATTGGCCCCGGGCTTTCGCCTCGGTGCCACGGCGACGGCAATGAGGTGCCACGGCAATGAAAATATAAATAAATAATAATTCATTCCATCGAATGGGGATCAAACCAACAACTGTCGCGTTACAGTCACACGCTTATGCCCCTGCGCTACGACGGCCTCTAAAAAAACACTATTTTACTACCGCTAATTTTATTAACACTTGATTATGGTATATAGGTTGCAAATATGTATATTAATATAGTTTTTTTTAAGCACAAAAATTTAAAATATTTAAAATAAAAAAATATTAATTAATAATAAATAGGTAGGTCTTTTTATCTAATATGGTATGCTTTTTTATTTATGTATTATTTATGTCCTCATAGAAACAAATGTTTTTTTTCTCTTTACATAATATAGTTTTTTAAAAACTGATTCTAATTAAGAAAAAAAAAACCAAACCAAAATCCAAAATTATTAAATATACAAGATACGTAAATTACCTTCTAAGGTGTAAGTTTTATATAATAGTAAAATAGAATAAAAAAGAAAAAAAGATGTTACATAAAAAATATATTATAAAAAAACATATATTAACACATTATAAAGTTCATCTATATGGATATTATAATGCATGAATAAAAAATTTAATTATATACTTTATCAAAACAATGGTTTGCTCTTGCCCTCTATTTTTGTAAAATAAAAAACATATTTAAATTTTAAAAAATTCAAATCGCGAAGTCCAATATAACCAAATATCCAAAATATGTAAATTACCTTCCAAACCGTAGAACACACTCGCATTGCCTCTCACTATGATATTGTACGTTTGCTTGACAGACAAAAAATTATCCACTTTTTACATAACAGAGTACATACGCGGTAATATATAGTAATCACTCATTACCGTAATATTTACGACTATATTACAGAACAAAGTGGCGCAGACGTGCTACGCGAACGCCCTACGGTGTAACACTGGTGTAGAGACGCTACGAGTCTACGGCGTAGCTCCATTTCGTTTTTGCTTGTTACAAAGTCATATATTTCATCCTTGTCTCTGTAATATATTGTATCTAAATACATTAGATGTAGTTCTGGTTCTCAGTAGGAATCATTGTTGCCATTTTGCCAATAGGATTTTTCTTTTGTTAATTGTGTGATTTTGGCGGCTTATATATATTTTTTGAATAAGCCGGCATTATTAATATAGGTAAATTAAATAAAATTGTAATAATATATAATTTATTGAATAAAATTACGTTATTTAAATTTATAAAAACGTAATTTAAAATAATGTTGTTTAACCCTTAATTACTGACAAGTAATTTTGCCAAACGCTACGGTCTTTACATACTTCGCCTCGTCCACTGTCATCAACCTCTTCATCAACCTCCGGGGGGTCCTCGTGCTACTTACGTGACCTTCCTCCAGTATCTTTGATACTGTGTTTTTGGAAGGCCAACCGAGGTCTCCCCCTATCTCTCTTACCACTCACTTTTCCATCATAAATCTGTTTTGCCATTGTTTTATCCTCGCTAGTACCTACCGTTCTGTGTTTCTCTTCATTGCGGATTCGATCAGCTAAGCTGACTCCGCATATCCTACGAAGAGATCGCATCTCCATGGCATTCATCTTTCTTTCATTCTTCTTCTGTAATATCTACGTCTCACTGCCGTATAACAGCGTCGGTCATCGTCGTCCAGCACTGCATTGTGTACGGCCAAACGTGCAGCTGTGCGGACGTTTCGCTAGCAGCAATACGCCTTTCCACATTTGTCTTGTATCTTCGATATCTACTGAACATACTTCCCAAATATATCACTTCATTCACTTGTTCTAATATCTTACCATTTACACTGATTTTGCATTCTGTCCTTTCTTCATCTCTTTCAAAAATCAGTACATTTATCTTATTCGCATTGATGAGAAACTGTAATATTTAATATTTTTATTTCGTTGCTCTGCTGAGTTTCACTACTTAACACGCAGAATACCTCCAAAATTTGGCGGATAAAGGAGAACGGAAGTATATTCCAATAATTATCTGTCCTTTTTTTAATTATTTTTGTAAATAGCTTTTACAGACTCTACGTGTAGACGTACAGTCTATAAAAGCTATTAATTTAAAATATTAATTATTATTTTAATTAGAACCAAATACGCTTCGTATTTTGTTCTAATTAATATTTTAAATTAATTTACATTTCTTTAGTATTTATCTCTATATATAATAAGACAGTAAAATATTTTGTCTGTACATTTAATAATTTTGACTGAAATGGATAGAGGGACTCTTAACAAGAACAATAGCAAGCAAAAAAGATTTTTTCGAATTTCTTGTCTGTCTGTCTGTCGATACGTATGGTCACATTTTTCTCAGAAAGTACTGAATCGATTTACTTGAAAATTTCACCAATTGCTTTGTTTTAAACTTAACTCAACATATAAAGTTTGTTTTATCAAAATCAGTTCATTAAACAAAATCATCGTCGATTGAATGAACACTTAAGGCTGTTTCTGAAGCAGTACATTAAATTATTAATTGACATCAGCACATTTAACAGAATTTTAAAGAACATAATATAAGTAAATAGAACGTAATGCTACAAAAATATATATGTATAATAAATAATTAGCTTTATGTATATTTTATAAATTAAATATCCACATTATATAATGTCGTAAAAAAATCATATTAGTATATTAGAGATTAAAGTAATACAACATCATATTAGAAGTAATTTTAGTTGTCAATTAATTCCACTTATTAAATCAATAAATCTATCATGTAGTTTAAGCGGGCGAAGCCGCTGGCGAGCCGCTAGTATATAATATGTGCAATTCTCAAATCAACGGTTAAGGTTCGAATTTCTCAGTTTTCGTAGGGAGACGAAATATATATAGCGTGTTGAGTGGCGAAACTTAACGCTGCGCTTCGTCTTCTCACCTTCTCACAAGATTCCTTATACCAGAATGAGGATGATCAAAATATTGAATTTCCCCCTAAAGGGAATCGGACCCATAGCTATCGCGCTTACTTTCAATAGATCAAGCTTTAGAAATTTTAGTAATAGTATTTCTAAATTCATTCCATAAGTACATGCAGCATCTTAAATGGTTATTAATAAACTGACCTTGACCGGAGAAAAATTGTGTGAGACAGCTTATGGTCATTGAAAGACTTTTTATTCATGTAAATTGATTTTTTTACGTAGCGCTGTATTCTGATGGCTTGAAAGCTTTAGAATAAGGTTATTTACTTTATGAATGTGAATACAGTGCCAATAATATATGACAGATGCGAGTTTTGGATACAACATTTATATAATGTAAATATATTGTAACACCTGACTTATTATATAAGTGATTTATAAAATCAGCTTCACACTGTATCCCATGCATAGCAGTGGAGGTAGTGGGAAACCTAGTGTTAAGACACTCTATTCTCCATGGCGAAACTCAACGCCGCGCTTTGCTTCGATAATAGACGGAAATAAAAATATTAACTTAATTTCTCGAGTGGAGCTCGAACCCACAACCAGTCGCATTTACAGTATTACACCTGTGCCCCTGCGCCACGACTGGCCTCAAGCCCCTTGATTATATAGGTATCTCGAAATAAATAGATTTGTTAGACAATCATCGTATCCTTCACCGAGTAATATACTGGTGGTAGAAGTTAAATAGACAAAGTGTGTGTTATTTGTTGTATTGTTACTCAGACTCACAACTTTGTAAGGGAAAGAATTGTATATCTTTTCACATACTATTTTACATACTACTATTGTACAATGTAAATATATATTTTCAATTTAACTATATGTTCTTTTTGTGTATTTGTTTCGCTATTTCTCCGTAGTGCCACGTTTTGTCTTACCAATGGGGGCAAATGAAAATAACGATTTCCCTAAATGGTAACCGAACCCACAACCTTGTAATCAGTGCCCCACTGCCTGCTATGGTAGAGCCACATTAAATAAAATTGTTCAAATATTTTTTAATTGCAAATTTTTCACGTGTTGTCATTAAATAGATTGGATATAACGAAGATTAGTAAAGGAAAAAGACTTAAGCCTTAAGATGGATAATAATGTTTGTTTTGTCTTTCCTTTTTCCTTATAAATTACACAGAATAAAAATGACTTTACTAATTAACCTAATGTTAAATAACATTCATTTTACTTAACTTTATTTTACTTTAGCGTCCCGCTGTACCCGTGCATAGTAGGGTAGGCAAAAGAACCTAAGAACCTAGTGTTAAGACACTGCATTGCTCACTGCTGAATTCTCGATGCCTTGCAAGATGAGTGGCGGAACTCAACGCCTCTTTTTACAACTTCTAGACAATAATATTCGAAATAATTTCTTAGAGAAGAGAAAGAAGTAACTCTTTTTTTTCCTGATTTTTGTACCTAGACAAAGTGCGGTGTTCCGTTCCGCTACTGTTTAAAAGTAAGAAAAGCCTGCATTCAATGTGCTTGTATACGGGATACAGCGTGAAACAAAAACTCACCGCTAATCCAAACTCTCCATCGCGCCTACAAAATTTATAATATCTTATACTAAAGTAAATTCAATAAGATCGAGCTCTATCCTAGCAATTTGTATAAGCGACCGCTGTAATAAATAAGTGGCTCGAAACAAATAGATTTGTGAGACAATCACTTTGTCCTTCACCCAGTAATATACTGGTGGCAGAAGTTAAACAGACAAGCCGCTTACATCAGACTCTTCACTTGTTTAAAGTTAATAGATTTTCTGTAGTTATAAAATAAATCAACTTCACGCTATATCCCGCACACTGCGGGATAGGCAGAGGAAACCTAGTGTCAAGACACTCCGTTGCCCACTTTCTGCTGAATTCTGAAGCATTGCGTGTTGAGTGGCAGAAATCAACGCCGCGTTTTGCCTCGACACCAGAGCGAAGAAATGGAAATATTAATTTGAATGAATATTTTATCTCCTCGAGTGGGGATCGCACTCACAAACTGTCGGTTTTACAGTCACATTTTGTGCCACCGCGCCACGACTTGCCTCAATATATTCTATTTTTAATTATATTTTATATAATTTATAATTATATTTTATATAATTTCTAGTTTATATGAGGCTGCTGTGAGTTCGACTTCCTTACGAAAGAATGAATAATTTTCGTTTCCTTATTTCGGTTACAGGATAAAGTACGGCGTTAATTTACTCCATTCAACACGCAACGTCTCGAAAGCTAGTCGGAAAATGGTGGATAGTTTCTCTACGCTATATTCCCTCTGCCTAACCCTCTTATGCGGAATACAGCGTAAAAAATTAAATCCAAGAAATAAATCACATAATTTTCAAGTCACATAGTTTGTTTAGAAATGCGGGTATCTCAATCTGAGTTCCCTTACAAAGTTTTTAGTAAATTAAGATGGGTTACGCCGCTTCATTAATGTAATAAACAAATATAAACAGGATAAGGCTAAAAATAATGTAACACCACAGTATTTTTTCCTTTTCGCCTTTTAAAAATATATTTTAGGAAAACATATAAAAGGTTGAGGCCGTCGTGACGCAGGAGCTCAGATGTGTTACTGTAACGCGATGGCTACGGGTTCCATTCTCACTTGGGTGAATGAATTATTTTATATTTCTTCGCTCTGGTTACACAGCAAGCCACGGCTTCCAGTTCCGCCTCTGAGCGTACTGTGCTGTGTAAGTTATATCTCCACACTAGGTTCCATTTACCCATCCTGGCTATATGAGGGATTTAGCGGGAAGCAATTTTTTATACAACTGTTTTAACATGACAAAAGCAATAGTTAATAATTTACAATGATAAAAAGCAGCTTTCTATTCATTTATCTATTTGAATAGAATTTCAAGTCGTTTTATAGTATTAAGTCTAGACATTACTGGGGCCTAAAGGTACATTAATCTTTGACATTAGCAACACGCCGGTAGCGTTAAGAGCGAGATAAGTAACGCATCGAATACCTTTTATGTAATGTAGGAAAATTGTTAATGAATAAATGCTTTTTAGAGAAAATTTAATATAAAATGTGTTATATTTTTTTAAAGTCTAGTATTTAATATATTTTTTTCACTGAGTTATCGTGGCGATGGCTGAGTGGGTTAGTCTCTCACTATAGTTTTAGATGCTATTTTCATTCAAGACAATGATTATTTTTATTTCCTTTTGAAATGATGAGACAAGTGTCTGACGTTGAGTTCCGCCACTCAACATATAATAACTTGAATTGAGAAGAAAGTTTAGAACGGAGTGTATGGACACTAGGTTCTCTTTGCCTTCACTGCCTAATTTGGAATGCAGTGTAAAGTTCTAAAAATGTTTTTTACGCTAAAAGTCTGGCATCAATTACTCGATTTGCTTTTGTTGTTTGAAATATTTTTTTTATTTATATGTCGCTTACTGTATTACTATTATTTAGTAAATAAATAATTATTTTAGCTTCACACATAACATCTACCTAAGATGAAACCTGGTAACGTAGTGTTTAGACACTCCGTTCTCAATTAAGACACTTCCGTTCCCCACTTAACCCCGAATTTTTGAAGCATTGCGTGATGAGTAGCGGAACTCAACATCGTTACTTATGCGAGGAAATTAAATTATTAAATATTTTATTCCCTCGAGAGGCAATTGAACCCAAAGCTTTTGCTCTTTTAGTCACAATTATAAATGTTAAACAAATCTATTCTAATATAAGGAATAAAATATCTGATATAGTTATTTTTTTTTTCACTTCAGAATTTTGGCTAGCAACAATTCTAGCTGTTGCTCTTAAAATTTAGTGTTTGTTTCATTTCAATCGCTGTATAAATAAAAAAAACTGTATCAATATAAATTCGACAAAAAATCTGTTTCATTGAATTGGCTAAAACATATGTTTTCAATGAATAGATATTGTCTTTAAAATGTAATTTTAACATGAAATTTACTTAGATTAAAACTAAATAATCGTGTAGTCCAAGCGGGTGAAGCTAAGACCGGGTCGCTAGTGTATGATAAATTTAGAAATTTGGGAATTAGAGATGTAAAATTTTATATCTCTGTATAATTTCTAAATTTAACATTTGTCTCAAAATCTTATGTTACAACCTCTGAGCCAGGAACTTTGTTTTAGCGTCAGAGGTTTAAGTTATGCTCATTAAACGTGTACTTAGTGAGGTGATTATGTAATATCGATAGTCATATAATTAGTGAGACCAGTCGTGGCATAGGGGCACAAAATTTGACCCTAAAAGCGACTGGTTGTGGGTTCGATCCTCACTCCAGGAAATTAAATATTTACTTAAATTTATATTTCCGTTTATTCGCTCTGATGTCAAGGCAAAGTGCGGTGTTGAGTTCCGCCATTCAATATGCAATGCCTCCAGAATTCGGCGGAAAGTGGGGAACGGAGTGACTTATCACTAGGTAACCTCAGCAGAGTATGCTGTGTACGGGATACAGCGTGAAGCTGATTTATTTATTTTATGATTCATATAATTAGTTAAAATAAACGAAATGTTATTTGTTGAATTTTATTTTCAAAGAATTCAAACAGTAAAGAAGATTTTTCTTTCAGCTTCACGTTGTATCTCACACATCCCACACAGTAACCCTACTGTGTGGGATGTGTAGTGCAGTGCTCTGCAAGTGCTGAGAGAACTTAGTTTTAAAACACATAATTTGTCACACTCCCTTCTCTCCGTTAAAGAACATTATTAAATTAGAAATTATTAAACATATTACTATTAAACATTATAAGCTTGTTTCACCTTTACAATTAAGTATGAATACACATTAAGTATGAATGGCTGAACTTAACGCCGCGCTCTGTCTACCAGAGCGGTGCAATGTTTCCTTAAAGATTGCCGTTGCGATGACGATATTTTTTAAGCTTTTTACACATTCAAAATAAAATACTGGTCGATAACCTACATTTTCAAATCGACGTCACTATTTTGGAGCATTTTAGAGAGAGCCTTTAAGTAAATACGAATGCGAAACGTTACATACACGCTACGTATAAAGTCCATATTTAATACATACAAGCTTATATACTATTACTATTAAACTATTTTATAGATTAACTTTATTGTCATAGGTAGGAGGGAAAATTTTGTAGTCTTATTTAAATTAAATATTATAATTAAACTATTATATATTTATAGTTTCAGTTTCCACTCAGTAGAATGAATTTCCATTTTGGCTCTGAAAATGGGAAACAGAGTAACTTAACATTGGTTCCCTCTGTCTTTTTTACTATATGTAGGATAAGGCGTGGATCAATAAAAATATAATTTCATGCTTGATTTCTAAACGAACGTTTGTTACTAAAAAATAAACAAGTAAACATTTTAAGAGCTCCAATTTCTTATATAAATTATCAAATAAATGTTGCTGTACAAAGAAATATGATTATTTATTTGTACAAATAAAACGTTCATCAAAAATATTATAAAAGCATCTCGGAGAACCGAAATCAATTGTAATTCGAGAGTGCTCAACTAAAATATATTTTTGATGCCGAAATCTTTGAAATACCGCCTTTAATGTGTTTAACGAGGTGTTTTCAATTGATGTTATTAAGGTTTTATGAATATGAACTATTTATCAATATATATACTACGGAGTGATTCCATTCCAACCAGGTCGGTTACCTGGAGGCATTTATTTACCCCGACTGGTAATCGAACCCATAACCTATTTTCACCCAGTCAGCAACTGTCACGCGGTGCTATGATGGGCTAATATTTACTATATTGACCGTCATCATGTTTAGGTTTTTTTTTTTTTTACTTAAAAAAGTATCTGAGTTATACACACATTCTTTTTAATTTAATCATTACTATTCGAGCTACCGTTAAGGTTGTTCAGAAGTCATTTTAAAATACTGTTTTAATGTAACGCCTTTCATATTACAATATTTTCTACGGCGACTTAATATTCTAGCTAGCATACTCAATTTTTCGTTACACACCGCTTAGAAGTAGCAAAATAAAGAAAATAATAGTTAATATATATGACATTTTTTTTAGCTTCACGCTGTATCTCGCAGGTAGCAGAGTAGGCGGAGGGAACTAAGTGCTAAGACACTCCGTTCTCCACTATCCACCGCTCGAGGCATTGCCTGTTGAGTGGCGGAACTCTACGCTGCGGTTTGCCTTGTCACCAGAGCGATAAAATGAAAATATGAAATATTTCATTCCCCGAGATTTCATTTTCTTTATGTGTATTTTACTCACCTAATCAACAATTTAGCATTTTAAATCTTATTTCCATTTTATATTTTCAAAGCTAACAGAGTTGCGAGAGATATATGTAGTTGTTCATAGTATAAAAATCAACTTCACGCTGTATCCTGTACACAGTAGGGTAGGCAGAGGGAACCTAATGTTAAGACACTTCGTTCCCCACTTTCCACCGAATTCTTGAGACATTGCGTATTGAGTGGCAGAACTCAACGCAACGCTTTGCCTTTTTTAACCAAAGCGAAAATATAAATTTCGATATATATTCTCTTTCCTCGAATGGAGATCTAACCAGTCGCGTTTACAGTTACACTTTGTGCCTCAGCGCCACGACGAAATTGGAGAACCTAGTATCTTAAAACTAGGTACCCTCCACCTATCCTGTTACGTAAGAAAGTGATGTAGTTTTTTTTTTTTAAGAATAATTTTAAAAGCTTCACATTCTCCCCGACTGTAGATCTCGTTCTTAACGTCCGATCTAAGTTTGCGTTTAATAAAAATATAGAAAAAAGTCTTCTATTTATTAACTCCATAATATTAACCCCCTATAAAGGAGATGGCTTTTGCATATTTCATAGAAAGAATTCCCTTTGTTTTCCCTAAGACGTGGTCAAGATGATATCGTGAACGTCTTTATTAGTAGCAAATAGTCTGTTATGAGGCCATCGTGGCGCAGCGGAAACAGCGGAGACTGTACATGCGACGATTGTGGATTCGCTTCCCACTCGGAGGATTGAATTATTTTCAATTTCCTCACCCTGGTCATAGGGCAAAGTGTAGTGAAACTCACTGGGCTATTTTCAGGCGGAAACCGGGAACCTCTTAATATTACGTCACCTCCTTACCCTTCTATAGGAAGGCAGTTCGGAGTTAAAAAAATATAACATGTTTAAAAATTCGAAGGTCATTTAATTGGGACTCACGGTTTTTACAACAAATGATATTTTAGTTCAAAGTGATCAAAGTTTTTGCAAGGGCAAACTCGATCGATCTAATGGAATATTCAGCGTGACCTTACCAGGGTAGCATATGTGACCAAGTGTTTTGTGAGAATTGCTCACATTTGCAGGAACAATTGACCAGAAGGGTTTTTTATACGAAAATTTTATTAAAACCGTCATGGCGCAATTGACAACATTAGAATATAGACGTGATAGTTATAAGTTCGGTCCCCTATTGTCGTATAAATTTGGCCGTTTTGGCAAGACTTTCTTTCATTTGTATGTTTCGTTACATTGTTCTTGAATTGAAGTAAAAAGCGATAAACGGAGTATTTTGACATTACCTTGCTCACCCTGCTGTATACAGAATATAAAAGATGACTAAAAAAACTGCTTCACGCTATATTTTGCACTCGGCAGGGTGGGCAGAGAGAGATCAAACTCTCAACCAATAGTTTACGTCACACACTTGTGCCTCTTTGCCGCGACTGGCTGAATAACACCATGGAAATGTTACAGAAAAAATATATTCATTTTCCTCGTTCCTCCTTTTCATTTTTATTTTTCTGTTCTCGTAGGCAAAGCGCGGCGTTGAGTTCCGCCTCACAATATAACGCCCAATTTCCGTGCCATTACCTCGGAAATTAGGCGAAAAGTGCCTGTAACTAAGGGAAACTGTATATACTACCAACAGTATAAAGTTAACCAAATTGCTTTGAAGAACTTTGGCTTCCAAATCCGAATGGACCCCACAGGAATTCAATTAATATAATGTAGCGATGCTTATTGCTACTTACAAAATTATCTTTATACATAAATATTGTTTGATACTAGTTAAGTAATAATAATAATAATTTACAGCTCTTCCCTGCAAAAGCCATGATAGTGGGTTCGATTCACGCTTAGGAGAAGAAGAATCATTTTCCCTTTCCCGCCCTGATTAATTATAATTTATTAAGGAATGTGTGATAAGTTAATATTTAAAGTTCATTTTGTTTATACATTTATACATTTTGTTTATTTTGTTTATACAATAAACATTTATTTTAATATTTTTATATGTAGGTATATATTTTTATCGTTCATCATTGTCATTTTTCCGCCCAAATTGCGAGACATTGCGTATTGAGTGCTGTAACTCGACGTCGCATCTTGTCTACCATAATGGGAAAGTAAAAACAATACATTCGCCGGAGCTGAGATCGCACTGTATAAATATTATAACATTATTAAAGAAACTAGTTCACAATAAAATAATTGGTACTTACAACTTCTAACATTAAGAGACTGTCCAATTACGAAGAACGACGTCAAAAGGCGCCGCAGACTGAATTAAAATCAGAATTAATCGTGGCTATTGTTTAATGAATTTGTGTTGTAGCTAAATGTGTACATAAGTAAATAAATAAATAAATAAATCAGCTTCACGCTGTATCCCGTACACAGCAGGACAGGCAGAGGGAAACTAGCTCTCAATAACAGTGCTGGATTAGTGAGATTCTACTATAAAAAACATTCTTCTGCGTGAAATTCTGAGCAAATAAAGCCAGGCCTTAATTAATCTACTTTTAGAAGAAAACAGAAAAAAAATATATATAAGTAAAAAATATAAAAGATATAAAATAACACGAGGCTTAATAGAATTCTGAGTAAACCAAAAGAAATCAGTTGAAGACTCTTGACCGATGAACTGGGAGGATTAAGGATGTCACTCCACACAGCCCCTACAAACACTTCATGGGTTATATATAATAGTTTCTTGATGAAATATCCTGGTTTTCGTATGAAATAATATTTATGGGAAATATATTTTATATACGAGTATTAAAATAACTAAGTGCAAACATTGTGGACAGTCGTGGCGCAGGGGCGAGCGTGTGACCTGCGTGTAGACTAGACAGGTTGTATGTTCGTTTTCCACTCGAGGCAATTAAATATTTAATATTTTTATTTCCTCACTCTGCCAATAAAAGAAAGCGCGGCGTTGAGTTCCGCCACTCAACACGAAATGCTCCCAGAATCCCATCAAGATACTAAACCTAAGTAAACTTGAATTTGAATATTATAAATTTTAATATTTTATCTAACAACGGCTTATCGCTCAATCTCGTTACATTCCAATATCTGAAGCCGCTGAAACTTTGTAACATCAATCATTAGACATCTGCCTAAGCCAAAGTTGTTCTTGAATTAATTCCTTTAGTTATAATCACGTTGAAATTTCAAAAATAAATAGTATTTTGTTCTGTTTAAAAGTTTGTATATTTTTTATAGTGCCAGGAGCCTCCGTTGACATTATTTGAATTTGAGACATTGAGTGGACATTCTTACTAGACCGGGGAAGTGACAGCAATTAATACTGCCGAATAGGAATCGAACTTACTACCTTTACCAATACGCCACAATGGCGTTTAAAATGTCTATTCAAATTATAATTTAAAGTGATAATTTAACACGTTTAGGGCTAAAACACGCATATATATAATTTACCAGAGAATTAAATTTTGTCCGCTGGTTTTCGCAGACCGCGTCGCCGGGGACCGCCTAACGATGCGAACGCAAAATTAAAGTATGTTTTTAATTATTTTTTGTTAGTTACATTTTGTTCCTTAGAGGGTACAGATGTTACATACATATTTATGTAAATGTATGATCATTTAGATGTATGTATGCTTAAAATACAGCCTCACGCCTTTTCCTGCATAGCAGGGTAAACAAAAAGGATCTAGTGTGATAATACTCAATTATACTCTTATAGACAAAGTGCAGCGTTGAGTTCCACCACTCTATCAAAAAACGCAATTCCCCTAGAATTTAGTGGAAAGTAGGGAACGGAAGTGTTGTATTGTAAATTGTATGTCTTAGCAATATGTTTGACAAATTTCCTTTCTCTACTCTACTCTCTCTTATCACATAGCAGTGTAGACAGAGAGAACTTGATGTCTTGACACTTCGTTCACCGATTTCTGACTGAATTTGAGACTGTGTGTATTGAGCGCATTTTATCTTATCAGATCGGAGAAAGGGAAACAATTCTTCTCCTTGAACAGAAATCGAACCCATAACCATCGCTATTCATAGCCAGAAAATACTTTTAATTACAATCAATTGTTATTCAATTTGTTTTACTAAACATAAATTGTTAAAATGTTAATTTGTTCTTTAAAGAAATACTTGTCAGCATTATTTGGGTTCATTTTTAAGCCGTATCCATTTCCTTTAGAACGCTTCTAATATTCTTCAAATATAAAATCTATAAATACATTTAACACTGCAAGCAATTTATTTTTTCACTGTTTTTCTTATGTACGGGTTCGTACCAGTATTGTACATATATAATAAATTTAGAAAATGTGTGAAAATTTTAACGTAGCGGGATTTGAGCCCGCATATCTTGGTAACCGTACAAGAGCTCTGATCGCTAAACCATACGTTCTCGTCAAGCTACGTCAAAATTCTTATACGCTTATTACAACATATTTGTGTTGCTAGCGTCTGTTAGGAGATTTTTCAGAAATTTACGCTACCCAAAAATAATTGCTTAGATTTATTGTTAGGCAAGAAAAAATTATTTTTAGTACAATTTGGAGAACCAATAAAAAGCATTCTGACTGTAATATTTATGAATACTATTATAAAAAACATCCTTAGCAATAATCGAACCCACTACTTAGTCTCATCACGAACAAATACAATACCCATGTATGGTTACAAATCTATTCAAATATATTTAAATGACTCCACGCTTGATTATGTAAATTGTTCATCTGAAGTAGGTTTTACTTTGATTAAGTTAGGCTTAGTATATAAGATTGTATTTTGATGGTTTATACAATACCCGTGTATTCTAGTAACAAAAAAATAAAATAAATAAACTGCGTGCTATGTTTCCTATATAAAAGGATAGGCAAAGGGAACCAAGTAGAAAGACACTCCGTTTCCTACGCACCTTGCAATTTTTCAAGATATTGCGTGTTGAGTGCCAGCACTTAATATTGCGATTTGTCTCGATATCAGAGCGAGAAAATGACAATAATAAGTAATCTTCCCTAATTGGACTCGAATCCAGAATCGTCGTATTCACTCTTAGACGGTGTCCCACTTAGGTATATAGTATAGTATGCGTGAAAAACTGTGTGTCAGGACATTTTTCTCTTTATTTTTCGCCAACATTGCGCGTTAAGTGGTGAAAATTTCCGCCGAATATTGGTTTTTTTTGGATGGACTGATGGACTGAATGCTGTTGATCTGGTATGGTCTTGACAGCGTCACCAGGCTGGCAAATTTTGTATTGCTACAGTAGGTGATTATTCTCTGAGGGGGAATTGAACTCACAACTGTCGCGTTTGCAGACAGACACTGCTTCACTACGCCTCAGTGGCTTTAATATACTATTCCTATAGGTCTTACTAGCAAAAACTAAGGCGTAATTGGCCTTTGTTATTTGTTGTAGAAGACATAATATACCTTTTTATTTGGACCTCTATAAGCCTTGGTTTTGTCTCGATTTAATTTGGCGCTGAGAAATAATATATTTAATTAAAAAAATAGTAGTAGCCGTGGATGAGCAGTGGCACAGTGAATGACTGTAAGCGCGACGGTTATAGATTCGTTGCCTTTAAGTAGAAATTAATTAATTACATTTTCTCGGTAAAGTGCAGCGTTCAGTTCCACCGCTCAAGACGCAACATAAATATAAACAATTGGCCAGCTACGCATACATAAGCTAATGATAAAGCAGTTAATCAGCTCTCCGCAAAAGCTATTTTGTAAACAAAATATTTGGTCAGATTCCATGCACACACTTACAAGAAACATAACATTTAATAATATATTTAAATTAATATTATCTGTAATACAAATCGAAACCACGAAAACTGGAAGTTTACAAGTCGCTTTATTGATCACCAACAGATATTTTACTAAATGAAGACATATATAATTAATTTTATAAACTTGGTAAGGTAAAGCGCGTGGGTGAACTCCGCTAGTCAACAAACCTTATCAAGAATTTACTTTCTTTTCCTGCTATGTGAAAGTGTGAAGGCATTGCGTTTTGAGTGGCGGAACTCAACGCTGCGCTTTGCCTCATTACTAGAGCGAGGAAATAAAAATAATATTTTTTTTCATTTCCGCGAGTGAGAATCGAACCCACAACCATCGTGCCACTGCATTATGGTAGCATCTCCTTCTACCCCTCGTTTATTTATTTAATTTCTATAAATTATTTATATTTTATGTGGTAACGGAGACAGTTCGGTCAGTATTCGTCCGAATTCGATACATTACGTATTATATATAATAATATATATGTGTAAATAAGACGGAACTCAACACCAAGCTTGTTTTGTCAGTGTGACGAACATTAAAAAAGAAAATTATACCTCCTACAGGAAATTACAGTCGAGTCCACAACGTTAACAGTTCTCAATCATTAAGGTCGAGTTTAAAGCTCTTATCTATCTTAGTCCAAGTGTTACGTAGATGAACTTTTTCAATTATGTTTGGTTGCGCTCCATTGACCTTGGACGGTGACCTTGAGCTTTCTGATTTGGCAGCAACATTGGCGGAAACATATAAATTATGACTCTCATAGCACTTGTAACGGAAAATTGGATGAAATTCAAGCTTTTGTGGAGCTTATTATGTTTTATTTCTTATTTTTGTATCGACGGTTTTTGGTGAGGTTTTAAGAAGCTCTCATTAAAATAAAAAGAGGGATATTTGGACTTAATGTCCAAATACGGTCTCTACCAAAAAAAATAAGAAAAAACAAATATTAAATAACTTTTTCTGTAGGCTTTTCTGTCACGATCTCGGTCAATCATATACGTAGATTCTCAGATTCATCATTCTTCAGATTCGGGAATCTGTCAAATGGAGAGATAGTAAAAATGCAATTTAGCAATTAATTCTAAAGAATCTGGATATTTTATTGCAAACAAAGCTTTCAATCGATTGGTTCAGTTTGTCTTAATCTTTATCATATGTATATTAAAAAACTCGGTTTCAATTTCGACCGTCATTGATACCAAAGCTGAAGGAAGATTTCGGTGTCGGATTTTTTCGGCCGGACAATTGCTAAATATTTTATGTTCAACTAAACTTTTGCGATCTATTTTAAATCATCGAATAAATAAATACAGCTTCCAACCGGCCGGAAGGCAGTTCAGCTGAGAGTCGATCTATAATGCTTGATTTTTTTTCTATAATATACACTATTATGCATCGCATTTTTAATATTGAGCTGAGGGTTGAACTCAGTCAATTATGCATGAAATATTACTAAGGATTTATGTTTGACACACAAAAAAAAAACACAATTTATCTCTGGAGGGAAATTAAAAAATCACTTTACTATATATATTCAATGAAAAAATAACCTTATGATGATGAAGATATGAGCTAAATTAGATATTTTGCTTAGGCCTTCAATAATAAATATCGTGGCGACCGAACATCGAAATCGATAAGCCACTTGCTGTTAAAAATGGCAGCAAAATGAGAATTGACTTTTTAAAATGCCTCCTTTTAGGTAGTAACACAATTTTATCGTTTATATATTAAAATATTAATCAAAAGTTGCAGCCGTCTTGGCGCAATGTCCGATAACTAATAAGCAACAGTTTTTCCCCCAGGTGGAAACTGAACCCACAACTACGCTTCAGTGACAAGATAAAGCCCAACGTTGAAGAAGACACTAAATAAGGTAGAAGACACTAACTGACACCAAATTCTTTGTTCCTATCTATACTACTTCTTTACACTATTATCGTTAGTGACATATAGAGTGAAATAAAATACAATTTTCATTCTTTTTATAAAGCAGTCCGTTAAAAATATTAGTATATTTCGCAATGTTACAGTGGCTCACGCTTGGTCTCAACTCTCAACGTTCTTTAAGCTAAGCTCGCTCATAACTTCTTATATTGCTTCTTGTCTAACATGTTCTTGTTTTAAGCATTTTTAATATAAAAGTAGTATAAGATGCTATATAAGAGTATTATGAGTCCAAGATATAGAAAATAAAAAAAAATATAGATTAAGATTTCATTTTATTGTCAGGTGGAACTCTATTATATATGAAATTTTATAAGGACAAAGATAAAAAGATTCTGAATAACAAGGATATCTTTTTGACGCAAAAACTACTAGACGTATTTTGATAAAACATTTTCTCAATTCTCAATCAAAGGAGCTACTCTACTTATATGGACTATTGCTAATATATATTTAGTTCGAATTGAATATATATTAGCGATAGTCCATTTATTATAGAAGGTTATATCTCACGTTGCGATGTAACACACTGTACCTGCGGGTATAGTTACCGTGACGCTACAGGTGCCACAATTATTAGATATTTTATTTGACTTTGCAGGTGAAGCCACAAATAAAAGCTCTTATATAAAACTTAAATCAAATTACAGAATATTAGAAAGAAGCCAAAAAAAAAAATTTTCTGTTTATTTTTTGCTGTTGTGTGTCTTTTCGAAAAAAAAAATTCTATTTACCGTAAAATCTGTATTATGGAACCGTCTCTAAAACATGGTCTACTTAATAAAAAACAAATCAACATGTATTTATAATTGGGGTTATAGACATACAAAAAGAACCCTTTCTAAAACAGTACAATGCTATATATTATACATATAAAATAAACGGCAGACAAACTTGATCAACTTAAGTTTGCTCTTGTTTGTTTTACAATACAAATATTCGTGTGCGTTAACTCAGAAGCTTCATTTTTTTCTGGGACCATAAACTTGAATATTTCATTTTAATTTCAGTATAGTCTTCACAGATGGACAGACCGACTAACAGTCCTTTTAAATGTGTCGTATTTTCCTTGCGTGGTACAGAACTCTAAAGAAGTAAATATATGTAAAAAACAATTCGTACATAAAAAAAAACAATCTATTTTTTAATTGAATTAGAACCTACGATATATCTTATACTACTTTTATATTAAAAATGCTTAAAACAAGAACATGTTAGACAAGAAGCAATATAAGAAGTTATGAGCGAGCTTAGCTTAAAGAACGTTGAGAGTTGAGACTATTTGAGAGTTGAGAGTATTTTTTAATTGAATTAGAACCTACGATATATAACCTCATCAACTCTCAGACAGTTCCCAACCGGCTCTACGTTGCTGCTTATCTAGCTATTGTATGGAAAAGAAAATACCAATCGATCGGACCCATTCATAAATAAATTGATTTCGTTTAGCTCCAACAATTACTTCGTCAAGATAAGCACATTAGTTCATTACGTTCGTTTGAAGTCTGTGTTTGACGGACTTTTTACGAGAATAAAGCTTGTTTATATTTTTTCAGATGGGTCATGGGCACTGCTAGTCCTAAATAAAGCTATATATATATATATATATATATATATATATATATATATATATATATATATATATATATATATATATATATATATATATATTACTTCACCATAATCGCAATGACGTGACCCACTGTACCTGTAATTCAGGTTACCTCGAGTGCAAATAATTTAGAATAGGAAGTGAAGCCGCAGGCTAAATCTAGTATAGTTAAGTTTAAAAATAAATATCAATTTCTTCAGCACAAAACAAAGTATAAATAATTTAAAATATCTATTTAAAAGTTGAATGAGAATTCTTGGCGATGCTCAGTTAAAGCCATGCCTTTCATTTTCAGTCACGTCTTAGTTAGACAACTTGGATATTGTAAATGAAAAAATATTTATACTTTTGTATTAGAAGAAGAGAAATGTTATACATACATTTAAGAAACAAAATTGTAACAATAAACTCCATTCTATTTTCATAAAGCGGAAAATTATGTTTGAGTGGGCATGGTAACCTCAGAAACTACTGGTTCAAAATAAATACTTTGTGTTAGATGGACCATTTTGACACGGCGCTATACGCTATATTGCGTCATATAACAGTTCTGATTTAACCCACTATACCTACAGTCACAGTCACTTCGAAGACTTATAATCGTGTCAGCTTCACGCCGTATACCGCACACAGCAGGGTAGGCAGAGGGAACCTAGTGTTAAGATACTCCGTTCTCCACTTTCTGCCGAATTCTGGAGGCATTGTGTGTTGAGTGGCAGAACTCAACGCCATGCTTGGCCTCGACACCAGAGCGGAAATATAAATTTAAGTAAATATTTTATCTCCTCGAGTGGGGATCGAACCCACAACAAGTCAGTTTTACAGTTACACTTCGTGCCGCTGCGCCACGACTGGCCTCAGTTATAAAAAATCTTCTTCTATTTTGAGGTCAGTCGTAGAACTAGTTCAAAAGCGTGTGACTATAAACGCGGCAGGTAATAGGTTCGATTCCCAATCGAGGAAAGTAAATTAATTTTACTGAGTACATATCGTAATTTATTAAAAAATATATATTTTTTTTGTAGTAAATTAAATTAGAATTTAAAAAAAAAAATTATATAAAATGTACAAAATCTATAAAGTTCAAACATTTCACGGTCTGGTAGGATCTATGGGGGCAATATGAAAAGAAAATAGACAACCCTTTCAATGTCACCGCCTGTCTCCCAAGGGGCGCAACCAATTAGGGTGCAATGGTACGAAGCTCTTTAGAATGAAAATATATTTTTCTTTTAATCCCTTCCTTTGCTTAAATTTAAATTAAATTAGGAAAGTTAATATAAATATAAATCTACTAGTGCCGCTTGAGTACAGAACAAAACGGAGGAAGAGTATAATCCCATTTTTTACCTACGTGAGTAATAAATCTGTATATCAAATATATACGCACGTATATAAGCCAACTTGGATTTGAACCTGTAATATCCATTGGACCTTGTGGATATCTTATCCACAAGTTGTATACACAAGTATCGTTTCTAAGTGTTACAAGAAAAGAAATGAAAATAGATTACATAAACACATTAAAAATATAATAAATAATTATACGATCAATACCAGAATACCATATTATCATATTTCATTCATGCTGCAGACGTTCAAGTCGACTTGACTCGTGCTCGGTTATAGATTGGTCGACCTTGGTACTTGGCCTCAAATATTGCTAGACGGAACGGCGCCCACAACTATGGATGACGTACATATTATGTGTTGTCTAAAATTGGTATTTTTTCAATAAAAACCGAATCCTCGTGCTGCAGGGTAATAAAGGTGTGGCTGTATCGTGACGGTTGTTGGTTCAATCTCTGCTCAGGAGAATGAATTATTATTTATTAAACATTTTTATTTATTCACTCTGGCACCAGGGTAAAAACCCGACGTCTAGTTCCGCCAATCAAGACCATTGACTTGAAAAAATTTCCGGAAAGTGGAGAACGGAGTGTCTTAATACTAGGTTTTCTCTGCCTGCACTGCTATATGCAGGATACAATTCGAAGCTAGTAGAGTTATTGATTTCTTTTAAAAGAACTCTTCGCAACGTGTAAAATTTAAATGGGGCCCGACATAGTATACGACTAGACATAGTATCATAGTTAATTTGTTTTTTTCTATTTAGTTTCATGCAGTCATGTGTTTTGATTTTTTGATTATTTGTTTTATGTGGTAGGGAATTAAAGCTAATGACATTTAGCTATTGGCTTATCTCCTGCACGTAATAAAGTATAGAAGAAAAAACCTAGTGTATAGACATTCAAATACTATATTATACTTTTTTCAATACACTTACAGATTTCAATTCGAATATGCAACGAAATGCTATAAAAATACTTAGAGTGCTATAGCAGTCAACAATTTCAACCAGTTAAGCTCTTTTAATAGAGTACTTAAATTGGCCGCAATATTATGAAAACTTACAATATTATTAGTGTCCACACTTTGCCAAATAGTTCAGGGTCTGTAGACAAAACGTCGGCAACGACTTATAAAATATACAGGTCAACTGCATGTGAAGGTAACGTATGGAGGCTATCGTTATAATTGGCTTATGTCTCACTCAATGCCATGGTTTTAGTTGTAAATTCATAAAATTATGAAGAAATATCATTTTTATCATGTTTTATTTCAAAGCAATGTTAAATAGTGTGTACAGCTTCACACCCCTTGGCTTGACAGAGAGCTCAATGTTAGAGTATATATTCCGTTCTCCAATTTTTGCCCGAATTATAGACATGGTTGTAGGTTCAATCCTCATTAAGGGGATTTGTTTTCGCTGAGTTCCGTAACTCATTACGCATTGTCTCTTATTCAAGCAGACTAGATTTTGATTTTCTATAACTATTTTGCTATGCGGGAAAATGCGTGAAAACACATCTATAAAAGAGCTCGAATATATTTTTACTTCCAATACAATGTTTTATAGATATTTCTAGCCAAATATGCAGTTTCATACAGCTTTACTTCCTTATTTATACAGACATGAAGTCGCCGACCAAGGCTGCCCTTGAACCTAACGGTTTATAGCCAAAAGGGAAAATACGTGTTAGAAATGACATCGACTGAAATATATGATTTTTAGATACCATTATAGTTAACTTAACTGTCAATTTCATTAAGCGTATTTTTTCAGCTTCACGATGTATCGTGCACATAGCAGGGTGGCAGAGGGGACCTGGGAATGTAGTGTTCATATACTCCTCTTTCATTCCTCATTTTCCACATTATACACACAAAACATAATTATAAGCATACACATTTATCTTTTCTGAATTAAATCCACAATATTGTGATATCTACAGTCAGGTTCAAGGGTGGGTAAAATTAAATATCTTATATCTAACCCTTCTAAGTTAAGCCCTTCGAGGTCATTTCCCTTTGTGTACGCTCAAGCTATTGTCAACGCACAAGGACAGAATCGTTTTAAAGACGTCGAGTCAGCAACAAGCTATTTTGAGCTTAGCTTTGATATTTTTCATATATTTCCTTAGATTCCACTTAGTTCAAGTTCATGAAGAATAATATTATATTCGATGCTGGTCATTTTTGTGATATGTTTATTATGAGAAGTAATATTTAGTTTTAATTTTAAGTTATTACAAGTATAATTGTAGAAGTACTATTGGGTTCTAATTTTAGGTTATAACAAGTATAAATAATTATAGATGGATATATTAAGAAGATGCTCTTTTATTTTTTTCTTTTTTGCTGACTTTTTGGCTTTTGGATATCGTTTGTGTAATCAGTTTATACAGTTAGTATTGCCGTAAATATCGTTACAAAGAAAACCATTTTTTTAGTATACCTTTTCGATGTTTCCGACATTAAAAATTCTTAAATAATAATGTCAAAATGTAGAGAGAATGTTATTTATTAAATCAGATTCACGCTGTATCCCGTACACAGCAAGGTAGCCGAATGATTCTTAGTAACTACCTTTGTGAAACCGGAAATTTATAATAAATATAATAATACAGAGATGTTAACAACATAAACAAATTGTAACAAGCGTATAAGAATTTTGACGAAGAGTTTCCAAGAGGCGTGGGTTCAAATCTCGCTACGTATTTTTTTTTGCGTTTTCTAAAAAGTATTTTTCTTTCCTAAGTATGGAATAGAAATTCAAAATTGTTAAAGCTATAATAATCTAGTCTATGTTGGTGATGCAGCGAACACAACACTACTTCTTAACAAAATTTCTTACCTGTCTCCCGCATATAGCAGGGCAAGCAGAAGGAATCTAGTATTGAAAGCCCGCCCTATATGTAACCCGGACGGAGCGCGGTCGTTCACCGCTCCACGCTATTGATTCCTATGTCATAGATGCATTGATATGAGATGAGATGTTTTATCTTTGGTTTATAGATTGATTTACTAAATAATATTTTATTAAGTTATTAGAGTTAAGGCCGTCATGGCGACACACCGTTTCCCCCTTTTCGCCCAATTTTCAAAATTATTCTTTGACTTGTTAAGTAACGTAGCTCAATGCCACGCTTTATCCTGTTATACGAGCAAGGAGATGATAATAAATTATACCTCTAACTGACAATCGAACCCACAGCCGTCGAGATTACAATCCGACGCCGTCGCTGTGTCACAGCGGCTATCATAGCTTGACACCATTATTTGTCAAAGCGTTATGTACCCGACGTCAAGGAAGCTGACAGTCCTATCGCATTAATAACGCTCTCGGTTTAATTATTCTACTATATATTGTTTAGAACAAGTCGCCTTGAATATAATTAATGGTACACTGCATATTGTAACTTTGAGGCTACCCTCGATGGTTTTTACTGTACTTTTATTCACGATGTTTGTGGATTAGATTTCTTGTTGGAAGACAAGGTTTATATATATGTATATATAAAGTATTAGTTATTGTGGTTTTAATATAAGTTTTAATATAATATAATTTAAAAAAAAAAGAGGCCGGTCGTGGCGCAGCGGCACAAGGTGTGACTGTAAACCGACTGGTTGTGGGTTCGATCCCCACTCGAGGAGATGAAATATTTACTTAAATTTATATTTCCATTTCTTCGCTCTGGTGTCGAGGCAAAGCGCGGCGTTGAGTTCTGCCACTTAACACGCAATGCCTCCGGAATTCGGCAGAAAGTGGGGAACGGAGTGTCCTTCACTACGTTCTCTCTGCCTACCCTGCAGTGTGCGGGATACAGCGTGAAGCTGATTTATTTTTATTTATTTAATATAATTTAAAATAGATGGTTATAACTTTTAATAATGAAATTATTATATTTTAAGTTGTTCAATATTTTTTTTTCAAATTAAAATTATAAAATATTCTTCACTCAAAAAGACTTTTTCAAGCATTTTTGGATTGTCCAATAAACATAAAGATCTTTTAATAACCTGAGGTTGTTGTACACTAGCGCATCTGACTGTAAACGCGATAGTTGATGATTCAATTTTCAGTAGGAACTGAAGGAAGAATACACAATCGACAATAAGTGAACTAGATTTATATGACATTAAAAATATATAGATTGTATTATTCATAATTAACTATGTTATTTATGTGTTTATTACCATGCATATTTTTTTATTTACTTTATTTTTATTTTTTTTAAATATCATACCCAAGATTCATACTGTTACAGACTGGCCTCTCTTAGAGCCAATAGACTTCAATATTTAATATTAATTTCTACTTGATACCTTCACGCAAATTATAACTAAAAAGAAGTTCAGTTTTTTAAAAGTAAAACTATAATTTGTTTACGGCTCTACATATTTTGGACATAATAGCATAGAACAAAAACTCATATACAAGTAAGATTGGAAAAGTTTATTGTATATTTACAGAACTTCGGTTGGCCAAGTCTTTTTGTTTCCATTAGTTTATTCACTTTTTGTTTTTTATTACTAATTTTTTCTTTAAAAATATAAAAAAAAATTATAAGAGATAAACTCTTTTTTTACTAAGAGACAACAGACAACGCATAACCGAGATTACGTTGACAGAGAACGCTGAAATATTACTAGTAGGATTAAGGATCCTACTAGTAAAATTTCAGGAAAGAACTAAGAAATATCTTACGGGAACGGCAACACAATTGGATTGTATGTTTTATTGCTGTATCCTGAACATAGCAAGGTAGGCGGATGGAATATGAGAACCTAGTATTAAGACACTCCGTGCTCATTAGGAAACTTTCGTCTTCCACTTACCCCCACATTTTCAATAAATTAAATGTTTCATTTTTTGATTGGGAATCGAATCCACAACCGGTCACGTTTACATTGTCCGTTTACAGTGCACGGACCCTTTCGCCAAGACTGGTATCTATGTTTTATAATTCATATTAACGGAGTTTCTACATGACTTCAAAAATCTATCTATTATTCTGTGCGGGCGATATGCCTACTATTTTATTATAAATATATTTTTACGGGAATAAATAAATGGAGCTAGTTTTAAGACATTATGTACTCAGTTTTTCGCCCGAATTTGAGACATTATATGTGGACTGCTTAAACCCGACGCCAATAACACTGTATATTTCAAAATATTATTCATAATTCTCTTCAGTTTTGAAATAAAAGAAATTAAAGTATTATAATGTTCAAAAGCATTTCGCTCATGTACATTTTGTAGGTTAACACTGAAAGTAGCAAAACTTCGAAATGAGTGGGCGTATAATTTATATGTAGCTGAAATGAAAGATTAAACATATTTACTTATATAATAATTTATGAAATTAAACTATACTATATATCAGATTTTTTCTATATGCATGTATATTTTGATTTATAATTGGAGTCCAATTACAATATGAGACCTTGAGTTCTGCTACTCAACACACAATTTTTCTTAAATGAAAAAAATGAAATGAAAAATGAAAGTGAATAATTAAGTGAAGTGAAGGCAAAGTGAAAGTATGTTTTTTAAACATATTAAGTGCGTTTTGTCCGCCTAATATATTGCCGCAAGTGGGAATCGAACTTACAATCATCAGCAACAGAATTGTCCCAGTTACTTAAAGTATTCTAAGAGAATAAAAGGAAAAAATTTTCTTCAACGCGAATGACTCTAAGTTGAAAAGGACATTTCAAACTAGAAAGTGCTAGTAGTTTTGTTGCTTTTAACATGTAGCAAATGTATGACGGTGGTCTGCGCCTGTACTTGCTAATGGGACTTTGTAGTACTAAAACTAAGCTTAAAGAGAGCAGAAGAGACACTATGTAGTGCTTTTATTGTTGCGTAGCCAAACAGAAAAAAAAGAAGAAGATATTAGTAACTTATATATATATATATATATATATATATATATATATATATACAACAAATATTATATTGTCATGCGAACCGCTGTGAAAAATAAAATAATTTTTCACTGTTAAATCAACGAACTAACAAGGGATAAGTATAGTTAATTTGTATGCCGAAAAAGTAAGATATAGGAATATAACAGTGAATTTTTTCTTTAGTTTGCTCGGACTGTCTTGAATTGTCACTATAGAACGTTTTTGTAGAACGTAATACGATAGTGACAAAATTCTATTAATAATTCTCATTTCAATTCTAAAAAAAATCCATTGAGGCCTATCGTCGACTCCCTCTGCCTACCATAAGCATCAGCATAAGAATCTAACTTACAGTTATATCATGTACTCATTGAAAATATATTTCTTTACATGAAAGTAGAAGCAAAACTGTTATGAGGCTTTTAAAAGCAACAGCAAACGAGCAGTGGTAACGTTAAAGATGCTGCTCAAAGTATCTTCTCTTAAGGGTATAGAAACTATGTTCTATAGTCGATCCACTAAGCCAAAACTAAGTCGCTGAAATTTAAATTAGATATATGTAAAATCCACTGATTGTGGGTTTGATCCCCACTCGAGGAGATGAAATATTATTTAAATTTATATTTCCATTTTCTTCGCTCTGGTGTCGAGTTGAGTTGACTTAACACGCAATGCCTCCAGAATTCGGCAGAAAATTAGGCACCGAGTGTCTTAATACTAGGTTCCCTCTGCCTACCCTGCTGTGTGCGGGATACGGGGGGAAGCTGGTTAATTTTTTTTTAACTGGCTTAGTTGATTTAATGATACAATTGAGGGTCTCTTGTCCCACTGTGCGTCGTTAAATTTGTCTTGATAGTACGGATGTGATATATATTATTTTTAATATATATTATTTTACTTTATGGAGTCGGGTTATTGATTTATAATTAACTTGTTTAACGTAATTATTCTGGACTGGGTCTAACTCTAAACGCTATAATTTGAGTTCAACTTCTATTTGAACGGTTAAAATTATTCATTTTTTTTCATGTTCTGGTGATATAAAGAAAGATATTGAAATCCGCCACTTTATACAATATGCAAAATCTCGAATTCAAGCGGATAACGGAGAACAGAGTTATAAAACACAACAAAAACAGTTCGTTCTGTCTATTTACCCTGTTATATTTGGGATATAGAGTGAAGCGGAGTAAGCTAAGGTCTTTTATTTTGAGATGCGCTCGAAAATAACCGATCGACAGAAAGAAAGATTAAGGTCACATAAGACATCGTTATTCAAGACTTTACTAGAAACGTGCTTTGAATTTTAGTAATACCTGAAAAGAATGAAATATTAGTTCTATATTATAGAACTAGTCTTGAACTATGCAATTATAATTTTTTCATATTGTTTTGTGTAAGTGTTTTAGGGAAAATTATTAAAGTTTATGTTAGTTATAAATATTAATTAAAATAACTATGGATTGAGATAAATTATTATTTATTTCATATTTATTTAAATATCTGATAAGTAATCGCGCACGACAAATGTGGTCTTAGGCGGTCTTTGCGGTCTAAATAAAAAGTAGCCTACACGTTACTCCACAAACCCCGCTATTCTTTAGTGAAAATTCCATAAAAATCGAAAATCGTCATCAATAAAGCTTTATTATTTTCACAAAAAATGTCATAAATAGAAAATGATTAAAAATCAGCTTCACGCTGTATCCCGCACACAGCAGGGTAGGCAGAGGAAACCTAGGGGCATTGCGTGTTGAGTGGCAGAACTCAACGCCGCCCTGAGCCTCAACACCAGAGCGAAGAAATGGAAACATAAATTTAAGTAAATATTTCATCTCCTCGAGTGGGGATCGAACTCACAACCAGTCGGTTTGACAGTCACACTTCGTGCAGTGGCAGTGGCGCAGTGGCGCCACGTCTGGCCTCGAAGAGAGATGAAAATGATTAGTTATTTCGTCGAGTGGTGAAGCTTAACACCGTATATTTTTTTACGGAAATGACAAGATAATGGGGTGTAAGGGTCGGTCGGTCATATTTACAACTCTTTAAGACGAACTATATCATGTTCCAGTATAAAGCGTACTAAGCAATTTACTAGGAATATGGTTCAACCACAACAATAACTTATATCCTGACATGTATTCTAAGTGCAGTGTCATTTTGTTTACAATGATGTATATCCTGATACCCTTTTAGATTCCTCTGACTGTTTTTCAGTTTCACTTTTTATTCTGCGAAGGTGGGCAGATTCTCTGTTTTATCAATTCGCGACTTTGAGGCGTTGAGAGTTAATTAACGAAAGCAACTTAATGCTCCACTTTATTTAAGTGCAACAATAAACATAATTTAAATGTCATATTAATGGTAATCAAACTCGCAGTAATTTTCGAATTATTTTTCACACTGTATCCCGCACACAGCATGCTAGAGGGAATCTAGTGTTAGTGATAGTGTATACTCAGTTTCTATTCAGAAACTTGCACTCCCTATTTACCGCTGAATTTTCGCTTTCGTTCCTTTTCGCTCTATCTCTCTTATTTTTTTAAAGAATGAATAAAAAATCTTTTTTCGTTATCTATTTTTTACTATTTTACAAGACAAACCGCGCGGTCAAAATTTTATACGTTTTAAGTAAATTAATCGAGTATATTTAGTATTTTAAAGGTACACAGATGCCATAGATAGGGATATCAGTTTGATTAGCTTGGGTAGTAAAGCTTATGCTAAAATATTAGCGAGAAGAATGCAAGAGAGATTCAAATGACTGTTGTGTGAGGCCTATGGAGGCTTTAGACCTAGAAGAGGGTGCATGGATCTGGAGATGGAAATCTTTTCCTTCTACATGATCACTAAAAAGTTCTTGGCCGTCAACCAAAAAGTTTTCAGTGCTTGTGGATTTGGAAATGGCATTGTTGGCAATGGCAGAGTTGTGAGAACGAAATTATAGAAGATGCTATCCAGGTACACAGGTACTTTAGTCGCCTCTTACGACGCCACCAGTACCAGGATGATCCTATTCTAGGCCGGAATCACACGGCACAGTGTGTACAGTGGTGTAGGGTGGGGTAGTGTTTGGCTATCCGTTTTCTGTAACTACTCCGTTAGAGATACAGCGTAAAACTAGATTAGATTTAGTTCAACAAATTTTTGGAAACGTATAATAAATTTTATATACATTTTCTACAATAGTCTTTTTCTTTTCTAAGCGTAAAATAACACATATACGTTAAAAATAATTTTTATTCGCAGTAATATTTCTATATTTATACTATTCAAGACACGTTGCTACTGCAGTGGAGTCTGGTTTTCTAACGTTTTTAAGTACTTTAATATATTAAATACGACAAAGAGATATAATGTTGCGGGAAAATTTGTTTAAATGTAGATAAAGTGGTAATTTAAAAAAATATTTTTTTGTTTTTTTTTCGGTACTTCCTCAATCGTAAAGGTGAGTCGCTCGCTTTTCAAACTGTATCTTTACTGTATCTTGGTCGATGTTGGATATAAAAGAAAATTTTAAATAAAAATTAACCTATACCACCATTTACTTTACACAAATTATGGTATAAACGGTTATAATTCAAACTTTACGGCCAAATGTTTCCTGCGAAAAGCACTCGTTGTATTAAAAAAAAATCGATTTCATATAAAATGGTACATTAAGAAATACGAACTTTATGGACTTACCTTCAAAATATTCACGAAGCTAACACAATAAGATATTTCAGTTTCATTTTTTAACTTAACATTTTTAGCTTGAGGCATATGCTTTGAGGCATTGCGATTGTAAACGCTACGGTTGTGGTTTTGTAGTGTTGATAGTGAATAATAGAAGTACTCACGTTTCGCACTGAGTTTATTCAACATCACTTAAAATGTACATATAGTGATAACGCAAATAGTAAATCACAATTTACAAGGTACAGTATATAACAGAGTCAACCACAAACATATATATAAAATAGAACACGATAAATATAAATTTGGAAAGAAATACTTAAGAACAGCGACGACGACGTGACGGCGTTGAGTTCAGCCACTCAATACGCAATGCCTTAAGTAAGTGTCTCAACACTATGTTCCTAGGTTCCCTCTGTTCATCCTACGATATGCGTAAATCTGAGAAAAAAAAATTGCTTTTTATTTCTTTTCCTCACGCTTTAGTCGGAACGAATCAGAGTAGACGGAGAGATTTCGCCTAACTTGAAGACATAGAATGTTGAGTGATCTTACTGTAATCCCACGGTTGTGAGTTCAATTTCCACTGAAAATTTAGATGCTATTCATGTCTTTGCTCTGGTAGAGTGCGGCGTCCAAAACCGCCAGTCACCAAAATCTCGAAATTTAGGCAGAAAGTCTTATGAACTTTGCTATACGGGAAAAAACGTTAATTTGAATTATTTTGTTTTTATTTACTTAGTGTATCACAAACTTAACTCTTTAGTAAGGTGAATGAAATATTAACGGTTATAAATTTTGTTCCTTTGCTTTCGAGCGTAGTAAGCCGTAAAATCATGACATTGCGTTTCACTCGCACATATATATATATGGAATAAATAAAAATTTTAAAAATTGTGTATTAAACGTACAACTATTTAATATCTTTTTTTTTAATCTGTCTTTATCATATGAGGTACGAGGCGTAGCGGCACGGTATCTGACTGTAAGCGTGACAGTCGTGGGTTTGATTCCCACTCGGGGGTAATAAGCTATTTTCATTTCATCGAACTAGCAACAAAGAAAGCGCGGCGTTAAGTTCTGCCACTCATCACGCATTGTTTTAAAAATTGGACGATCTTATATATTTTACGTTATACGTTAGATACATAAATGTGTCTATATTTATTTATTCCTTGTTCTCATCAATATTTTTTTTCTTTTTGCTTGTTATTGTGCTTTATTGTTAAATGTGGGATACAACGTGACGCAGAAAAACCTTATTATAGAGTTTTTAAACTGACTCTCCTACCTTCACTGCGCTTAGAATGCAGACAGTGACAGTGAAAAATTAATGTCTCTTGCAAGAATATATTGCTGAAGACGAGGTCGGAATCTTAAGAAAGCTTGGGTTATACTATCAGAATTTTAATTAAAAACTGTTAATAGGATTTGTAATATCAATAAATAATGCAAGGTGTGTATTATTAGTGATAGAAAAATGAAGAAAATAAATTATTACAGGATTTTTGAACTAAAAATTGCTGTAGAAGTACTATATCTCGGTTCACATTTTATTGTTGGCGGAATAGCCAGAGAGAAAGGAACTCTAAACTCTAAGGTCTCGCTTACCATTATCAACCTTTTCATACATGTGTTATGGGGGTCTCATTCTTTTTACGTACCCTTCCTCTGGTCGTTAGTAGTACCTACCTAGAATATTTAAATAAATTTGAATTCATACAACATTTGGACTTATTTATATTGTCTGTGTGTGTGTGTGTGTGTGTCTGTCTCTGTATGGGGATCGAACCTACATTTCATGTTTGTATATCCAGATGCTGTGCTACGCCACGATACATAAATTTAAATAAATTCCTAATATTAAAAGCGTCCTTTAAGATTAATCTTTGTAACTAAATGTTGATAATACTAGAACTTTCGGTTTTATTTTTGTAAAGAAAGATTATGACAAAGCCTCAAATTTTCAATGAACGTTTCTAGAAATAAATGTTCTGTGAGAAAGAAAAGATTGCTAAATACTCTTCGATGTCTTTTCATACCCTCGAAGTTTAAACGTACCGTCTAAGACTAAAAAAGTTTAAAGAAAAGTTTCATAAAATCATTTCATTCAAATCAATCATTAGTCAGAATTTCCAACCAGTGCAAGAAATATAATATAGCTATCTAATAAATTTCAATAAGAAAGATCTTAAATTGTAAAATTACGACATCTTTCTCGATTAGGCATATTATTCACAATCATCATATAGAATCTTTCAGTATTTTATTCAAAGTAGATAGAGATACATAATAGTCTTTCAGTATTATACATTTAACCCGCGGAGGGAGAGGGAACCTGGAGTTAAAAAACTCCGTTCTCATTCTGTTCCTCACATTTCACCCAGAATGAAGAAATGAACCCATAACCGCCACGTTTACATTCGTAAGCTAGTGCCTTTGTGCCACAACGGCCTCAAGTAGTATAGTTATTATTATATATTCATACATAACTAAGAGTTTAAAAGCCATAGGCTGACTATAAAATGTTAACACTTTTGTAATCCTTTTTCAAGGGCAAAAGGGGAAGTTAGGGATAATTGGAATCGTGACTCAATTATTTTGCTTTTGTTCGAACGCTCAACGCAAACGCTTTTTAGTGACTTGAATTGCGAAACAACTTGAGAACGTATTAAGAAGAATTGCTACCTTTTTTATAATATAATGAAATTACTGTGTAATAAGTAATTGTAATAACGAGGAAAGTTGTAAAAAAGAGACCCTTTGCCTCGCTTGTTAGGATGGTAAAACTATCCATGCTAACAAGCTTTTACATTTATAATATTAATAGGAGTAGAATATGAGGAGAAGAACAGTCTTGCATTGATACTACAATGTTTCTAAATGTCTAAAGAGTGTCTTGACACTATGGTAATTCTGTGGCGCACGGGCTACGACGTGGCGTACGACTGTAAATCCAACAGGTTGTGGTTCGATAACTCTCGTCTTTTTTATAGCTAGCACGTTATAGTGAATATGAGGATAGAACGCGCTTGATTTTTTTCGGAAGAGCTTCGGATTATGATAAAGTGATATTGTCGAGTTTCGGTTATTTGAATAAATTCTGATGGAATTATTTTTAACTTTCTTAACACTGTCACCTTAATCTCTAAAAGATGCTACTTTAGTCACGATCACAACTATAAACTCTTCTAACCACTAGATGCATCATAGGCCAAAACATTATTTAATTAGTAACATTTTTTTAAAGGTGTTTAGCATATCAGTTACACCCCGATATGTGACGCAAATTTATAATGTATGCACATATAGTCAAATAATACTTGAAAATAAGTGCAACTATATAATAATTATAAATTCCTAAATTTCCTATACAAATAAAATATATCAAATGTATGCAAGTCGCCATAATCGACTTATAAATTTGATCGCAATCGAGTGATTTTAAACAATTAATGACGATTCAGCGACGCTTTGTTCGTTGAATAAACACATTTATCTGTTTTCATTAACAAAATTTAATTTCGCGTTAAAACCGTGCACTTTAATTAACAACGTAATGTCAGAAATGGTTTAACAAGCCGTCATATGATTGGAATATTGTCGAAGCTTTTATTTTTTTTTTATTTTTACGCATCGGGTAACACTGAGTAGATTCATTAATGTATTATCCTCTTTTCTCATTTTTTATTTAGCCTCACGCATTATCCCACATATAGCAGGGTAGACAGAAAGAACCTAATGTTAATATACTGCATTCCGATTAAGACACATACTTATTGAGGTGCGGAATTTAACGCCGCAACGCCACCGCTTGCTTTTTCTATTTACTACTTTCTATATTTCGCTTATATCAATCCTATAAAAATATATTGTGTAATAGCACTCGAATCCGCGGCTCTTTGAAACCGTCACTACTAAGCCGTAAGTTCTGTATATGCTTGTCACTACTTATAACGTTGTTTGTGAATATTTTTCTATAAAGCTCTTTACTCAGCCTTAAAAATATGCATATTAATAAATTACAGTACAAATAAATATATTTTTACATAAATCTTATATTTTTATACCGTAAAATTCACATCCAAGTTAATATAAAATTTAAAAATTATGTTTTTATATAATAACAACATTTTATCATATACTAGCGACCCGCTAGCAGATTCACTCGCTTGAAAATCCAAAACTATACCTAAAAAACACTAAAATACGAAAATAAAATACAATAAAACACTTTTTCCCACAAAAATCGCTTAAGTTGTTTAATTACATTTCACAAGCGTCAAATAAAGTGACTTTTGCAGTAATCTGAGAATTCTGACTCCAGTTAAAAATTTCCGCTTTAATTTTACTTAATCTTGTTCCTAATTTACATTAAAATGTTATTATAATTTTGTAGAATTATTATACTTTATTATATTAACGTGAGCGCTTTTTGAAATTTATTGTTTCTCTTATTTCAATCGGTTCACACACAAATATTAATAAACATTAATATTTATTAATATTTATGTGTGTCTTACCAATTTTTTCTTCGGTTAAATAATAAAAAATAAACTCTGTGAAATTATTAAACATAGCACGAAATTTATGAAATTCCAGAGAGTTCCTTTTTCCTTTTCGCTCGGGTTGGTCGGTGAAGTTACTGTTTCCTTTTTACCTTAAACGAGCGCAATAAATTAAGAAAAATCATTTACTGTAATTTTTTTATCAAAAAAATAAAGAAAATTATTACTTTTGTATGTTTTAACGTTAAGTAACTTGACACTCTTTCAGGGTGACTAGACGAACCTTATGTTTCTTTAAGATATTACGTGTTTATTTAATTTTATTTATATTTAATTTACTTCAATTAGAATCTTCACGCTGTATCTCGCACACAGCAGGACAGGCAGGGGGAACCTAGTGTTAAGACACTCCGGTCCCCACTTTTCGCCGAGTTCTGGAGGCCTTGCGCGTTGAGTGGCGGAACTCCGCACCGCGCTTTGCCTCGACACCAGAGCGAAGAAATGAAAATATAAATGTAAATAAATATTTCACTTCCTCGAGTGTGAGAGGGGATCGAACTCACAACCAGTCGATTTTACAGTTACACTTTGTGCCTCTGCACCACGACTGGCCTCAAATTATGAATCTAAACCCAGCAGCAACGGCTTCATTAGTAGATTACGGACTCACTAATTAGCGATTCCTTTCATATTTGCCATTTCGATTCTATCATTGACGTCGAAAGGGCCAGCACAATGTAATTACGGGTTGCGGAGGATTGAACTAGAACAAAGCCTAAACGTGGTTTTCATTTGATGAAAAGGGAAAATTAACCAGCCACAAAGATATTATGGCTTTCATTTTTAGGGCTCCGTGTCCAAAGAATAAAACGCCCCATACCCATATTACTATACTATGGCTTCCGCTGTCTTACTGTTTGTTTGTCCGTCTGTCACCAGGCTGTATCTCATGATTTGGTGAACCATTAGACAGTAGAAGTGTTTGGGTTTGATCTTACATTGGAATCATAAAATTAAAATTAAAGGATGGAATATTTTCACAACGTTCTACCAATTCCGCATGAAGCAAAAGAAGTTATCAAGATAGGCAAAAATAAAAAGGATATTAAAACCTCTGTTTACAACTTTCCGCCTATTTTTCGAGACATTGTATGGTAAGTAGCGAAACTAAACCCTACGTTTTCTCATTATTCTATAACAAGGAAATGAAAATAACTCATTAAGGACGAGGTCGATAGTCGACAGTCGACGTCGACAGTCACCGCTGTGTCACGACGTGCGACGGCTTCGAAAGAAACTATTTATTTATTTCTTTAGCCTCACGCTGTATCCCGCACATACTCGAATATGAGATGAAGGAAGAGGAATTTTAAAGACATATTGAGTGGCGAAAACTAACGCCACGCTTTGCCTCGTTACCTAAGCGAGGAAATCAAAATAGTAAATAATTGATTTTCTCGAGTGGAAACCGAATCCACAATCTTTAGAGCTGACAATCCCACTCTTGCCTCAAAAAGATATTTATGTAAAGAATAAAAGTATATCTTTTAGACGCTGAACTAGGGGTATTATTATAACCCCGGAATCCTAAATCAACATATATGGGTGTTTTATCATACATAAAGTTATCATAATTTATTACTCGGAATTTATCCTAATGCAAATTTATTTAGTGAAATTGACCTCATTTGTTACGCCGCAGTTTATTTATTCAAATATAGACAATATTTTATATTTAAAAGTTATAGAGTCTGTTGATAACAGCATTATGGCACAGTGACACATCGTGGCTGGTTTAGTCGGATTGCCATAATTAATAATTAATAAAAATTATGAAGAAAAATAAAATATAATCGTTTTGAAAGATATTAAATAATTTTAAGCGAAAGTTGCAATATAGTGATAATCTGGATAACGTATAAATGGTTTTTTTTATTATAATTCACGCTGTATCTCACACATAGTAGGGTAGACAGAGGAAATCTAGGGCACTTTCATAACTCACTTTCTCTTTCGCTACCGACTCAACGTCGCTTTTTGTCTCGCTACCAAAGCGAGAAAATTAAAATATTAAATATTTCACTCCCATGAGTGGGAATCGAATTCATAATTGTGAAATTACAGTCACACGCTTGTGTTCCTACGCCACGGTGGCCTCAAAGTAATTGTAAATTTTAAGAGTTAGTTTGGTTGAACACGCTAACACCTGGAACTATTTGCTCGAATTGGCGAATTTTAGATAAATATGCATTAGCATGGTAGACAGTTGTAACTTTTAATAATTATATTTAAAATTATATTGAGTTTCAGTGGGTTAATACATTTTTTTAATTCAATTCTAAACTTCAATTCTATACTTTCCCTCTCTCTAATATGACTTTCTTGATACTATATTCCCTCTTTCAATCTTTTTATATGGAGAAAAAGATACGTTCTTTTTCTTCATTCTAATCGATCCACAGACAATCCTCAAATCCCAGATGATCCAAAATAAAAGCCTAGCTCCAGTATACAACAGACGTCCATTAGTGGTGGATGTGGACGGAATGATTAAATAGTTTCACATTCTGATACCATTCTTCGAAAATAATTTGTATTTCTGATGACGAAAGTATGTATATGGGTAGGCAAGTGCTACTGTACTAATGAGTCTTATGAGGAATGATTTAGTTAGGTACATTGAGTGAAAAGCATAAAATGAGATTTCTTTTTATTTTTAAGATTTTTGTTGTTGTTTGGGGCTTAGTATTGTATTTTTGGGGTGTTAAGGAGAGAATATTATGCTATCTATTATGATATTAATTTCACACTACATACATCCAGCATAACCTGAGTTTATTGCCACGTTTTGTATACGGATAGATCGGTGCAATGAATTGTTGGATTGGATTTTAAAATAATCATTTCCCGGAAAAGAAATTCAACTAAGAACCCAGATGCTGTCCTAGCGGGATGAAACTATTAACGATTTGAGGCCAGGGCCCAAAGTGTGACTGTAAAACCGATTGGCTGTGGGTGGTGTGGGTTCGATCCCAATTCTCAAGAAGATGAAATATTTACTTAAATTTGTATTTCCATTTCTTCGCTCTGGTGACGAGGCAAATCGCGAGGAACGGAGTGTCTTAACGCTAGGTTCCCTCTGCATAACCTGCCGGGGTTCAGCGTAAATCTATATGTATATAATTAGAATCAATTAATCTTCTTAAATCACAGCGAAATGCAAATTTATGAAATTAAAATTGTTACTTCTATTTGTTTTACTCTGAAGCGTGATAACAGATGTGAAAATATTATTAGTATTGTTCTTTTATAATTAAATTCCTTTATTAGAAAGAAATATTACTGTGCAGTACGATACTAATAGTATTAGTATTACACAAACGTGCGACTGTAAACGCGACAGGTTGTGTGTTCGATTCCCAGTCAAGGAAATTAGAGAATTAGTAAGAACTCAACGGAAAATGGGGAACAGAAGTGTCCAAATTGAAAAGGAGTATCTTAATAGTCGTTTAACAGGTTCTCTCTTTCTTCCCCACTGTACGCGAGATACAGTATAGAGCTACAAAGAAAGGGAACAAACCCACAACCATTGCGTTACTAGTGGGACGATGTCTCAATACGCCATGGTGGCCTCTTTACATAATTCTTAATATTAAAAGTCAAAGAAGTCCTCGTCTCCACTTTCAACAGGAGCTTAACTTGTATCCATTTTAATTTAAACTTGCGATGAGGCGGATAATTAAATTCATTCTTTTACATTTTTTTTCTCGGACCGATCTTTTTCTTTAGGTGAAGTGTACCGCGGTAAATGGGAAAACTTGGAGGGCCGTAGAGTTATCCAGCAAATAGAGTTATTCTTATGATATTAGAAAAGAAGTGGTTTTGATAATTTTAATCCTGTAACTAACACATTTTTATTTTCAAGTAATTTTTTATGTTTTTTTTTTAAATATTACAGTTTTTTTATGGAATAGACACGGCAAACGAGCGTTAGGGTCACCTGATGGTAAGTGATTACCACCGCCCACGGCCCCGTCCAACCCCAGAGGAGCTACAGGTGCGTTGCCGGCCTTTAAGGTTGGTTGGGCTCCGGAGCCCGGCATTACCTGATGCGAACCCAGTGACATAAAGCCACTACTTCACACCAGTTTTAAATGCCGGGGGTGGTAATGATCCGGTCGAGTCTGCCCATGCGTGTTGCCATTGCTGGCGACGTGACTCTACAACACGTATTTTAGTCGCCTCTTACGACCCCACCAGTACCAGGATGATCCTATTGTTCCTAAGTTTACAATATGTAATAAGCGAAACTTTTTTTCATAGCTTTGAAAGTTGAATAAAGCACATAACAGGGTAGGTAGAGTGAACCTGGGAATTGTTATGACTAAGGTACTTCTATTTAAAAACGATTTAAAAATTAAACGACGCAATATTTGAACCCGTGCTCTTAAAAACCATTCAAGCTGCGCCATTCCATACATATATATTTGTTTATTTGTATTTTATGTATTTATTTCAACGTATTATATAAATATGTAAATATTCTATTTAACACCTAACTAATTTTTATATAATACAACTCCAACATCCAAAGGTTGCCTGGAAGACGTCGCTTTTAACGATAAGGCCGCCTTGTTGTACTTCTTGATCATTTTAAAATTTGTGCATCGTTTTTTTTTTAAATGAAATAAAATATATTTATTATTCTTATCCTCCTCTATGGATGACCGAGGGACAAAGCCACCATCTCTTGATGCCAGAGCGCAATGCATAAAGGTAGCTCTCTGCGGCTGACGTAGCTTAATTTTTACAGTTATACTGACGCGATAGTCCACGAGATATTTTTTTTAATAGCAAATATTTCTACGGAATTAACTTATGCAGCTATTTTATTTATATTAAGACACTTACAGTTCATTAATTCTAATCAAAATCCGAAAATTGCGTCTTGAGTTGCAAAACTCAACTGTATAATGAAAATTATTTATGCCTCCGAGTGAGAATCGAATCGACAAACACCGAGTTTGCAGTCAAAGGCTATCTCTCCGTGCCAATTACCCAAATACTAAGCATAGGGGATTTAAATAACTTGTATAATCAACACAATATAAATTATATCTAAATAAATATAAATAATTAGGCTAACCTGCCGTGCGTGAGTGTTCTTATAGATTCACTTATATTATTATTTATTAAGGCGTAGAGTAATGGTAGCCATTTCATAGATTAAGTCATTATTTTACGAATGTTTTCTTTTGTTACATTTATAGTAATGGCGATCATCGATCTGCAGTGGATGGTGTGGGTTCTTTTACGCATTATTCACATACAAGAACAATTATATTCAATTACTATAATATATTCAGCTTCACGCTGTATCCCACACACAGAAGGGTATGCAGAGGGAACCTTAACGCCTTGACACCAGAGCGAAGAAATGAAAATGTAAATGTAAATAAATATTTCATTTCCTCGAGTGGGGATTGAACTCACAACCAATCCAATCATGCGCCACGACTGGCTTTTTAGTACTAAAAAAAGGTTTTCGGTATAAAAAAAAAATCCGATAGTTTTGCATCATCTAAGTAAAGCTATCTATGAACCCAATACCTAGTACAAAATGATTTCAATAGCACGCCAATATTATTTTACAAAGTGAACATTCATTATCAAAAAGGACGTAAATTTTGTCGACGGCAATAATTTTACAGCTCCCGACCGTAAGTTTTAATTTATTCAACCACAACCCATACATGAATGTAACAATTCACATATACATTTATATTTAAATTAAAAATGTATATGTTTTCATATAGTTTATATTATTAAAAGTTGTAGTCGTGCACTGGCAAAACGTCTATTTGTAAACACGATGGTTGTGGACTCAATCCCCATTCGGGGACATGATTATGGCTTTTTTTCTTCTTCCCGCCGCCCGTATAAGAAATGTGACGTTGAAATTCGCTACTCGATAGCGGTGCGGAGTGTCTTAACACTAGGCGCCCCATGCTTGCCTGCTAAAAGGAAGGAAGGAACACGGCCTAAAGCTGCAAAAATAAAAAAAATCAGATATGACAATATTGAAATGGTTACGAAAAGTATTAAATTTGATACATAAACTCAAATAAACTAACATAATATCAACATTTTTGCGTTATTTATGTTCAGTACAATAGAAAACACAAATGGTTCTAAAATATAACGAATCCCAGACCCCAGCTCTCAATGATCCAACATTAGAAATAATAAGCCACTTAACCCTCCTGACGGGGTTCAAATGGGCTTTACCTGAGGTCATAGGAAGACTAATTTCCTTTGAAGTGAACTATTTTCCAATTTAGTAAAGCTTTCCTCTTAAATAACCATAAATAATATAACGAGATTTTACTAAACCAAAGTAGTTTCAACCGGTTATTGTTCGATATATTTAGATTTTTAGTTTTTTTTTACATGGATGAAATTTATCAGTTTGACTGTAAATACGACATTTGAAGTAGAGTCGAATTCCGCACGGGAAAATGAAAAAAAAAAAAATTCACTTCCTTGTTCTGATAACGAGCGTTAAGTTCTGTCACTCAACAAAACGGGCGTTGAGTTTTGCCACTCAATACGCAATTCCTTCAGAATTCGTTTGAAAGTGGGAAACAAAAGTATCTAAGCACTGGATTTTCAGGTTTCCTCTGTCTACCTTGCTATGCGGAGGATTCAGTTTTTATTGCATGCATTATGTTTTTATACATATAGAACCTTAATACTTATTGAGAAAACGTATAAAAATTAGAACGTACCAGGATTCAAACCCGCGCCTCCTGGAAACCGACCAGGCGCTCTGACCGCTAACACACAGGGATGTATGTGACTGTAAAATCGACTGATTATGGATTTGATCCCCACTCGAGGAATTATAATATTTATTTAAATTTATTTATATTATCATTTCTTTTCTCTGGTGTCAAGGCAAAGCGCAGCGTTTACTTCCGCCACTCAACACGCAATGCAAGATTTCCGCGGTAAGTCGGGAATGGAGTCTCTTGACACTGGGTGCCTATCCTGCTGTGTGCGGGATAAAGCGTGAAGCTGATTCCATATCCACTAACAAACAATTGTTAGTACTTTGCTCCACTCTCCCTAAGCCCAGAAATGAGCGAATTAGAAACGAGCGGGAGGACGAGCACGTCTTTTCCGCTTGATTATTTCTTGATGAATATACAAGTATTCAGCTGACTCTTGCGAGTTTCACATAGTCCTTAATGGACTCGCTCCGTTCGCGGTGGAAACCGATCTTTGTGCAGGTAGTATAGCGGCGTGAAATTATAAAAGAACTATTAAAAAATATATAAAATATTAAAAACGTATGAATGAAAAATATTTGAAATTCAGAAATATTGAAATATATAATGAAATCTCGGCAATAACAAAGACAAAATAATATTTTATTATATTACAATTTGTCCCAAAATTCTTAAAGCGTAGGCGCAAAATTTGAAATTTTTAGAAATTCTTGAACATCAAATGAATAATTGTAGCGATATTATCGTTGTTCAAGAACAGTTTTTATTATACAACGAGTATAAGCCAAGAGATGACGCGTTTCAAAAGTTTTTGCTAAGTTTAAGTTTGTTATCATAATTCATGGTTCTTTGTAGGTTAATGTTTGTAATGTTTGTTTTTTCGTACTACGAGGTAAAGCGCGACGTTTAGTTCCATCAGTGAACACGCAATACTTCAAGGAGTTAGTGGAAATTGAAAAACGAAAATGTCTCAATCGAGAACGAAGTGTCTACATCTAGTCTAGGTTCCCAGGTTCCATCTGCCTACCCTACTATGTGCAGGAAGCTAAAACAACACATTGTCATTTATATTTTAAAGTACAACAATAAAGTCAAAAGCTCGCTTTTGTAATAAACAAAAATATTTTTCAAACAATAAAAAATCAATTTCCTTTGTGAATAATAAAATATTCATTTTAAAACATAATTTTAGATCTCCAACCTCTATTTTAGGATTCTTTATTGCCCGTCGGCTCCATTTACAAAGCATTCCATCAACGCATTCGTATCTGTTTCAGTCAAAATTAATTATTTACGGCCTACAATGGCTTACTCTAACATAGAAGTTAAAAATGTGGAGATGATATCAATATTTTCTATCTTGTACATTTTTAGTGGAGCTGGAATGTAACCACACTCAATACGCAATGCCTCCAAAGATCGGCGGAAACTGGGGAAGGGAGTGTCTTAACACTAGGTTCGCTCTGCCTACCCTGTTGTGTGCGAAGTTGGTTTATTTTTGATTTAACTTATTTTTAAAAAAAAACCATATATTTATTGTCTTTGGTAAGACAAACTGTGGCGTCCACTTCCGCCAATCCACGATATCTCAAAATCATGTACCTGGACACAATTTCCTCTATACCGTGGTTCAGCACTTAACGTCGAGCATTGCCTCGACACCAGAGCGACGAAATGATAATATACATTTAAATAAATATGTATTTCATTTGCTCGTGTGGAGATCCAACGACTTTTCTCTTCTGCCTTTTTTTTTCAAATTGTCATCTTTTAAAAACATTGATTAATAAGATATTGATTGATTAATAATAACACGATTCTTCGTGACGCATAGGCACGAGCGTGCAACTGTAAACGTGGGGGTTCAATTCTCACTCTCACTTCGCCACTCAGCGATCCTTGAGAACCCGGCAGACAGTGGGAAACAGAAGTGTCTTAATGGAAACAAAGCGTCTTAACACTAGGTTCTCAGGTTTCTTTTATCTACACCGCCAAGTGCTAAGTATACGCATTTAAACTTTTGTCTCAAAAGGGGTTGAACCCACAACTGCTAAATATACACACGCAAATTCCAATGATGTCTCTTCCATATTTTACTATCTAAGTACATCACAATGTCGGCTTCGTCAAATTAGTATGGATAGCTTTACCAGACCGCAGGAATAAATGTTTACGTCAATATATGTGTACTAATTAAATCAGCTTCACGCTGTATCACGCATGCAGCAGGCTAGGCAGAGGGAACCTAGTATTAAAACACTCCATTCCCCACTGTCCGCCGAATCCTGGAGGCATTGCGTATTGAGTGGCCGAACTCAACGCCGGACTTCACGCTTTATCCTGTATACATCAGTCTACGCAGAGGCAACTTCGGAGCCTAATGCTAAGACACTCCTTTCCCCAATTTACGCTGAATTCTGGGGGCATTGTGTATTGAGTAGCGAAATTCAACGAAGCGTTCCGCCTCGTTACCATACCGCGAAAATGAAAATATTAAACATTTCATTTTATAGAATGGGAATCGAACTCACGACCTGTTGCGTTTATAGTCGCATGCTTGTGGCCCTGCGCCACGGCTGGTCTTAATTATTGTAAACATATAAATAAAATAAATAATTAAGAAAATTAACGGCATCGTACTTTGAAATATCAAAATATCTGAAAAGTTCCTTTTGCATGTAACAGTCGCGGTTTCGAGACTTTAAAGCTTAAAGCTTCAGAAACTTTGCCTGAACTTAAGCTTGTTTGTATAGCAAATTGTTGTTTTTATTTAATAGGAAAATATGAAATCTGATGTCAAATAATTTGTCGCGTATTTCTAAATTTCGAGGCAATCTTTTTTTACGTTCATGTTGTAATCTATATGTAGAAGAGTGGAGAGAGGAGACTTAGTGTTAAAATATTCCGCTCCCTATTTTCCACTGAACTTTCTAGGTATTTTGGTATTATTGGATGGCAAAACTATGATGTACTGCATATTCAATTTTATATTATGTGTTGTATTTACACAGCATTTAAAATAAAACGTTCCACCACTACCTTATATATCTAGTTGTCAAATTTCAAGGTACTAAATAAGTAATTTTGTGCGTTAACTGTGTGCGTAAAACAAAAAGTCTAATTATATATACTAGTGGGGCCAGTCGTGGCGCAGGGCCACAAAGTATGATGTGGGGCATGCGACAGGTTACAAGTTCGATTCCCACTCGAGAAAATGAAATATTTAATTTTTTCATTTCCTCGCTGGTGTCAAAGCGTGGCACTTAGTACCGCCACTCAACACACAATGCCTCGAGAATTCGGCGGAAAATAGGGAATGGAATCTTAACACGATGTATGTTTACAACGTGAAGGTGGAAAAATATATATAAATATACTACTGCTATTTTGTTGTGCTTCGTAACCATTTATGTAATTATGAAAGTAATAAATCTATCATTAGTTTAAAACCTAAGAACAGTTATATTATTCAATGGAAAGTTTCACTATTAAAACTTTAGATTTTCAGTTTCAGCTTTAGAATTGTAACGCATTTAAAGCTATAATTTATGAGGGTCGGATTCCGTTCACATAAATCTATCACAATCTATACTCGTATAAATTCGCAGATTCACGTTTTTTCTCTCATAGCGGGGTAAGCAGAGGGAACCAAAAGTTAAGTCACACGGTTTTTCACATATTGCCAACATTTCATGTTGAGAGGTGGATCTGAACGCCACTGTTTATTTGATCACAGCAAAAAATTTGATATAGAAAGCATATCACAAATCAAATCTCACTCAGTTCACTACTTTCGCCGAATTCGCCAAGCATTGTGTATTGAGCGGCGAAACACAATGCCGAGCTTTGCCTCGACACTAAAGGAAAGAAATGAAAATATAAATTGAAATTAATATTTTATTTTTTAGAGTGCAGTTATTTTTTTTTTCGTTTATAGTCACACAGTTACGCCCCTGCGCCACGACTGGCCTCATTACACTCGAACGTATATACTTTTTAAGTAATAAGTAAGAAGTGTAACAGAGTGCTATTTTTCGACTCGCGTAAGTTTCTTGTGCGATGAAAAATTACTAAAGTTCGTGTAAAATATAAAACTTTATATTTATAGAGTTTCAACTTGCTATATATATACGTACTCGTAAGTTTGTGTAAATTGGAAACTATGGCGGGGCACTGTGTTTGACTCTAAATAATGTTGATATTATAACACATTCAGGAAAGAAAAATATTTACTTACAAAACACATGAAAATTAAGGGGGGAAAAATGTGACTGTAAACGCGACTAGTTGTGTGTTCGATGCCCACTCGAAAAAATTAAATATTAAATTTTATTGATATTTTCACTTCCTTGCTCTAATGTCGAGGCAAAGCACGGCGTTGAGTTCCACCACTCAACACGCAATGCCTTCAGAATTTGGCGGAAATAAAGGAACGGAGTGTCTTAACACTAGGCTCCTTCTGCCTACTGTTGTGTCTGGGATACAGCGTGAAATTGTTTTTTTTACGTATTCAAATTTGAACATCCAAGCTGACATACATATTTTTTTTAACATATTTTTTATACGTTTTCTAAATATTATTTAAATGCAATAATTGTAGGTTCGATTTTTACTCGGGGGTATAAATAAAATGAGAGAAAATATTTTTTTATTTATTGTAGATCTACATAATCAGCGCAGCGTAGCTTTTCACCACTCATACGAAAGTTGATTTGAGTAAAAGCGATGAACCGAGGTATAATATTTTGGCCGTGTGATCCCGGCCTAGAATAGGATCATCCTGGTACTGGTGGTGTCGTAAGAGGCGACTAAAGTACGTGTGGTAGAGTCACGTCGCCAGCAATGGCAACACGCATGGGCAGACTCGACCGGATCATTACCACCCCCGGCATTTAAAGCCGGCGTGAAGTAGTGGCTTTATGCCACTGCGTTTCGCATCAGGTAATGCCGGGCCCCGGCGCCCAACTCATCTTAAAGGCCGGCAACGCACCTGTAACTCCTCTGGGGTTGCACGGGGTCGTAGGCGGCGGTAATCACTTACCATCAGGTGACCCGCACGCTCGTTTGTCGTGTCTTTTCCATAAAAAAAAAAAAAAATAACTGAACCTGTTTCAGTATTTTAATTATTAAGATTTCATCCTGTGGTCTACCATCTACTGTTTACGAAGAATTCTAATTAAGCTAATGAATTTATTGATTGTACCAAACGCCTTGTTTTGTGAATTTTAAGGAATTTTGTAAGCAAAATTATTAGATTTTCTATTAGATTACTTTGTTTTTATTACACTTAGAGAGGGCATGACTGAAAGGCGCTTATTTACAGTGGTTAGTTGTTTGTTAGGTTAGTTGTGTATTCGTGGGAATGATATTCAATTTCTCGCTCTGGTAGACAAACCGCGGTATTGAGTCTCACGGAAGCAATGAATAAAAAAAATATTAGCAATATCTCGAAAACGAACGGTGTCCTACCAACGTGGTAGATTGTGTTACACACGAATATATTATCAATCCAATAAACTGATTGCCAGTGTTAGCATTTTTGTTTGTTTTTTCACATGCAATCTCCTATTGTGCAAAATTATCTCTTTTTTTACCGTAGGTATAACATTCCGTTCTTCGTGTGTTTTCCATACATCGTGATACGAAGTGATAGGTCATCGTCATAATCAATGAACAGAAAAAAACAGTTAACCTATTGACTCTTTTCTCCGTTTTCCGCCCGAGTTTGGGACGAAATCTCAATGACCCAATTTCCACTATCAGAGCGTTGTCGAGCGAATGTAAATATTTTATATTAATATAGGTGAATATCGAATCGAACCTAGTGTTAAGACACTCCGCTTCCTACTTTCCTTCTTTAGGCATTATGTATTGAGCGGCGGAGCTCTACGCCACGCTACTTTATTTAGAAATCTATTTTATATAGAAATTTCAAATTTAGCACATAGGTTGGCTAGGAAGTGGGGGAACAAAAAAGGGGATTCTACATTTCACGTCTCAAAGTTATTAATTAATATTAAATATTTCATTTCCCGAGTGAGAATTGAACTCATAATCGTTGCGATTACAGTCATTTATTTGTGCCTCTGCATCACGACCACCTCAAGATACACTTACTAATATAAAACATTTTACAATATAAAAAAATATTAATATAAAACAACAATTATTACTTACTTATTACTTACTTAACTTCACGCTTTATCCCTAGCGGGGTAGTCAGAGAGAACGGAGCGCTAAACGCTACGGTCTCTACATACCCCTTTCGCCTCGTCCACTGTCATCAACCTCTTCATACATGCCCTCCGGGGGATCCTCATGCTTTTTACGTGACCTTCCTCCAGTATCTTTGATACTGTGTTTTCGAAGGTCAACCGAGGTCTCCCCCTACCTCTCTTACCACTCACTTTTCCATCATAAATCTTTTTTGCCATTCTTTCCTCGCTCATTCGTTCGACGTGCCCAAACCAGCTGAGCACGTTCTTCTTCATTCTCACCGTGACATCCTCGCTGGTACCTGCCATTCTGTGTACCTCTGCATTGCGGATTCGATCAGCTAGGCTGACTCCGCATATCCTACGAAGAGATCGCATCTCCACAGCATTCATCTTTCTTTCATTCTTCTTCTGTAATACCCACGTTTCGCTGCCGTATAACAGGGTCGGTACCAAAACTGCATTGTGTTCGGCCAATCGCGCAGCTGTGCTGACGTTTCGCCGTCTCATCAATGCAGCCAAGGCTCCGTTAACCTTGTTACCGGCAGCAATACGCCTTTCCACATCCATCTCGTATCTTCCATCTCTACTGAACATACTTCCCAAATATACCACTTCATTCACCTGTTCTAATATCTTATCATTTACACTGATCTTGCATTCCGTCCTTTCTTGATCTCGTTCAAAAATCAGAACAATTATTAATATAAAAATAGAAAGTAAGTTTAGGTCTGAGGGATTTTGTACGATAATAATGTAAGTGCATTTTAGAATTTTGGAAACACTCCAGGCATTACTTCATATATGGAAGATTAAATTCTCAGGTCTAGAGGCATTTACGAGATTGCTTTGCGACTGTGAATATGGGGCGCGTACTGTGAATCAGGTTGTAGATACATAAATCGATATATAAATAAATACATTATATACATAATATAAATAAATAATTGAATACATAAATATTTTACTGTAGCCGTATACTTTATCATTGTTTAAGTATAATTTTACATATACATAAATAAATAAATATAATATACTAAATGTTTATTTAAAAGTTTTTTAGATATTTAAGTTAGCCTTATTTTAGATATAAATCTTGATTTATTTTTTTGTAATGTATTTGTTAAATAATTAAATATATTTATTTGTTTAATAATTTTTCCTGTAAAAAGCGTCGTATTTAACAGAGAAATTTTGTAATTCTATAATTATGTGCTATCACATGTACGGTACGGTAGGCGGTAGACGCACGGCAAAAGCAGTTTCTTCTTATAAAATACCACTACAGACCACCGTTTCTAGTTTAATCTTAATCCACAAAATAAACATCGTTGTGCGTCAATAACTATAACTTTGTTGGTTCGGTATCGAAAGCGAAGCGAATAAGACTTGGCGATTGAACCGAACAGAAGGCGGATTTCTCTATTCTACTTTCTAATATAAAAGCTTATATAAAAAAATATAGACAGTAGTATAACAAGTAGGACCTAGCAATGTCTAGGTATATCGATGTTTATATAGAAATTTCCATTTACATTAAATACTTGGCTTGTTCTAAATTCTAGTGCTCATTTCGTCTTGTATGACCTAGACTCTAAAGTGGAGAACCTAATTATAAGGCGTCTGACGTTTGATTGACTTATTGATTTCGAAGACGTGGTGGGGTTACATGTTAAATAGGTTTTAATTGGTTAAAGTATTCAAAATATTTCATTAATTTCATCTCCATATATTAAGTAAGTATATTTTATGTGAGATAACTGCTTGATGATAACTCGAGTGAATGTAATATATAACAATTTCATTTCCTAGCTCTGGTAACGAGGCAAGTTCTGCTTTGTGTTCTGTCACTCAACACAATGCAATGCCTCAAGAATTCGGTGGAAAGTGGGGAACGGAAGTGTCCTAATAGGAAACAGAGTGCCTTAACATTAAGTTCTCAAGGTTTCCTCCTCCTGCCTGCTATGTACGAAGAAGCTTAGAGGCTGTCGTAGCGGCACATTGTCAAATTATAAAAGTGACGATTGCAGGTTCGATTCAATCTCTTGGAAATAAATTATTTTCAACGCATACCTCCCTTTATCTATCAACATATCATATTAGAAACAACTATATCAATATAATCAGAGCTACGAAATGAAAATATTTCATTATGGAAATGAAATATTTGTGAGTGGTAGTCGGATTTGAACCCGCATTTCGATAGTTATGAAGATTAGAATAATATTAATATCTTTAATTCAAAAACTAATTTAAAATGCAGTCTTGACTTCTATAGGCAGTTTCCATAATTGATTTTTAATATTTTAAAACTTACTTTACTGACAATTTTTTCAATAAATTTCTTGAATTGGCTCCATTAAATAAATTAGTCAGTCTCCCAACATCTTTTTCAAGATATTGTACGAATCTTGAGTAACTTTAATCGTCTAATGGATAGTTTTGTAAGTAGAAAATCTTAACTATAGTTTCTCTATAGCGGCGTTTAAACTTCGGCTTAATTTGAAGTTCTTTCTAAGAAAAATCGTAAATAATAGCAGAATGAATAGGTTCTAATGGCAAGCTGGTGTTAGTATTAAAGTTATTTATAGATGGAGCTGTAACTAAATATTATACTCTTTTTACGGATTTAGTTTTTTTATTTAGGTTTGTTAAGTAGGCTGAGACGACAGCCCAGTACGAAGAACACAACACACAACAATATATATTGTTACGGGTTCTTAGGTAATAAAAGAATGTTGTTTTGTTATATATAGTTAAGATGTAATAAAAAACCAACAACCTTAATATTATCCTCCAATGGATATAAAATATAACTAATCCTAGGTACTACTCAACTAATACTAAATTACTACACTAGATCTTATGATAACTAATAGGGCGCCAGGAGAGTTTTTTATTCCTTATTGACGGAACTCTGCCAAAACCAGCCTTGACTGTTCCAGGGCTTTATATTTTAATCGGTGGATTTTAGTAATCCATAAGTTGAGCATAAAGGGCGTTTCGATAGGATACGACAACATAAACATTAATTAATAAACATTAAAAATATTTGTATAGTTACTAAAATTACCTTATAAGAAAGACTTACCCCTATCGCAGTGAGAAAAAAAAACACAGTAACTTGAATGTCCACTCTGGCAAGTTCTAGGCATATTGCTTAAATTTCCAAAAAATTATAAGAGTTACGAACGGTCAATTGTTACAAAACCGACACACGTCCATCTCCGTTGAATTCTGTTTAAGGCATCCTACTACCCACACGTTACATATATGATTGATATAAAATACTTATAATTGATGCAAAAATAAAACAAAAACCAATGTGCTTAAAGATAGATTTGAACTCGGGTCGCGCGACTACTAAATCCGCAACGATAGCCGCTGCGCAGTTAGATGTTATAAGCATCTGTTAAATGTAAATGTCCTATCTCATAATATTCCCTCAACCTAGCAAAAAAAAAAAAATTTTACATACATCATCAAATCAATTTTTTTTACATACCATACATTCGATCCTCGCCAAAACGGTTTTAAATCTTTTGCATGCCATACACCAAGAGATTGTCCTTGCATATTACTTAAATAGTAAGTATTTTCTGATAGTTTTTCTGTTACAATAGCCTTTTCAAATTTCGGTGCAAGCTTAGCCATAAATTTATATAAGAAAGCTTTAGATAACAATTTAGTTTTCTTCCATACTACATCGCCAATTTGAAACGGAGTGTATTCAGTTGTTTCATGAACAGCTGTTCTGATGGCATGTGCAAATTTTTGTAAATGACGATCCCAATCATTATGATTTTTTGCATCTATGTATGACGATATCATCGTACCTACCACTCTGTTGACCCTTTCTGTAGGATTGCTTTGAGGGTGATAGTTTGGTGTAAAACAAATCCGGACATGATATTGATGTAATAATTCCTTCAAGCATTGCGATACAAATTGTTTGCCATTATCACAAACTAAAGTTTCAGGTATTCCAAACAGTAGAATCTGGTTCTCTAAAATTTCGCAAATTTTTTCAGCTTTACCAGACCTCAACGGAAATAATAATACAAATTTACTAAAAAGACATGTTATGACTAATAACATCGTATTTCCAATTTTGCTTTTAGGAAATGGCGCCATTAGGTCTAATGAAATTATTTGCCATGGCCTTGTTACGGATCTGTGCTTTCCCATGTGTCCTACAGGCAATTCTTGAGACACCCTTCATTTTTGCACAAATTTCACAATTCCCTACATAATTTTTAATATCGTTCAACATATTAGGCCAGTAATAGTGTTGCTTAACTCTAAATAATGTTTTACGTATTCCCAGATGGCCTGCTGTCGAGTCATCGTGACAAAATTTTAGCGCTTTAGTTCGTAAAATTACTGGAACATATAATTTCCAGTCACTGTTTGGGTCTGGAAATTGCTTTAAACGTATTTTCTTATAAGTAAACCATTTTTTACTAGCCAATCGGAACTTATTTTATTTTTATCTAATACGTCGGTAACCCTTTTTTTATACCAATCATCTTTATCTTTATCTGATATTTCAATGCCATAAATATTGCCATTTACTGTTGGTCCAATTGATTTTGACAACGCATCTGGAACTGTATTTAACTTACCTGGCCTATGAATTATATCAAAACTAAACTGTTGTAACTTGTGTGAATCTTTCATTTTATGTAACATTTTAAGTGCACTATGGTCAGTAACTACAGTGAACTTAACTCCTTCTACATATGGCTTAAATTTCTTGATTGCATAAACTATATATACTTAACAGCTCCTGTTCAGACGTAGAATATCGCTGTTCACTCTCATTTAATTTTCGGCTTAGATATGCTATCGGACGCTCCATATTATCAATATTCTGGCACAAAACAGCTCCGACTCCTTTACTTGAAGCATCACATTGTATTATGAAAGGTTTCGTAAAGTCTGGACAAGAAATAACAGGTGTTGAAGTAAGCAATGTTTTGAGTGTTAAAAATGCTTCTTCAGCTTCTTTATTCCAAATCAACGTCTTCCCTCTTTTTCCCTTTTGTTAGATTATGGAGAGGGGCCGCAATAACAGAGAAATTCTTAACAAATCTTCTATACCAACTAGCAATTCTAATAAATCTTTTTAGTTCCGTATAAGTTTTAGGCCTCGGAAAATTAAGTATAGCGGAAACCTTGTTAGGGTCTGTACGTAAGCACTCTTCATCAATAATGTAGCCCAAAAATCGTAAACTGGACCGAGCAAATTTGCATTTGTCTACATTAACTGTCAACCCAGCTTCTTTCAAAATGTTCATAACCCGCCTCAAAGTATTTAAATGCTCATCAAATGTTTCAGAAGAAATTGCAATATCATCTAAATATGCCCAAACTTTCCCATCTATTTCATAAAATAACATATCCATCAACGTCTGTTGAGATTGTGACGCATTAATCAGGCCAAACGGCATCACCTTGAAGTGATATAAGCCTCTTCCCGGTACCGCAAATGCAGTTTTCTCTTTGCTAGCTTCTTCCAGTCCAATTTGCCAAAAGGCTGACTTTAAATCAATTGTGATGGGAAACTAAGCATTTCGTAAATTGTCCAATATAGAACCTACTCTTGGTAAAGGGTATGTATCTCTTTTAGCAACTTTATTAAGTTGTCTACTATCCAAGCACAGTCTATTTGTGCCATCTTGCTTTTTTACCAGCACAACTGGAGAACACCATGGACTATGCGAAGGTTCAACTACATCTTTACCTAACATGTCGTTAAGTTCACGTTCTATTTCTTTTCTGATTATTGGTGAAAAATTATATTGTTTTTGATATATAGGTTTACTGTCCCCGGTATCAATTGTGTGTTTTATTATTTTTGTCCTACCCGGTCCATTACCTATATTGCAACGTATTTCATTTATAAGCTCCATAAGTTTATGTTGTTGATCCTCATTCAAATTTTCTTTACTAATTCGCGAGAACGTGGAGAATCAATGAAATATTAAGAGGTCCAATTAAAATACAGTTTTGAACTTTTTTATCATTAAAATATTTCATTCCGTTCAAAGAATCCTAAATTTGAATAAATCAATTTGTTTGAAGTTTCCGCATAATTTTATTAGCAGTCCAAGTTCTATATTTGTTTGGGTATTTATAGTTTTTTAAAATACGTGAGATATTTAAAAAATATCTGTATTCAATATTTGATCCTATGATTAAATGTAGTATGTATTCACAAAATACAAAGTTAAAAGTACTGTAGAAAAATAAAATGTAACTACCCTATTTATTTAATTATTATAATTCACATCCACGTTAAGTATCCTCCAAGGATTGGAAAGATTTATATTTCTAGAGGTATAAAAATAAAAACAATCAAAATAAATTATTTGAATGCATATATTGAATTTTTTATTATTGACATTTTACACATTTAAAATGATCGACAATTACGATTTTTTTTTGCAGCAAAAGAAAATCATGGAAAAGGCATGTTTGCAACATATAAAAAGTTCTATTAATAAAACCTATAAAATTTTATAAATTTATTGATTCCGTTAATATTTAAAAAAAATTAAGTTTTTTACTGTAACTGTCGTCCGTCCTGAAACCACGATATCCTTAATATATACAGATACGAATACTAAACAGAGACATCTATCAATAACTATAAGAATCAACTTGTATGTCGGGTAATTCAATAGAATGAAAACCTTTTGCGGATACACAATTTGACTTAGTATATGCGACTTGTAAGAGATGGCGCTGTAAAGAAATTTAATATTATTTTGCCAAATTATGTTTTTTAAGAGTAATTTTGACATAAGCTGGTACGAGATTATTTGGTAGTATCCTTTGAATATCCTTTTAAGAAATTTATCGATTTTAAATTTCTAGAATGATTGGTTTCTAAACACTGATCGAAATTTTTCACTCGCATTTTAAAGATTTACATTTTAAATGAACCTTTTTACCAACATTAAATACATTTATTATGTACATTTTAGTAATATCAAATCCACAACTTAATTCTTCATGATCCTATGAGCAATCACCATGCCATGCAGCAAATTTAGCAAAATTTTAATTGTTCTTCCATTAAACATATTATAGAGTTAGGTAATGGAGCTTATAACATTCATCATTAAATGGACAATCCAACACAAAAGATTTTTTCGATTCAAACCTGTAGTCTCCAAGATTACTGTGTTCATAAATACTAGCGAACTACTAATTAGCGAATATTGTATAGAAGTATAGATTCAAAAATACGTAAAGGAAAGTGAAACACGGAGTGTCTTATCTCTAAGTCCTTCGATTCAGGATTTCTGCACTGTGGAATAAGACGTAGAAGAACCTAAGAAAAATTATTTTATACTTATATGATATCAATGTAATACGTATACAGTATCGACGATATCGTAAAAGAACTTCTTATTACATTTTGATTTGGTTGTCTTGACGAATAAATCATTGAAATTGGTTTCACACTTTTCTTATTTTACGTGAAAATATTTTTTTCTATATGAACTAACGTTGAATAAGCTGTTATGGCAAGGTTTGGAACTGAATACATACGGCTATGGGAAGTCATATAAACCTAACCGTACTAAGTAACTGGTTCTACAAAGAAAAATTATTTAACAATATTATATGTATAAGAACTTTAGCAATGGAAAACATTTAGATTTAGTTTTTGATTAAATGTTTTTAATTACAAAAAATATATTATTAAAATAAAATAAATAAAAATAAATCAGCTCCACGCTGTATCCCGTACACAGCAGGGTAGGCAGAAGGAACCTTGTGTTAAGACACTCCGTTCCCCATTTTCTGCCGAATTTCTGGAGGCATTGCGTGTTGAGTGGCAGAACTCAACGCCGCGCTTAGTCTAGACACCAGAGCGAAGAAATGGAAATAGAAATTTAAGTAAATATTTTATTTACCGAGTGGGGATCGAACCCACAACCAGACGGTTTTACAGTCACACTTCGTGCCACTGCGCCACGACAGGCCTCTCTATTGTTTTAATAATTATATATTACGTATAAATTACAGAATTATTGATCAACTCTGATTATATCAGGCAGTATCACGTATATTGTATGTGTTACAGCAAAACTGACGGGTAATGTAATCTATACCTGTCAATTTTATCGTTCCTCTCTCTCTTATGGAGAACAAAGAGATAACTTCAGGAAATATCAAAATACGATCTATTATTGACTAAAATTTTGACATTTTTAGCATATTTCAAATATATTTTCTACTAGTGATCCCGTGCGGCGACGCTCACATGAAATATACGAACTTTGTTGAATTTAGGTGTATTTAAGAAAAAAACAGTTCACGCCCACGGAGGGTTCTGTACCAATTTCAGGATTGTGGTTGGAAAATACTTTATTGGTAGTGATGAAGCGGCGGATAAAGTTAATAAACTTAATTTTCTTGGCATATACATCTATTTTGTAAGAAATGAATTATAAATAAAAGTTTGTAAAATTTTTTGGTTATGAAATATCAATAAATTTTTATTTTTCGGATTTTTTCTTTTTTTTATTGAAAGATTTTATTCCCAAATTTATAATTGTAGATCTGCGGGAAGTGCACTGTATGATTTTGATTATGCGGCGAATTTCATGAAAAATAAGCAAAAAGGATACGTAAATGCTCATCTTTTGACTGCGTTGTATGAGAAGCTTAATTTTTATGCCCTAAAGTACTGTAAGCGTGAATCTCTTATATTAATTTCACATTGATACCTCATCGCGGTCACAGGTAAAATTGTCTTGACAGACGGACAGACGCACAACAAACCATACAGAACCATAAAATAAATTCATTATTTTATTTTTACAGTTTGGTTATCTATATTGTTATGCATTAATAAAATGTAATTTAAGTTGTAATTTAAGCACTCAACTCTGCAGTGTGCAAATGTAGTTTTTCCCACATAAATTCCAATTCTGCAAACATTCCTGGTTAAGACATAGATTACAATGTAATGCTCCACAAATCTCTATATATTGAGAAATTGGAAGCACTACGTAGCTGCTTGAGAAGATGTTAACTAAAGGATTCTCCAATGTAATTTTCTCTGATGTAAAATCTTGGCCTATTTAATAATCGTACAACTTTAAATTTTTCTATCATCATACAAATAGTAAATTACTAACAATATCCAAACATAAATGCGTTAAAAACTAAAAATATAGCCATTTCAATAAAACAGTTGTATAAAAAAATATCTACTCTTTTAACAAGTAACATTTTGTCAAACAACATACTTTATATAATGTAACTTTTCTAATGTGTAAAAATAGCTCTTAATTCACTCCACAACCACCTTTATCTTTTAATGTTAGTCCCAAAATAATCAGTTTAGCTGGTCCGGTGGTTAGCGTGGATAAACAGAAAGACAGACCGACAGATATCTTAAAATTGTTTAATTGTGTTTTGGTATCGTGTTAGTTAGTTGTACGCTGTATGTAATATCCTACACATAGCAGAGAATGTGGGGGACTCTAGTGTTTAGATACTCCTTTATTATCAAGGCGAAGAAATGAAAATATTAATAAATTTAAGTTAATTTCTTTATTCCGATCTTAAATCTTGAAATTTTGGCATTTTTATCATCATAGAAATTGAAATCTTTAGCTTTCAGCCTAGCCAGATTCAGAGAATGCATTAAAATACTGTTGTATAAAAAAACCGTTAAAGCAATTAGCGAATTTGTCGAATTAACTACTTTAAACTGATGTAACTTTTTTGTTAAAAACAAATTATAATAAAACAAGGAAGCTAAGAATCCAAGTACATTTAAATCGGTTAAGCCGATTCTGAGGTTAGCGTGAAAAAACGCAAATACAAACAGACAAATAAAAATAAAAATCATGGTTCAATTACATTAGTAAATGTCCCCATACATACATAATATTTTTTCTTAAATATCTTCCATGTACAGACACCGATCCACTACGATTTTTTATTATAAATATAGATTATGTTTGTTTTGTTTTAGCTCCACTCTGTATTCCGTAAATAGCAAAATAGGAAGAGCGAATCTGGTGTGACGAAGGTTCGTGGGGAATGGAGTGCCATTTGCCAATCACTTCTATTCTCAAGATAGCATGTTGAATGGCAGAACTTAGCGGCCCACTTTATCTTAATAAAAGAGCCAGAAAATTTAATAATATATACGCCCGAGAGGACATCGAACCCACAACCGTTGGGATTTTATTTTTATTACACTATATATTGCACCATATTATTGTTGCTCCACGGCACCATTGCCGTTGAATATAACATATAATATGAGTAATATATTTTAAACAGTATTCTATAAGGAATTTCTAATAGAGACGCTACAAAGTTCTCATACTAATATCGATACTATACAAATATTTGCGATCGCATCCACGACAACGGTTCCGGACGGGAACTTTCGTCGATGCTACGAAATTTATAAATACTTCTTCTTTAAAGTGCTTCGTATTTTTAAAGTAAAATTTATAATATATTTTCCCGTTGAATATAATTCTTGAAAGTTTCCAGTAGGTATAAGTATTTGATTCCCTTAAACGTGTATATTTAAGTTTATTTTCAACTAAAAGAAGATTGTGATGGTGAAAAGATTAGTATACGCTTTTTAAGTTAAAAATGTCGATGTAAGCAAAAATATTATTTTCAAACTGTGGTTGTATCATCTTCAATGTTAAATAAAGTGTAAATATACATACATATTAGATTAGAACACGAATGCAAATTAGTTTATAAAATAAATATTCATTAAGTACAATAAATAAAATCAGCAGTATTAGGACACTCTGTTCCCCACTTTCCGTCGAGTTCTGGGGGCATTGCGTGTTGAGTGGACGGAACTCAACTACGCGTTTTGCTTCGAGACCAGAGTGAAGAAAAGAAAATATAAATGTAAATAAATATTTAATTTCCCCAGTGGGGATCGAACCCACAACCAGTCGATTTTACAGTCACACTTTGTGCCCCTGCGCTGCGACTGGCCTGATATTCATTAAGTAATATACGAATTAATAAGTTCTTTGATTTTCACGATTATTACACATTTTAAATGAAACTAATTTAACCGGATTAATGGCGTATATTTAAGATTTCACATTTTGGAACCCGACGTTTCGAACACTTTGCAGTAGTCCGTGGTCACGGGTAGACTGAGGTGACATTCGTCTGTCAGTTGACATAATTACTATATCAGACTACCGCCAAGCGATTTCGTAACTTGCCTCGCGTACTGCCCTGGATTCCTTGCAGAATGAGCTGACTAGTATCTTGCCCCTTTGTATGGTGGGTTTGAGACTTCAATGATTTCATGAGTGGGTCCCAGGTGGTAGAAAGTTTCCAGCCATCCTCTCTATTGAAATTAGGATATTTTTGTATTTCAATAGCCTCGCGGATCATTCTAGGAATGTATCTGTTTTCCTTAGCGAGGATTGAGGTTTATCAAACGTAATGTAGTGGCTGGGTTTATCCGCAGTATGGCTCACATACAGCTGACTTCGATACATGCCCATTCTTGATATCTGAGATGTGTTCCTTCACCCTAACACCGATGCTTCTCTTTGTTCGACCAATGTATGATAAGCTACAGTCACAGTCTAGTTTGTATACACCTGCACTCTGTAAAGGAATATTACTTTTTACTAGTCTCAAGAATTGGCTCACTTTCTTGTTAGGCTTGAATATGGTTTTTATGGAAGCTCTTCTTAAAATGTTGCCAATCCTGTCAGTAACCCCCTTCAAATATGGTAGAAATGCAGGCTGTCTCTCTACTGTGGGTGGCTTGTTGGTCTTTTGACAACGCTGGCGGGAGAACTGGCAGCTTGTTCTGATGAAGAGTATTCTTCACCTGGCAAAGCTCGTCCCCTAGATGTTCAGCGTCACAGAGGTGGTGGGCTCTCTGAAACAAAGATTTGCCAACGGTAGTTAATTGTGTAGGGTGATGGTGAGATTCACCATTGAGGTATCTATTGGTGTGCGTGGGTTTCCTATATACTATGTGGCCTATTGTGCCATTGGGATTTCTTATGACTAAAACATCTAGAAAAGCTAGAGAATTATTTGCCTGTAATTCTAGTGTAAATTTGATATTGTCATTAATAGAATTGAGATGGTTTAAGAATATATAAATACTGTCCGTAGGTAAAATGGTGAAAGTGTCATCTACGTACCGCTTATATATACTAGGTAGACAGGGTGCATAGCTAAGAGCCATCTCCTCAAATTTCCTCCATGTATATATCTGCTATTACCGGGGACACAGGCGGACTTAAATATACGCGATTAATCCGGGTAAATTAGTTTCATTTAAAATATACGAATTATTAGCTTTTGTAAAAATTATTTATTGGATAAATTTTAATAAATAAAAAATGTACAACAGTCGGTCTTTAAAGTAAATTCTACCAGCATTTTTGTGCAAATGGGAAAAACCAGTTGTGGTCGTTAGTTCAGGATGTATTAATAATTTATTTCAATCGTGATGTTTCATCGCAAACAACACTCTTGTCGAGTTTAACTAACCGTATGATTTTCTTTTTTGTACTTGATGTTAAAGAATTTCCTCCGTATTATTTATTAAAATTGAAATTGTCTTGTAGAGGTATACATGGCACAGTGGTGACGCTTCTGATTGTGACGTGACGTTCAATGGTCATAAAAGGCAATTAATCGGCGTTAAGGTGCGCCGCTCAGTTATAAAAAATATTTTCAATTTTAGATGCAAACATTTTTCACGTAAGGGATTAGAACCCTAAACGATTACACCAAAGTTGGGTCTGTGTTCTTTAATAATAAAAGAAGATCAGTATAGTGATAATTAATTCACATGCCGAAGTAGACAACACTCAGCATAGCGTACCGCCACTTAACACAAAATTTTATAAAATATTTTTAAAATCAGAATCAGCTTACACACTGTGTCCCGCATATAGTAGGGTAAGCACAGGGAACCTAGTGTAGTGTAAGATAATCCTTTCCCCATTTTCGGCCGAATTATCAACGCATTGCATATTGAGTGTCGTATGTTAAATTCTTTTCCTCAAGTGAGACACTTTACTACTTAAGTCTAAATGCTACCAAGTAAGTTCTCAGTTCTAAAAAGTTGTAGCTGAGAATACAAAAATTTAAGTATAATTTTTAGGGGATTCAAGCATGGTCAAGATTACAAGTGGTTGTTGGATTCGTAAATTTCTGTAACTTTTTGCTTAAGATACAAAGGATTGGCTTTCGTCAGAAATAATTGAATTTTTTTCTTAGCTTCACGCTGTATTCCACATATAGCAGAGTAGCCGACGGGAATACAATCTTAAGACACTCCATTCTGCAGTTTCCGTCCAATTTTCGAGACATTGAGTATTGAGTGTTACATAAAGGAAATTAAATATTTCATTCCATGTGGAAATTTGACCCACGGCCGTCGTGTTTACAGACAGACAAACACAAACGTCAGACAAAGACAAACACAAAGTATGACTATAAAACTGGCTGTGAGTTCGATCCCCACTTGAGGAAATGAAATATTTAATGAAGTATTTCCGTTTCTTCGGTCTGGTGTCGAGGCAAAGCGCAGCGTTGAGTTTCGCCACTCAACTGAAAATTAGGTGGAAAGTGGGGAACGGAATATTTTAACACTAGGTTCCCTCTGCCTACCCTGCTGTGTGCGGGATGCAGCGTGAAGCTGATTTAATTTGTTTTTAATTTAGTATAAAAACTTGTTGTTCATTTTTAAGACATTATTGTAGAGTGTCGGAATCTAACGTTACCTTTCCTACCACGGAGAAATGATTAAAATCAGATATTTCTTAATATTAAAATCAAACACACGACCCTCACATAAACATTTAAATATTACCCCACTACACTTTAATAGCTTCAAGAGAAAATGAGATAAAGTAATTGTACAAAGTAATTAATATTTACAACCATTTAGAGAATCCTATTTGAATGTGTATCTATATAAAATCTATACTTACAATATTGTAAAACTGAAGAGTTTTTTTGTTTCTCTATCTCAGGAAAATTCTGGATTGTTCTTTTTTTGTTGAGTAGTACTAAATGGGATCGTACGAGTTTCAATATAACCAACTGTACCTAAGATCAACGTTTATTCAGGCACTTACAATGTACCAAATATGTTTCTATTTGGTCACGGGATGAAGCCGTACACATAGTAAAAGCTAGTCGTACTACTAATATAATAGAAGTCAACTCAAGTTTGTTTGTTCTATTTTCACGCAAATACTTCTGAACAGATTTAGGTAAAACTTTACAATAATATATTATAGCTTAAATATGGTAATAGTACGTAAGCTACAATTTATATAAAAATCTTATATATTTTGATTATTACACTAACTGTAAGCGAATAAAGCCGCGTTTCGTCGCTAGTGTATGAATGCGTTAGCCCTAATCTGTTAATTGACGAAATCTCATCTGCGTTATCTCGAGTGATAATGAGCGTCTTTAATCCACCTTATTCATCTCCAGTCGGTTTAAAATTCCATTTCATTACACGTAATTAGGTGGTTGGTTGTGTTAAATTCTGAGTCTTATATTGTGGTAGATAGGATTGAATTTTATATGTCAATAGATTTATGAAATTTAGGTACCTATATCTCAATATCGTGAGGGTCGTTGATGGAATCTTTTTAACCTTCTTCTGAGGGCGTATTTTGTTAAGGAGATATATAAATGTATGTGTTTTTTTGAAGTCGTCATCCAATCTTTGAAAGTATATTATTTACAAGTGTTTATTTTTAGTTTCACTCTGTGTCCCGCTGTAGTAGGGTAGACAAAGGGAATGTTAAGATATTGCATTCCTCATGCACTATACGATTTTAACTTTCTATTTTTTTCTAAAGGAAAATTGGGAAATACAAATAATTAATTACGCCGAGTGAGAATTAAACCCACAAGCGTCACATTTACAGTCCGGTACTGTGGCGCTACGCCAAATGGCGTTAGAAAATAATTTATATACCATTGTTGCTTTAGAACATAACGTTGAATGAACATATTACATTGAATTTCTGTTTTCTCATCATTACAGAATTTTCCCTTAAAGTTTTATCAAAGAATTGAAAGCGTTTTGCAAAAAAATTACACTTGAAGACATAATATTGCGTCTTGAGAATTTGGTAGCCATGATTTGTTTCGCGATAAGGATAAGGGATTTTTGTAAATATTTTCTTTTTCTAATATTAATTTCATACAATTAATGCTCCCTCACTCTCTACCTACCTACATCATAACTTTCAAATTTAAGTTCATAAATTTGATAGTTTTGTATGTGCGCTGTCTTTCAGTTACTGATTTTCTGATTAAACTTCGAAAATAAAGGAACGTTGCCAAAACATTTTTATTTTCTGGTGGATATGATAATAGTGATTGAAACATTAAGACGCTTTTCAATAATTTTTATCCACTTTTTCTTCACAGAATTCTTTTTGATTGGTTTACTTTAATCTGAAGAGTTCTTCTATTCAGATCCTGGTTCCATCATACCAGCTCGATGATACCCTATTATTGTACTGTCACCTAAGCTACGTATAACTGCCAAGTTTAATGTTGATACTATTAGCTCCTAGTTTAATTTATATGGTTAAAATCCTTAATTTTAAGTGATCTATAGTCACACTAGTTGCAGGTAAGGATAAGAAGGAATTAGATCGGTTTTTTGAATTCGCAATGAGCATGTTTTATTCATGGTCCTGGCGAACGCTGACGCTGTAGAACAGCCCGTTTAGAATGATATTTTTTTTGTTTGGAAATTATTTTGTTTCTTATATTTAAATGAATGTTTGTTTAGATTGCAAAGTAAAGAAAAAGTTGTAATTTTCTTTATTGATATTTTTGTATTAATTTTCTTTAATTTAAGAATTATTTAATTTGATTATTAAGGCCGTCGTGGTGCGATTGCACAAGTATAGTAAATGCGACGGTTGTGTGTGTGTTAAATTCCCACGCTGTGAAATTAAATATTTAATTATTTCATTACCTCGCTCTGGTAATCAAACATAGCGTGGCGTTGAGTTCCGCCACTGTACATGCAATACCTTCAGAATCCGACGGAAAGTGTGAAACGTAAGTATGTTTATGGGGAATCAATTATCTTAGTACTTATCTCTCAGATTCCCTCTGCCTAACCTGCTGGGAAATTATGATAAAGCGTGAAGCTAAAAAAACAATGTAATAATAGTTATCATCAGAAAATAATAAATGTGTGTTTTATACATACATACACATTTAATACACATCACATATACAAATACATATCACACACTGCGTTTCACGAATTCACTGCGTTTTTCCTAGAACGTAAAAATGAAAACAGTTTGTTTCTCTAGATGGGGTTCGAACCCACAAAAATCACGTGTATATCCAGACATCCAGTCCCACTGTGCCCTCAAGTACAAAAAGTGTATCAACATACAAAAAAAAGAAATATTTTTTATTTAAAATAGACCAAAAAATTCATAGCATTGACAGTTTGAAAAAGTAGTAGGTGCCTGTTGAGATGAGTGAACGAAGAACTCAACGATCACTTTATAGTGCTTGTAAAAATTTAATTGAACAAATATAACTTTGTTATGCCCACTTCACTGTCAAGATGTAACAAAATTGGTTAATATAATATTAATGTATTAATCAAAATATAAAACGGATACAACAAAGTAAGAGGTATAATTTGCGGTAAGGTTTGAAGCAAAAAGCAATTGGATATTTATAATTATAATTTTATTTCAGACGTTATTTTATTAAAATTATTTTTCATTTGATATTGCTTAATTAAAAACAAGCATATTTAAGGCAAGGCAAAGCAAATTTAAGCAAAGGCTATAGGGAGTTCCATAGGATTAAGCATACAAAAATACATACATATTTTCTCGGAAAAAATTTTTTTTGTTGATCCAAGTAAGTAAAAAATAGTAATATTATATAAATCTACAACATTTAAAGACATCATCAGAAAAAACTTTTAAACGCGTTAAGTAAAGTCTTACAATAGTTGCAAGTAGTTCTTTGAAATCCCTAGTGTGAGTGATGCTATTCTCATGTCGCACGTTATAATTTGTGTAACAATTATGATAAAGATAAAAACGTACCAGCTTAGCGTCATGACAAATAAAACTTGGACAATATATAGAAAGGATATTTGAACATAATATATTTTTAGATAGATTCAGTAAAGAGATAGATTAGGCAAAGAAAATCAAGTGTGAAGACATTCCGTTTTCTGTTTTCCGCAAGATTTTCAGGCATTGCATGTTAATCAGTGGAACTCAAATTCGTGTTTTGGGGAGAGGGGAAATGAAAACAATATGTTTCTTCTAGTAGTAATCTAACTTAAAGATGATAAAATTTACTGAAACATTTTTAACATTGTGAAATCACTATACATTACTGTTTAATTAGACAATTCCTACAGTTTAATATAAGACCATCAGCGCAAGCAGCAACAGCATGTGAGCGCAGCTGCACTACATCTGACCGTAAGTGCACAGCTGTGCACACTGCTGTTCTGTGGGTTCGTAACTTATATAAGAGAATAAATTATTTTCTATATTCTCTAGTAATGTATACATATAATAACATTGAAACTAGTTGCTGTTCGGAATATATATGTATATAATGTAACAAAAATACTGAAACAATAATTTTTAAAATTACCTTGAAATTAGATTTTAACCGTTAAAACTTAACCGATTTAAATGCAATTTTTACTTTTGTTAAGGGAAGTCTACTAAAGACTTCCCTTAACATTTAGTGTTTGAAAAAAAAATCAGCTTCGCAAATGCTGTATCCCGCACTCAGGTAGAGGGAACTTAGTATTAAGACACTCCGTTCCAAACTTTCTGCTGAATTCTGGAGGCATTGCGTATTGAGTGGCAGAACTCAACGCCACGCTTTGCCTCGACAACAGAGCAAGGAAATGGAAATATAAATTTAAGTTAATATTTGATCTCCTCGAGTGGGGATCGAACCCGGTCCCCACTTCGGTTTTACAGTCACACTTTGTGCTCCTGCGCTGACTGGCCTCAATTTAGAGTTTGTTAAATCCAAATTATCTTCTTACCCATCAGCTGGTTACGTTCTCTACTTTTCTCCGTCCTTGTACTTCACACACTTCTCAAGGCACTTATATTTTAATCATTGCTCAATACGAGAAATACTCTTATATTACATACAAAAAATAAAAGAAATCATCCCTAAGTTTAAATACATACATGCTAAAATATGTAAAAACTTCGACATTAAGAAAGTACCGTCGTTCTAAAATCATACAAACTATTTTCAACAATTTCTTAAATACGAAGGCCACTTTGAAAGTGCAGGAAGAGAGTGCTTTGAAAATAAGACCTTTGACTTTTAAAAGAGTAGAAACATTTTAACCTAACGAGCCAGCGTATACTCAAAAGATTTCAAGAGAGAGTTCTATATAAAAATAAAGAAGAAGGAGAATGTCCATTTTAAATATAATTAGACGCTTCCGTAGTTTTATTTCATATATCCAGTGTCAAAGGAAAATATTTTGAAAAATATCTTGATAAATGTATTTTTATTCACCTTGAAAGAAGAGTACTTAAAGTTTTTGTGCGTATGTATGTATTCTTATCTCTATATATAATAAGACAGTAAAAATATTTTGTCTGTACATTAAGTAATTTTGACTGAAATGGATAGAGGGACACCTAAAAAGAATAATAGAAAACAAAATATTTTTTTGAATTTCTTGTCTGTCTGTCGATATTCTTTTGTCTACATTTTTTTCTGAAAGTACTGAACCGATTGCTTTGTCTTAACTCAACTACTAAAGTTTGGTTCATCAAAATCGGTTCATTAAAAAAAAGTTATCGTCATTTGAATGAGCTCAAGGCATTAGTTTGCCTGCGACTTTTATATAGCAATCGCGCTGGTAAGATTCCTGGCTAAAGAACGACATTCGAAACGTCTTGGTTATATGACTGTTGATAACTATATATATATTTGGAATCACTATTACACAATATTTTATACAATAAAGTAAACAAAATTGAATTGTTAATGGATATTACTTTTATAAATCGAATCGAACGATTTGATCTTCAAAGAAATATCAAGTTAATACATAGATTTTTTGTTTCTTTCGTTCGTTTGAAATAAATCTATATAATAATGCGTGAAAACATCCTTTCTACGTGTACTCTGTAATAACTACATACTTACCAATTGTACATTTAGCTAATAATATATGTAACTAATTCAAAAACTGTACAGGAGTTAATATGCAATTGTTACAGTTATTTACCAAAGAATATTATGAATCCTTACCCAAATAAATAATTTAACATTTAAGGCTGTTTCTGAAGCAGTAAATTACATTATTCACTGATATCAGCACATTTAACAGAGTTTTAAAATAATGATGAGACGTACATTACATACGTAAAAAGAATATAATGTTACAAAAATAAAAATTAGCTTTATGTATATTTTATAAATATCAACATTGGTCGTATTTTTAATTCAAAACAATCAAAAATTCTTATAGAAATTACGATAATGTAGTAAAAAAATCATATTAGAAGTCATTATAGTTGTCAATGACTTCTAATATGATCGAACTGCCAGTCGTGGCGCAGTGGCACAAAGTGTGACTGTAATTTGACTGTGTATTTAATTGTAAAAAATTATTTATAGTTGTCAATCAATTTCGCTTATTAAATCAATAATCATATATTTTAAGCGGGCGAAGCCGCGAGCAGGCCGCTAGTCTATTTCTAAGGCACGTCCTATGGTAAAAACGACTGGACGCTTTTTGATATGATATGAGATGTTGTTTAATTCGTCAGAATTATAATTGTGATATAGGCTGTATATTTTTTTTAAATTGTATTACGCATAGAAACAAATGCAAGGAATTGTCTCTTTTTCTTTCTTCAGCTATATCGATCAAATTAACCTCTGTTTAATTAAATACCACAATACGTATAACTGATTTAAAACAATTTTCCTGGAGATTTAAGCGGTCAGAGTTATTAATCTTATTATTATAGTATTTTTTTAAAGATTTAATTAGTATAAAAGTACTAAACGTTTTTTTAATATTTCTTTTTTGTTTATTCCTTGCGATATCAATAAGTCATTCAGTGCAATGATTCATTACATAATGTACATATTTTATTAGCTTATGTTATTTACTAATTAATTCAAAATGGATCTTAAACTAGTTTCATATCTAATCAATAAATATCAAATATTTATCACAAATTGTAACACGAAAAATGGAGAATTAATTGACATATATTATACATACATCCCAATTTTATATTTAGCCTATATTGTATCAGCGTTCAGCATATAGAAACAGTTAACACAAACTTCACCCCAACTTCTAATGTGTTTACCTTGTTCTTGAAAAAAGTTGACAGTCCTGGAGGTGAATTATTATCGTGTTTCGTTTCAGTATTTTTGCGGACGCTACCAGAATATCATTATGGTGAAGTCGGTTGTTTGATGAAATTCGTGCGTGAAATAGAATTTGTATGTCAGATTACCTTTGAGGTATGGTTGTGGATTCAATTTCCAATTGGGAGACTACTATTTTCATTTCCTCGCTGTGTAACAAGACATTACTCGTTGAATTTCATCAATCAACATGTAATGTCTCGATACCCTCGGCATGCCCTGTTGTATGCGAGATTCAGCGTGAGGTTAAAAAAATAAACTTAAGAGTTGGAAATGTGTGATTTTATATAAGGGTCGTTGGTTAAATTCTTGTGCGGGACATTTTTTTATACTTTCGATTTTCCGGTCTCATTTGGCTTAGCACATTGTTGCCGTCTAACATAATAATAACATAACTTCCTTTTTCCCGAGTACATCACGTACGTCTCGTGCAGAATTTCGTATAAATAATTTGAAAAAAATATTTACATCTTTTTTTCTTTTAGATTCATTACTTACAACAATTTGTATATGTTTTGAGAAATATAATGTTATTTATTTTTTTTAATTTGAACAAAAGTTAAGATAAATAATATCAAAGAAATATTTCTTTGTTCCATCAAAATATATGATGACATATGAATGAGCGTTCGTGTGACGTGCGTGTAATGAGAAAAATCTTTTCTCTTTAACCTAATGTTCTGATAGCTATAGGCGAATTTAAATGTTAAAATGTTTTTATATACAAATTTATAAGTTTCAAGCTGTATCCCGCATATAGCAGGGAGAAAGAGAATGTAGTGTTAAAACACTTTGCTCTCCTTGTACCGCCAGTATATAAGCACTACTGTTTAATTTATTGTGTAACAATACCTTTAAGACTAATTTACTGAACACATAGAGCTTTTAACGTGACATATTAAATCTTAGATATATAGTATATAATACAAAGGATTTTATTTTGGTTTAGCTACAATCACTCTCTGAATTATTATCTATAACTATAAAATATAAATAATCAATTTTGTCGCAATACAATTTACTAGAAGTCAAATTGTGTTATAGGCAAATAAAAATTGTTCCAAAAATCCACTATTCCATTGCAACTACGAAACGTTAATCACTGTCACTCATCTTCGTGTGGCTGCCTCTGACACTTTACAGGTGAAGGTAAGGTCGTAATGGCACTTCAAATACAGAATATATATATATATATATATATATATATATATATATATATATAAATAAATTAAGAATAAGATATATTTTATGTCAGGGAAAGCACAGGGAACCTTGGGTTACTGTGCCTGATATTGCTTGCTTAGTGCATAAATGCCTCGATGTATCTTGTTACCAGAGTGAGGAAATTAAAATAAATGACTGACCCCCTGACTTGGAATCGAATCCAAAACCGTCGCGTTTACAGCCAGACCCTTTTCTGATGCACTAACAGAACTTCAAATATAATATCTTTAAATATATTTGTAGTACATTTAATTTATTTAACTTTTTAATATTTAAGGATACCTCGTACCTCAAAATAAAAAATGCAAAAGTTTACTATAGCATTGTTGTGTGTCTGAAAAAGAGTCCGTTAAAAATACCCTTCACGGGACCACACGAAAGTAACAAACCGAAATAAATATGAATTAATTATTAAAAAACAGTAATCCTTTCAAACAAAGAAAAAAAATCAAACAAAAATGTTTATTTGCCACGTTCAAAATATACAGAACAGTCTTTGAACACTAGGTTCCTAGTGCTTCCCAGCAATATGCGGGATACATGACCCACATGGCTTAGCTTGTGTGACAGACCCTTAATGGCAATATAACGCGTAAGAGGAATGTTGGACAAGTTTCGATTCCTTCATCCTGTCGCCATAATATATTTACAATACTAAATATGATAACAAGCAAAAAAACACACCACGCATACTTTCTCTAGTCATGTCATAGCAATAATCTTTTTAAAGATAACACGAAAAACGTCAAACATAAGAAAAAATGAATATTGTATAACCTACTAAGAACAACTTAGTACTTTGAGGCCAGTCGTGGCGCAGTGGCACGAAGTGTGACTGTAGAACCGACTGGTTGTGGGCTTGATCCCCACTCGAGGAGATGAAATATTTACTTAAATTTATATTTCCATTTCTTCGCTCTGGTGTCGAGGCTAAGCGCGGCGTCGAGTTCTACCACTGAACACGCAGAACTCCAGAATTCGGCATAAGGTGGGCCTATTAATATTATTATATTTTTTTCTATAACAGCTATAAGGATGTTCCGAAAATCTCATCTACCTCTATCAACAACTGGTATTTGGAGTCTTACCAAATCTACAACAGAACATAGAGGAAGTTTTACCGAAAGCCCTATCTAATGATATCTAATGATAGAGCTTTAATTTTTTTAGTTTATATACTTAAGCTTTTATTTCTAAGCTCAAACGTGCTGATAATTTATTATCATGAATATTTTTTGAGTAGTCTAAATTTCACAAAAAATTGTTTCTTGTGTACTTGAACTTACCTTAATACATGCATAACATTTTATTTCTACTTTATTTAGGCGTCTTCTTATTTTTTCTTTCTCTTCGTTTTCATTTTTGATCTTTTTGAACTTCTTTCTAGTAAAAGTTCTCTATTATCTTCTTTTATATTTTAAATCTGAGCTTATATTTCTTCTATTATCTTTTTGTTCTGCATTCTGTGATTCTAGTTCTAAGTAAATCTTCTTAGAGTTCTTGAATAGGTTTCGATTTTTCTTGTTTGAAATATTTTCCCGATTCTGATCCGGTAGTATTTTTATAATTATTCGGACTTAACCCAAAATCCTTGGGTAATATACTAAGGATTTCCGTGTAATCTTAGGTTTATTCCATCTTCGAGCATTACCCGTAACATATATGTACATATCATATACAATAGTTTTGATGACTAGGGAGAGGGAACGTGGGATTTTCGAGGCATTGCGAGTGAGTGCTGAAACTAAATAACACACTTTACACGCGGGAAATGAAAATATTAAATATTTCATTCTCTCGAGTAAGAAATGAACCTTAAACCGTCACGTATACAGACGCATGTATGTGTCACTGTGCCACTTCCACTTCCACATACACATAATAACTTATATACCTAAATGAGCAATTCTTGATTTCTATTGTAAACTAGAAGAATAGAGAGGGCTGTAAGATCCATTTATTAAATACAACTGACTTTATTGTTTTTGTACCGAACGACCACAATGGAGTACAATAAAATGAAGAATGAGAGTACTACTTAGGAATTGTTTTATGTTATTGTAGTATTAGTTTGAGGCCGTCTGACTGTAAACGCAACGGTTGTGGGTTCGATTGTCTCTTGAAATATAATACAGTGAATTGCTTTAATTAAGCGAATACTAAATCAGCCTTACGCTTTTCCCATTATATTGCAAGGTAGTGTTAAGACACTTTAAAAATTTTTCGTCAGTTAAATGTCAGAAGTCAACAAAACGTTTTGTTTTTTATCAGAGCAAGGAAATGAAAATAATTCATTTCCCCGATTGGGATCGAACCCATATCAGTTGCGTTTACAATCAAACAATGTGCTGTAGCGATACGACGGCCTCGTATTACACTACTTACCACTTATAAGTGATATAAAAATATATATTAGATGAACCACCTCTAAAATTATTACGAGAGAGCTCGCAGAATCTTATTTCGTTGTAATACCATTTACGGTGGCAAAGAACGTAAATACGAGATCTTGTACAATCGACAACACAAGTTAATTCAAATTTACTTCAATATTGTTATATTGAAAGTTTCTTTGTTCACGTTTTATATCTAGCGGGTTAGCCATAGGTGTATCTAGATGTCATGACAGGTCGTGGGTTCGATTCCCACTAGAGGAAATTAAATATATACCTATAAATCTTTTTCCTGTCTCTCTGATAACGAGGCAAAGCGCGGCGTTGAGCTCAACCTCTCGTCACGTAATGCCTACAAAATTATTTTCTTCACACTACGTTCTCAGGTTCCCTCTGCCTATATGCTGTATGTTCGTGATACAGCGTGAAACTACATTTTTCTTTTTATTTCACGTAATCTTCATAATTTGGTTTGTACATTGGCTGCCTTTTTTAAAATATCACAAGATGTCGGAACCTTTCATATTGTTTTTTTTTATTTAGTCAAACAGAAATCGAGCCCACAACTATCGCGCGTACGTGCAAACACTATCACTGAGCACCGTCAGTGTGGTTGATTAATTTCCCACTTTTTACACGCGGCGCGTTACACTGTATCTGGAAAACCATGTTGATTTTATAGGTCTTTGATGTGTGGTTATGAAATTTGTTGAGATGATGATAATTTCGTATTACTTATATTTACATATTCATTACATAGATGAGAGAAAGGGCGTTGAGTTTCGCCACTCAACTCAATGTCTCCGGAATTCTGCAAAAAGTGGGGAACGGGTTGTCTTAAAACTACGTTCCCTCTGCCTACTCTGCTGATTGATTATTTAAATTTACATATTCATGTATATAAAGTTAAATATTTTAATAAGTTTCGCTAGATTTTTTTTTCATAAAAATTCCATACGAAGGGGACTGATAAAAAATTGAAGGGCTCCGATTTTGGTTATTTTTAGGGTTTCGTACATTTTAAGGCAAAAGGCAACCCTTATAAAATCACTTTGTTGTCCGTCCGTTCGTCCGTCCGTCTATCTGTCTATCTGTCTTCATGTCAGGAACACTTTTAGATATCGAGTTGTAATTCATACCTTGTAAAAAATAAAATATAATATCGTAAAAAATATACTATAGTATTTCCACATTTACTTTTACAAAAATCATACAATTCAATACAAACTTTAAATCAATTTTCTGATCATGACTTTTAGGTGGCTCACGAAAATATTGGAAAAAAGATTACCATGGCATGAATAAGGAATGACTAAAGTTTTAAGCGACTTCGACTCTACTTATTCTGAATCCGATTTAGAGATATTCATAATTTGACAAGACCGATCCGAAAGTCGTTCCGGGGTAAATCTGAGAGGCCTTTATACCTGCTTATATGTTAAAAATATATTGTATTTACATGAGGGACTGTATTTGACTGTCGATTTAATGGTCGTGGGTTCGATTTCAACTCTGGGATATGATTATACTATATAGATTATTTTAAGTTCTCCACACAGATAAAGCACGGCATTCAGTTTCGTCATTCAAAAAAAACGAAAATTGGACGAGGAACGGTACATCTTAACATAAGGTCCCTTTTCCACTCCCTGCTACTTGGGAACAAGTGTGAACCAGCAAGGCAGTTTCGTGTTTTACCTGAAAAGAAAAGACTAAAGATTTTACATAATATTTAACTTTAAAAATTTACAGCTGCTTCCTGTGATGGCAAAAATATAGCAAAGCCAGAGCGAGAAAACCACGAGATCTTATCCTTTCCACGAGCGGGAATCGAGCTCACAACTTGTTACGTTTACTGATACAAACTTGTACTACTGCGCCAAAACTGGCCTCTATATGTTATCCTCGTCTATTGTTTAACGATGAATTGTTTTAAAATATGGAGATTTATTTAAATGTAATTAAATTAAATTTGGGTAGTTAAATTTTTTAAGCGTAGGTACTTATGGAAGGGTTAAACGAGACTGTGTGTTCTGTTACGGGTATTATAAAATTATATAATTTTTCAGCTAAGCCCCGAATTAATAAATATTATTTTTAATTGTAGCTCAGTAGGCCGTCGTGCCCAGTAGCACACCAATTGACTCTAATATGATGATTGTGGGTTCGAATTCTATTCGGGGGAAACGAATTATTTTTATTTCCTCGCTCTAGTACAAGACAAAGTGCGGTGTTGATTTCCGCCACTCATGCAATGTAGCGTTCGTAGTAAAGTTTAGATAACGTTTCTCTCTCTCTCTATTAACACTACTATTGCTCAATCAAGCCACGTTGAAAGTATATTTACTGAAACAGTTCGTAATGTAATTGTGAATCTTTGAGACTGGTTCCAAGTAAGCAAGGTTCAGGCACTTTGGTTAAATCCTGTTTTAGAACTATATGTTCTCGATTTTTTTTTTTTTGTACAGCTTCACACATTTTCCCACAAACTACATTTTAAGTAACCGAACTCAATGCCGCTTTCATATATAAACATTAAAGCGGGATCTTTGTTAGATAATTTACATATAAACAAATTAATGAAGTGAAAGTAGAACTCACAGCCTTACTTCTTCTAATCTTTAATTTAAATTATTAAATTTAAATGATAATTAGATTATAAGAACAATTAAAGTATTTAACATTTTATTAAATTAAGTATAATTTATTAAATTAAATTAGCTTCACGCTGTATCCCGCACACAGCAGGGTAGGCAGAGGGAACTAAGTGTTAAGACACTCAGTGCCGAATTCTGGAAACATTACGTGTTGATTGGCAGAACTTCACAGTCGGTTTTACAGTGACACTTCATGCCACTGCGCCACGACTGGCCTCAATTATAAATTAAATGTTTAATAATGAATGATATATAAAATATTACATCGTTGCATCGTACAACCAGAGTAAACATAAAACTATCGCGCTTACAATCAGGCATAAATATATGAATATATTGAACATACAAGAGGATTGAACCCACAACCATCCCACAGATGTTCATATTAGTAATATATATTGCCATATGTATCTAACACAAAGTGGGCATGCAGTACTGTGTAATTAATTTAATTCTCATAGAATATTCGCTGATATTCGCTCTAACGGATTCTGTTACGCTCTAGAAATTGTTATCTATATGTAGGTACATATATCCGAACTATGCGTGTAAATCATGTGATAAGATGTATGTTTGCATGTGTAAAGGTAAAATTTAGGTAAAATATTGTGTATTTTAGTAGCCCCCGACTGGGTTCGATTCCTACACAACACGAACGAACACGTAACGTCTTGGATATGGGCAGAAAATAGGGATCGAAATAGATTAGACAATATTTTTAAACATTTTTAAAGTGTTAATCCACACTTAGGAATTCTAAATAAGTATAGATTAGACAAATAGAAAATTAGGAATTAGATTAGCGATTAGACGAATAGAAAATCTATACTTATAATAAATCTGTAGAAAAGTCGTTTCTGTACATTGAAAATATTTAAAAAAAAATTAGCTAGGGTGTTAAAGGATAACTAACAGAATCCATTTCCAACATTTTTGGAATTTTTGTCTGTTTGTCTGTTTGTCTGTTTATCTGTTTGTCTGTTTGTCTGTTTGTCTGTTTTCCGGTTTATGTGAACACGCATCACGTCAAAAGTACACAATATATTTAAGCAAGTTTTATACGTAAAAATTACCAGTAAATCAAAGTAACATTTAGTGTTTATTTCATTGTAATAGCTTCACTCTATCAAAAGATATAAGTATTTTAGTTTCCAAGAAGCTTATATTTGAGATAGTAGAACTCGATACTAGAAACGCTATCTATTTTATATTTTAAGTAGGTAGGTAGGTAGGTGGGTAGGTAGGTAGGTAGGTGGGTAGGTAGGTGGGTAGGTAGGTGGGTAGGTAGGTAGGTAGGTAGGTAGGTAGATAGGTGGGTAGGTAGGTGGGTAGCTGGGTAGGCGGGTAGGTTTGTAGGTGGGTAGGTGGGTAGGTATGGATGTATGGATGTATGGATGTATGGATGTATGGATGTATGGATGTATGGATGTATGGATGTATGGATGTATGGATGTATGGATGTATGGATGTATGGATGTATGGATGTATGGATGTATGGGTTTATGGATGTATGGATGTATGGATGTATGGATGTATGGATGTATGGATGTGTGGATGTGTGGATGTATGGATGTGTGGATGTATGGATGTAGTGTATATTTTTTTCAATTATTATTACCAGTAAAGTATCGATACTAATGTGATATCTATATATTTAATATATTAAATATTTTTAGTAAGTTTTATAATTCTAATAGAATTAAACAACTTTATAAAATGATTTTTCGTTGCATGCGTTGTAATAATTACAACATAATATATAAGATTTTATATGTTATTTTAATTATTATCTTAAAATAAATAAATGTATTTTGTTCAAATTTATTTTCTTAAAAATTAGGAGTGCCCAACAAAGCTATCATTTCTCTATGAAGATGTAAATAAATAGTTATAAAGGTCAGTTATTTAATCATTACACCATTCATACATGACGAATATTACAATAAAAACAATTAAGCCGATTGTACCGCTCCCGCACCGCGCTCACGTCTTAGCTCTTTAAATCGCTTAAGTCGTTTCTGAGATAAGCGTCGACTAACAGGAAAACCAAGAAACCTACAAAATTTATAAATATTATTGTTGCTGATTCTATTACTTTGTTAATTGCTCCAATAATAATTTGTTTAATGAAAATCGAAAATGTCATGGTTTTAATAATTTTCACATTAGAAATCATAAGTGCACTGCAAGCATACATTATTTATTACAACAGGAACGTAATTCCCTGTACCGAAACAAACAAATAATTCACAAATTTAAGCGGGTGAAGCCGCGAGCTGGTTGCTGTATTTTATAAAATTTTATGTTGTGATTATAATAGATGGATCACGTGGTGATGTCAATACGTTTTAATCATTGGCATGTAGGTACGTTTTATTAATTTATAGTAGATATATTTCTCAAGAGAACATAATCAAAACTTTGTATGTAAAAAAATACATGAAATAATCATGTTAGGGAAATATCAAATTTATTTTATGAATCAATCTTAATGTTATATTCGAAACAAATGAATTGTATGTAAATTTATTAATACGTTTCAAGTATGAAAAAAAGAAAAAATGCAATAAAATTGCGTTTCTGCTTTTCTTTCCAATGATTTATATTTCTATATATGTGGGACGTAAATGCGGGAACAGAGCTGCCATCTTAGTACAGAGTAACCTCTAAAATATATATTTACGTATAGTTAAAGAATAAAAAGTGTGAAGAGGAATGTGTGATTTCTCTATAGAATATATTATTCTACATTATATCATAAAAAAAACAGTACATATAAAGGTATCCTCCTGCAGTATAATTATTTTCAATCAACATTTTTGAACTTTTAATTTTGAACATTTTAAATATTTTCGTGCCATTATGATGAAAAACTTAGACAATTTTTTAATTTGAAAAAAATAATTTATTAACGATAAGAATGTTGGTAGTTTTTCAAAAGGTATAAGAATTTAAAAAATGTCTAAAATATGCTTTCTTCGCAAGTATTGTAATAACTATTAGTTCTATTCACTAAAAAATCACTATAAATATTAAATATGCTCAATTAGTGTTTTTGTCAGCACCACTTTAAATGAAACCATAGTTAATCACTCTATAAAAGCCTAATACAATAAAAAAAATCCTAAAAGTGAAAAAGTTATTTTTCATACAAAATAAATTATATATTATCGTTGATATTAAAATAAAACGCTATTTGTCATTAAACACGCAAACAGGCATAAGCCTATCAAAGGGAAACCGCCGCATACGCCTCATTCCTAAATCGAGTCGTAGGTATTGGCGACAAAGTTCAAAGTTGCTTAACCTTTAGTAATACTTTTGTAGTAGTATGTGTTGACGTTATTGGTATCTATGCGTAACTGCGTCACACGAAATACAGGTATGGATAAACATCGATCGTGAAATGAAAAAAAAGTCTACGTCTAAACTGTTGAGGTATCTTGAATAATATCTTTAGGTATGGGCTTAAAATATTTTATCCTATATATTGCCCCCGTAAAAGGAGCGCTGACGCTTCCATTCTGTATTAATATTAAAGGCCATCGCGGCGCAGGGGCACAAAGTTAGGTTAAGTTATTTAAATCGGTTAAGCCCTTTCTGAGATTATCCTGAACGCACAGATAAACAGACAAATTGACCAAGTTCTATTACATTGTTAAATGTCCGTAATAATAATTTTTCTAATATATCTTCCACGTACAGACACCGATGAGTTAGGATTTTATTGTAAGTAGCGATATTACTATAACTATATCTATAACTATAACTTAGGTCCTGAAGACTCCTTAAGGCAAAAGTTTAAAGAAATTAATATATTGACAGTTGCATCTCTCTTATGGGTGGTACGAAAATGCGACTGCGTTGCAAACATACATTATAGGTATATTTTATACGAACGAATATAACGAAGGTACGAACATAATTTTAGTGTATTAAGCAAATAATTCTGTGGTTTAAGCGGGCGAAGCCGCGAGCGGGCCGCTAGTTATCAAATAAAATCAGAAATAAAAAATAATATAAAAATGACGCAGTCCCTTTAACATAATAGAGTCGACATAATCAATGTTAGAATTTTCGAGATGTTTTGATAACGTGTGAAGTGGCGGAACTTAACGCCGCGTTATTTGTTTTGTAATTCACGTACAAAAGATCATTCATATAGACTACATTTAATGATAGAATATAAATAAAGCCAGTTCATATGTAAAAATTATGTGCGATAGCAAATGTTGACTCACTCTCATATCAAAGAGTCCTTTTGTCTTTTTGAAGCTCGATCAAATATATCTTAAATGTTATTAAATATAGAAATTTATCGTAAAAGTCATTAAAAAAGGAATCGTAAATCATTGGTACGAGACAAAATTGCATTCTATTCATAATTAATTTGGTTGTGCGCTTGTTTCCTACGGGTTGTTTGTTCGTGTATATTAAATGCTCTTTACCATTTACAGTTTCGAATATATTTAAGGTGTAAGATATCGTCGTGGCGCAGCGAATCAGCGTCTGACTTGGCGTTTGGGTTCGATTCCTACACTAGTGAATGAATTATCTCTACTACTTTGTTCCCGTAACAACACAAGGCGCGGTGTTGAGTTTCACCACTCTATACAATATTTCGATAATAAACATGAAAAACCAGAAAAAATTTTCTCCCAGGCGAATATACTCACGGACGCATCATGTTAATGGCCTGATAATCTCTGACCTTATATAGTAGCTTACATTGGAATGATTAACGCGATATAATAAAGCCAATAAGCCATATAATAACGTCGATAATTGAACTATCCAATACATTTTTTTTTAATTCATAACATTAGTTCTTGAGATTAGCGCGTTTAACCAAGTAAACTCTTTAGTTACATATATAATATTACCAGTAGTGTAATATGTAATTAGTTCAATAAGTTTATTACTTATTCTTTGTAGGAAAAGAAAGAAGGAACTGAATCAGTTACTTATAAACAATGTTATTGATAGATTAAAATTTTATTCTGCCATTCATTAATCAAGTTATATTTTATAATGATTATAACACAAAATAAAGTGTTTTCTAAAAAACAACAATTAATCACAAAATGTAATATTTGCAAGTATCATAATATCTTACGATCAACCCTCAAGCGTGATTGCCCAATAAACACATTCGAAGGCCAGACCTACACTTGAGGTAAATCCAAAAGTGTAGGTCTGGACATGGAAAGTTGATATTGGGCACGTGGGTGTGTTGATCAATGAAGGGGTATTAGGATTGCTTCCTTTTTTTATTTTTTTTATAATGACAGAAAAAAAGCGAAATTTTCCATTTTACTACTTAATGTTTATGCAAATAAAACTGCCCAAGACAATAAGAATGCAATTAAATATAATATTAACATAAAATACTCAGATACACAAAGTATATTTTTTTAATGTAAATTTATATGAGAATAGAGTTAGATAGAACCCCATAAACAGTTTAGGCTGAAACGACTTTACATACACATATTACACTCATATTTTTCAGTTATCTCGTTTTATTAAAGTGAAATATCGAAATAGCCCTCGGTTATTAAATACTATGTTTATGTTACGATATTCTACGAAAATATGAATATGAATATAAAGTACACTGTAGATTCGATTATCTATGTATGTTTTTTGTAATATTTTCTATAAATATAGTATAGTTATAAAGTTAGATCTAAGTAAGAAGTAAGTAAGTACAGAGTCAAATTCCATCACACAGTGCCTCCAATCATCGGAAAAAATCAAGAACAGTGTATTTTGAGACAAAATACTGCTTTGTACAGGAAAGTTTGAAAAAAAATCTGTCAAATCAAATCATTAAGATGCTTAACCTTGCCCGCATTGCAGGTTAGGCAGGGGGAAGCTTCTCCATTTTCCAATTTTCGTGTGAAAAAGACATTGCTTCTAGATGGAACTCAATGCCTCGTTTTGTCTTATTAGCAGTACAAGTTATGGGCAGCAAACCTACAACTGTTGCATTTACAGTCCGAGCCGCCTCGCTTGTGCCGCCGTGCCACGAGAGAGTCAATTTAGTCAGCAATAAATAAATTCAAGCTTTATCAACAAAAATATTATCGTATTTTTCTTCATATATCATAGAGCTTGCCATAAATGGGACAACTCGATCTTTCGTGCCTATTTCTATTTCCGTTTTACGACAAAATGGATGAGAGTCTTTTTCGATAGATTATGACTTTTGATGTGATCTATGGACGAACTGACGACTGGAACGAAACAAGGGAACCTAGTGTTAAGAAACTTCGATTCCCATTCAAGATTTATATAAGCTTATGATTATAAATATAATCTAGAATTATTTATATTGTTATATTAATGTATCTTCTGTCTAAGTCTCGTGACTCGAAGCTGCCAGCTAATTACGTCACGATAACCTCATATTCTCTACAATATAACAATTATATAACAAGTTTTACTATTTAGTATATAAATAATATTAATATTCTGCACCATGAATAGGAGGCTTTAAATTGAAATAGATTTTCCCAGAGTATTCATACACATTATTCTCTTTGTAGGCATTATAGTAATTAGACCATTAACGTTATTATTGTAACGTAAATCTGTATTGTATTATGTAATGTATTAAATTACATATCACAGACAAGATTCAATTAAGATAATTTAATTAACATCTTTTATTTAGTATTAGTTATACAAAAAATTTAAGGTGTATTAATTCTTATTATTTACTTTAAATTAGTCTAGATTGATTGTTATCGTTATTTGTTCATTAATCGATTCATTCAAATCATAACAAGAAAATAATATGGCTCCGGAAGTGACAAATTATTAGTATTTTTTATTAGGTACATATTATTTAAAATGGACTATATTTTAAATACACATACATACAATTAAAATCTTCTCTATCTCGGAAATATGTATACCATTTACTACTTAATATTTTGTACTTGTTATATGATATATTTTATAAATGTAAACAACATGGTACCTCCATGTTAGTTTGTATGCAATAAATGATACAAAAAATATCAGCTTCACGCTGTATCCCGCACATAGGACGATAGGCAGCGGGAACCTGAAAATCTAGTGTTAAGACACTTTGTCTTCACTTTCTGCTCAATTTTTGAGATATATTGTTTAATCGCGGAACACAACACTGCACTTTGTCTCACTATTAAAGTAAACAAAGAAAAATAAATCATTAAAGCTAGTACAAATTGAACTGACTACCGTCGTACAATACAATATAATAACTTTCACACTTTGTATTTGAGTGTTGCGATACGACAAATGGCAAGGGACGTATAAGTTTCCGTTTATTTACACGGCTAACTTCAAATAGGGTAAAGTATGGAGTTATGGTGCATGAGTCAGTTCACCCCTTTCTTCTTCTTTTCATTTCTAGTGTTACTGATTTTAGATTATGATGACTTTTGTTACCCAGACTTATCTGAAGAACAATTAAATAAATTAGAGCGCTTACAAAATCTGTGCATTAGACTTATTTGCGATCTACGTAAAATTGATCATATTTCTAATCATTGATGTCATCTTGGAAGGCTTTCTATCTAGCATCGTCGAAACTTCCGCATGCGTATCCTCTTGTTTTCTATTCTCTACAGGCCCATCTCTTCCACTTATTTAAATGATCATTCTGTTTCCATGGTTCTGATACTCAAACGATTCTTGAATTTAAGTCCCACAGTCTTCTTAAATTAATAGACAATATTTTTATATTGCCAACACATTTTTTTGCCTTTCATTTCTTTGTTTTTGTGTGCAAAAAATACTATTCCATTCTATTATCTTGGAACTACACGTAATTATAATTAATATGCTATTGTGGCACAGGAGCACAAGCGTGTGACTGTAAACGCATTTGTAAGGTTGATTCTCACTTGGAGATCGGAAATAATTAATATTTTCATTACTTTGTTCTGATAACGAGGTCTTAAAAGTTCGTTAAAATGTGGCAAACAGGGATTTTTAATACTGGGTTCCCATGTTCCCTCTGCCTACCCTGCTACGAGTAGAATACAGCGTTAAGCTTTGAAAAATAAAAAAAAAACATAACTTTAAGTAATTAAATAGTATTTAAATACTCCAATCCAAATATCTAGATTATCTTTAAGAAATCCAAATATCTAGATTACCTTTAAGAGAACCTAGCCTTTTTTACAAATTTCATATCATATTAAATAGCAAAATCCCAGACCGGTGAAATGTACACTAATTAAGTCAGGTATTAAAGAGCTCTGCTTAAGAGATTCTCTTCATGTCAAATAGAATTGCAAAAGTTGAAGCTAATATATTATTTGCGGATATCTTGGTTTCATCCAAATGCGATGAGTTAGATGCTGTTTCAACTTAGATTATAAATTTCTTGACTTTCCTTATATATCTGTAATTAATATATAATTGATAATAATAAATTGAATTAAGATAATAATAAATTGACAACTTGTTTATGTTGTTAGTATCTCTGTAGGGAGATTTTTACAAATTCCGTTACCCAAAGATAATTACTAAGAATTATCGTTTGGCAAGAGAGAATGCTTTTTATTAAATATTTTTAACGTTTTTAAAGTGTTATTCCTCGCTTAAGAAAGAAAAATACAAAACTGACTCTGTATTTTTCTTTCCTAAGCGTAGAATAATACTTTAAAAACGTTAAAATAATTGAATTGTATATAACACGAGTACTATAATAATTTTATATTAATACTAAATGTATACATATTATTATATAGATTATAATATAAGTTAACATATAATGTAACTGTAAAGGAGAAAATTGCCTAGCCATATAAGGGTTTAAATAATATTTTTTCGGCTTCACGCTTTATTCTGCACATAGCAGGTCAGGCAAAGGGAAACTGGAGACTAGTGCTAAGACATTCCGTTCTCCACTTTGCACCGAATGCTGAATGCTGTATCCTGAGTGTTGTGTCAGCACGAGGAAATGAGAATATTTAATATTCCATTACCTCGAGCGGGAATCAAAACCCCCACAACCTGTACCGTTAACTGTGTTACGCTTATACCCCTGTGCCACGATCGACGTGGATATATATAATATATAATGTAACAATATATTTAGTTTATATAAATTAATACAATTCTTTTTGAAATGATAGTTAACATTAATGTAATTCTCAATACAAAGGAACATTAATATAAAACTTTCATTTGTATTTGAAACATGAAAACTGAAACTTTGAGTGTAATCTTGAAATATGGAGCGTATGTTAGAAAGTTTCGAAATTTTGTATATAAAGACATAATTCGACGTCTCTGTTAATAAACAATGTTATATTCATTATCTTTCTTTTTAGTACTCCAAACACCAGCGTATCACATATACAGTTAGGAATATATTTAGCTGAATGTGATGATTGTTAAATGAAACTAATTTAACCGGATTAATCGCGTATATTTAAGGTTTTTACATTTTGGGAACCCGACGTTTCGAACACTTTACAGTAGTCCGTGGTCACGGGTAGACTAAGGTGGCATTCGTCTGTCAGTTGATATAATTATCATATCAAACTACCGCCAGCGATTTCTTAATTGCCTCGCGTACTGCCCTGGATTCCTGCAGAATGAGCAGATAGTATCTTGACCTCTGGTATGGTGGGTTTGAGACTTCAATGATTTTATGAGTGGGTCCCAGGTGGTTCTACCACCTGGGACCAGTTTCCAGCCATCCTCTCTATTGAAATTAGGATGTTTTTGTATTATGTGATGATTGTTGATTCGATTTTCATTTGGAGGAATAATACTAAAATAATGCATTGTGTTGAGTTTCGTTATAAAAAAAACCACATATCTTCAATAATATGTTATTATATATATAAACTGTAACCTGCATGCAGTATGGTAGGCAGAGGGAACTTAGTATTAAGACACTCCGTGGCCCACTTTACACCATTTTTTTTGTAAATGAAACTATTTTAACCGGATTATTCGCGTATATTTTGAACAAAATATATAATTACAATGTGTAATAATCGTGAAAATCAAAGAACTTATTACCAATTTTTTTAATACATTGCGTGCTGAATTGCAGTACTTAATTCCGCGCTTTGCCTTGATATCAAGGCTATATATATAATAATAGTACAGCGGCGTTGAGCTGCCTCTCAACACGTGATGTTTTAAAAAATGGGCGTAAACTGGGAAAATAAGTGACTTAACACTAGGTTCCCAATACTTACTCTGGTTTGGGGGAAACATTGATTATACATTTGATATTCATGTTACTTTAGTAAAAATCATGAAAATTTTTGTACTATCACATTTCTTATAACCTCAACGAAGTTGAATTCAACTCAAATGCCAAGCTAGGCCGCAGAGTGTTCTAAAGAAATGGGCGTACATGCATATATACATACTGACTTTCGAAAAACATTACCTCCTAAAAAGATAATATTATTATATAAATCGACAGACCTCAAAAGAAAAAACTTTAAAACGCGTTACGTGAGTCTTACAATAGTTGCAATTAGTTCTTTTAAATCCCAAGTGATGCTATTCTCATATCACACGTTATATTTTATTCTGATAAAAATTCTTATTTGTATGTCACGTATAGTTGGTGTAAAAATTATGATAAAGGTAGAGACGTTCCAACTTAGCGTCATAACAAATACAATTTGAACAACATAATGAAAAAAAAATTCGAGTATAATATATAATTGATAAATTTAAGAAAATAAAATAAACAGCCTCACGTATTTTTGCATAGTACATTTTGCAGAGTAGATTTTGCATATAGTTTTAACACATTCCGTTTTCTGATTTCCGCTCGATTTCAAGACATTGCGTGTTAAGCGGTGGAACTTAACGTCGCGTTTTGGGGAGAGGGTAAATAATAATAATTTATAACCCGGAGTAGTGATCTAACTATATCTAAAATACTTTTTAACATTATTAAAAAGTAATATAGGAAGAGTTATTATACAATTTCAAAAAGCTTAAGCAAGCAGTAGCAGCACAGTTAGCGCAGTTGCACTAAATCTGACTATAAGTGCGACAGCTGTGAGTTCGTAACTTTCCTCCTCCTTAGTCCTCTTTCTGGTAATCTGTACTTACAATAAAATTATAACTTACGATTAAATTATAACGATTGCTCACTGTTCATGGAATATATGAGAAAATCTATTACTTGGACCATTTTCAATGTAATAAAACCAAAACAATGATTTTTGAAATTGCCTTGAAATCAGTTTGTCTGCTTGTCTGCGCGTTTGTTCATGCTAATTGCACAATCGGTTTAAACGAATTAAATGCATTTTTCAATTTTGTGTTGTAGCAGACTTCCCTTAACAAGTGTTTATTAAATCTAAATTATCTCCGTACATATTAAGATATTTTTTTCTCCACTTTTCTCCATCCCTGTAGAACTTTTCGGAACCATTTTCTTAGTACTCCCTGACACTCTTCAAGACACTTGTATTTTTATCATTGATCAATACGAATAAAACTTTTATATTACACACTGAAGATTTTTATCTTCACTATTTTTTTTAATATATCCTTAAGTATACAAACATACATGCTAAAATATGTAAAAACTTCGGTGTTTAGAAAGTACGGTCATTCTAAAATCACTCCACATAAACTATTTTCAACCATTTCTTAAATACGAAGGCCACTTTAAAAGTGCAGGAAGAGTGCTTTGAAAATAAGACCTTTGACTTTTAAAAGTAGTAGAAACATTTTAACCTAACGAGCCAGCGTATACTCAAAAGATTTCAAGAGGCAGTTCTATATAAAAATAAAGAAGAAGAAGAATGTCCGTTTTAAATAGAATCAGATGCTTCCGTAGTTTCATATGTATCAAAGGAATATATATATATATATGGCTAAAATGTACTAAGCCAAATCAGAATGTAAAAACAAAAATATTTAAACAAACTTTGTTCCGCACAAAAATCAAACGAACGACTTGTCTCTAAGATCCCTCAAGAGAAATTGCGCCAAAACAGCGTCTTTAAATTTCTTTTTTAGCCTCACGCTGTATGGGCATGGGCATTTTCCATTCAATTACCGAGACACAACATGCTGAGTGATGAAACTGAATGACGCGCTTTATCTTGTCCCTATAGCGAGGACATGATAGTAATTAATTCTCCCAAATGAGAATCGAAACCACAACCGTCGCGTTTATAATCAGTTTGCGCGGTGAACCACGATAGTTTCAATGTAATTTGACATAAAGATTCTGTTACACGCACGTTTTTTTCAAATAACTGACTTTCCATGATGATATTCTGATAGCGTCTGTAAAAATACTGAAACGAAACGAAACACGATAATAATTCATCTACAAAACTGTCAACTTTTTTCAAGAACAAGGTAAACACATTAGTATTTGAGGTGAAGTCTGTGTTAACTGTTTCTGTATGCTGAACGCTCATACAGGATATGGGCAAAATTGGAGCTTATGTGTAATATGTCACTTAGTTTTTTTGTTGAATTTGAGATAAACGTTTGTCTAATAAACCTAATATTTATTTATTAGATATGGTATGGTGTTGGTATGGTACTTTAAGATCCATTTTGAATTCATTATTAAATTATATGAGCTTTTAAAAAATATAAACTAAAAATAATGCACCTAACGTCATAAGTCATATAAACGACAAAGAAAAATAAAAAATATTAAGCACTTTATTCATTTCTCAACTCGAAAAAGTTATACTATAGATAATAATAACCATAATAAAGCCGACTACTTTTAACTATTGTACTGAAAAACTGATTAAAATCAGTAATAAAAATGATAGCGTTTCATTTGTTTTTCTCTTTTCAGTTCATAATTTTTGAATAGTTGTTTTCGTTTTTATAATAATAATTTATTTCCGACTTCGTAGTCTTATTATTGCATTTTATCGATATTTATGAGGTAAAAATAAAAAACAAACCCCTTATCTTATTTTATTTGCGTGTACATTTTGGGAATGTTATATAACCTATGTTACTTTTATACTTGTGTTAAATTGGACGATGCCTCAGTATATATATATATATATACAAAAATAATCATTTTAAAAATATCCATAACCTTTTACATTACTTAAACCAATTTGTATATTTTTGAAAAAATATAATTTAAGCCCTTCAATTTTGAAATTTATAATTTAAATGAGTATAATAATACTTTACAGTAAATATTCAAAACGTTGGTTACGTTTTGAATATTTAGTCAAGGTAAATAATGTCAAAGAAATATTTCTTTGTTCTATCAAAATATATGACGACAGACGAATGAGCGTTCGTGTGACGTGCGTGTAATGAGAAAAAAAATCTCATTAACGTGATAGGCGAATCTAAATGTAAACATGTTTTATATACGAATTTATAAGTTTCACCCTGCATCTCGCATATAGCAGTAAAAAGGGAAACATAGTGTTAGTACGCTTGGCTCCTCATGTACCGCTGAATTTTAGAGTCATTGTGTGTTCAGTGGCGGAACGCTGTGTTTTGTGTTGCAAAGCCAAATAAAAATAATTAATTCAATACAGAGTGTTTTTGTCATCACCACTTTTAAAGAAACGACAGTATTAACTACTGTATTAAAACCTAATACAATTAAATCAAAAGAGATTTTTCCATAAATAGAAAATTTATTTTTTTCAAAGAAAATATTTAATAAAATTATCGTTGTAAAATAAAACGCCATTTGTTAAGAATGATGCACATAGACACAACACTATCAAAGCGATAACGCCGCACACGCCTTATTCACGAAATCGAGTCGTAGGTAATGGCGGCGATGTTGAATTGCGTGAAATAGAACGAGAGAGATATCCTTCTCTCGGTCTAGTATGTTTTTCGAGATCGGCAAAGCTTAGTAGTATTTTTGTAGTAGAATTTTGTAGTATGTTTACGTTATTGGTATCTTGATAATGTTTTTTTAGGCATGGTTTATAAATATTTTATCCTATATATTACTTTCATAAAAGGAGCGCAGACGCTCCCACCCTGTATATACATAGTATAATATTATGTGACGTGATAAGCTCTAAAAGTTTCTTCCTTTCAAATCAATTAACAAAAATAGAGAATTTTTGCTTCTAATATTTTTCCCAAAAATTATAGTTTTTATATTCATAACAGCCAATTATATCAGTGTATTTAATTTTGGTTTAGCTATTTTTACTATCTAATTTACAATAACCATATAGATATATAGCGCTATTTTTTACTTACATTATATTCAATTCTGTCGCAATGCAGTAGTAAAAGCAAATAAAAATCGTCCCCAAAATACGTTATTCCATTGCAACTACGAAACGTTAATCACTGTCACTCATCTTCGTGTGGCTGCCTCTGACACTTTACAGGTGAAGGTGAGGTCATAATGGCACTTCAAATACAGAATATATATGTAAATGTACATGTAGATATAAAATAATAAAAATTTTGTTACTGAGTCCATAGCTCAATGGCGCGCTGTATCTTGTTACCAGAGTGGGGAAATGATAATAAACACTACAAACACAGAACAGAGTGTTTGAACACTAAGTTGCTTCTGCCTTCCCAGCAATATGCGGGATACATGACACACATGGCTAGCCTGTGTGACACGGAAATCCTAACGGTCATATAAGGTATAAGAGCAATGTTGGAACTTATCTGATTCCGCAACGCTGTCGCCATAATATTTTTTCTTAACTTCACGCTGATGATGTCCTGCATACACCAGGGTAGGCAGAGAAAAGAGATACCAATTGATATACCTTTATTCCTTTTCACAGTTTTCAGTTCACAATTTGTTGATACATTGCATGTTGAGTGACGGAACTAAACGTCGACACCAGAGTAAACAAATTAAAATGTTAAATATTTAATTTTCTCGAGTAGGAATCGAACCTGTCTGCCTGCAAAGCCTGTTGCGCTACAGATATACTTGCAATAGTAAATTTGATAACAAACAAAAAAAAATAGCGCACGTCGACTGTTTTCTGTACTCATGTCATAGGAATAATCTTCTTAAAGATAACAGGAAAAACGTCAAACAAAAAAAACAATGAATATTGTATAACCTACTAAGAATAAAAAACGATGTTCCTTGATAGGAGTGGCACTGTAGTTGACTCTGAACTCCTAGGAAAGATTTTTTTTATAAGTAGATCAATACTTCTATACTTACTTTTATTTAAACATATAAAGATTGCTTGGTTGAGCGTGCTTTTCTCGAAAACTACTGCTCTAATTGAAAATATTTATTACAGTGCATTCATCTAGGAACGTTATAGGTTATACATTGAAGAACGCGAAATAAGACTTAGGTAAAACATAATTTAGTTGTTATCATTCCCATCCAGAAATCGAATCCACAACTATCACGCTTACGTTAAGACGTAGAATCACGCGACGCAATGACCGACGGCCATATACACACTTTTTAATTTTCGATTTATTCACCCTCTGGAACTGGGAACCCTAGGTTCCCAGTTAAGACACTCTCTTCCCATTAAAATGTGTCCGTTCCCAACTTTTCGCCGAACTCTCAACCAGTTGATGCGTGTAGTGGCGGAACTCAAAACTGGTCTTTGCCTCGTGATCATGCAAAGATTTGGTAATATTAAATATTTTATTTTACCGAATGGGAATCGAACACAATATCATAGCATTCAGTCACTCGCTTGTGCCACTGCGCCACTACGGCCTCTACGTACACATAATAACTTATCAACCTAAATGAGCAATTCTTGACATTCTTTTGTAAACTAGAAGAATAGAGAGAGCTATAAGATCCATTTATTAAATACCACTGACTTTATTGTTTTTATACGGAACGACCACAATGGAGTACAATAAAATGAAGAATGAGAGTACTTCTTAGGAATTGTTTTATATTATAGTAGTATTAGTTTGAGGCCGTCTGACTATAAGCGCAAAGGTTGCGGGTTCGATATTATCTTAAGGGAATACACGATTTTCATTTCTTCGCTAACCAGAGTGAAGAAATGTACATATAGACAAAAAGCTATTTCTAGAATTATTTAAAATCGAATACTAAATCAGCTTCACGCTTTATCCCAAATTTTGCAATGCAGACATACGAAACATAGTGTTAAGACATGGTCGAGACATTATCTCAGTTAATTGGTAGACGTCAAGACCCTGACCTTTTTTATCAGAGCAAAAATATTTACATAATTCATTTCCCTGATTAGGAATAGAAGCCACAACAGTCGCGTCAATATCAACAGTCAAACACTGTGCTGTAGCGATATGAAGGCCTCGTACTACACTACTTACCACTTACAGCGATACAAAAATATATATTAGATGAACCACCTCTAAAATTATTACGATATGAAGAGAGAGCTCGCAGAATCTTATTTCGATGTAATACAATTTACGGTGGCAAAGAACGTAAATACGAGATCTTGTACACTCGACAACATAAGTAAATTCAAACTTACTGTAATATAGTATTTTTTTTCTTTTAATTCTCTTTTTATCTCTAGTCTGAGCCGGAGTGCTAAGCGCTCCAGTAGACTCTGAGCCGGAGTGCACTGTCTTCAAGCCGCACATGCCCTCCTGGTACCCATGATTTTTACCTAATTTTTCTCCAGTATCATCAATATTGTATTTTCGAGGTCTCCCGTTTGTCTCTTATCACTCACTCTTGCTGCATAAAGATGATACTTACGAAATTAAATATTAATATAATGCATTATTTCGAGACTCTGGTCGCGAGTGTTGCCACACTACGTATTTGATTATTGAAAAGCTTTTTTCATATTATACTATTTTTTTTTTAAATTTTTGTTTCTACAGTTTCCTTAAACATATCGCTTAACTTATACTTTATTTAGGTAATATAGCTATAGTATAAGAGCAACCAGATTTTTCTTTTAGTTTAACCAAATAGGATTTAAACTCACAAACATCGCGGGGACGCTCAAACATTATCATCGACCCCGTCGGTGAGTTTTATTAATTTCCTACTTTTCACACTCGGCGCGCTGTACTGTACCTACTACTTGGAAACCCATGTTGATTTTATAGGTCTTTGAAGTGTGGTTATGAAATTTGTTCAGATGAAATAATTTCATATTTATTATATTTACATACTCATATATATTAAGTATGTAAATCAAAAATTGCTTCACGCTGTATCCTGCACACAGCACTGTAGGCAGAAGGAACTAGTGGTTAGATGCTCCGTTCCCCACTTTCCGCCAAATTCTGAAGACATTGCGTACTGAGGGGCGGAACTCAACGCCGCGCTTTGCCGAGGCAAACACCAGAGCGAAGAAATGGAAATATAAATTAAAATAAATATTTCATTTCCTCGAGTGGGGATCGAACCTACAATCCGTTGGGTTTCAGACACAGTTTGTGCCCATGCCACAACCGGCCTCAGTGAGTATATAATTCATATATATTTTATTAGATATCGCTAGATTTTTACAAGCTTCTCAATTTTAATACAAATATCAGAAAGAAATTAGTATGTTTCGAGCATACCACGTAAAGCCAAAAGTCAGTCTACTATTTTGGTTATTTTCCAATATGATAACACAATATGTTTATATAGTACAGTGTTTAGTTAAGGAGTTGTAGGGGTTGGAAGTCACGTATTATCCAGTATCAAAAAGTAACAAATGCACATATATATATATATATATATATATATATATATATATATATATATATATATATATATATATATATATATATATATATACATATATTAAATTACTATATTTTTAAAATTGACTTAGAAAGTTGGATTTCGGCATGTGGTTAGGGAATGTAGGGGAGCACTAAACGAGGATTTCTCCAAATTCCTGTAAAAGAGACAAAAATTATCGTTTTCATGTTCCAAATTAAATATAATTACACGCAAAGACCTTCTATTTCAGTTCCGTAAAGTGCATCCTTTAAAATGAATGTTAAGTTGGTAACAAAGCTTTCGCTGCAACTTGTTGGTCCAAGTTTTGTATTTAGAGACAGCAACTCGACTACGGGAAGTAAGATTTTAACTTATAAATTAATTAAACTAAAATTTTCGAGGTATCTAACTAAATTACATACAACAAGTATTAAATTTACTTAGATAACACCACAGTCTTAACTATATTTTACATTTCCGTTGTGATTCAGTTCCAAATTATCTGATTAAAGGCGATAGTTTTGAGTTCGAGTCTCCTTTGGGGGAATACTTACATTAAAAATGTATGAGGATGTCACACAGGGGGTGTGCCCACAGGGGTTGGCGTACCACTGTAACCGTGTTGGTATTGGATTTCGTTCTTAGTCGGAAAAATTTAATATTCAATACTTTTATTTTCTCGCTCCGCACAAGGCAAAAGGAGGCGTTATATTCCGACTCTCAACACGCAATGCCAAGTCTGGCGAAAAGTGGAGAGAAGAAATGTCTTAATAGGCAACAGAGTGTCTTCACACCAGGTTCCCAAATTGCCTACGCCGTAAACCTTACAGTCCTCACTAACAGAGTTACGGGCGACTACTATTATTCCATACAACCTTTAAATCAACTTTTCGATCATGACTTTTACTTGGCAAGCGAAAATATTGGAAAAAAGATTACCATGGCATGAATAAGGAACGACGAAAGTTTTAAGCGACTTCGACTCTACTTATTCTGAATCCGATTTAGAGATATTCATAATTTGACAAGACCGATCCGAAAGTCATTTTTTAGTAAATCTGAGAGGCCTTTATACCTGCTTATATTTGTATTATAGTACATAGGATTTATTTTAATATAAATATATTATATTTACTTGCGGGCGAAGTCTGACTATAAACTTAATCGCTGTGGGTTCAATTTTAATATAGTATGATTATATAAATTAAAATCAGCTTCACGCTGTATCTCACACACGGCGGGGTGGGCAGAGGTATTTAGTGTTAAGATACTCCCACTTTCCGCTGAATTGCCTTTCTCGATACCAGAGTAAAAAACTTAAAATATAAATTTAAACACATATTTCATTTCTTCAACTAGAGATCGAATCCACAACCCGTCCCGTTTACAGCTACTCTTCGTGCCCCTGCGCCTCGCCTGGCTTTAATATTTTTTTAAGCATAAATTGTATTAAAATATGGAGGGTAAATACCGTCCATATTTTAATACAATTTCTGCTTAATTAAATTAAGGTAATTAAATTTTTTAAGCGTAAGTACTTATGAAAGGATTTAGTGAGACTGTGTGTTCTGTTTCGGGCATTATAAAATTATATAATTTTTCAGCAAAACCCTGAATTTATGCTAAATATTATTTTTAATTATAGCTCAGTAGGCCGTCGTGCCCAGTAGCACACCAACTGACTTTAACATGATGATTATGGGTTCGAATTCTATTCAGGGGAAACGAATTATTTTTATTTCCTTGCTCTAGTAACAAGTGCAGTGTTGATTGCCGCCACTAGTTCGTAGTAAAGTTTAGATAACGCGTCTCTTTCTATTAACACTACTATTGCTCAATCAAGCCACGTTAAAGGTAATTTTACTGAAACAGTTCGTAATGTAATTGTGAATCTTTGAGACTGGTTCCAAGTAAGCAAACAATTCAGGCACTTTGGTTAAATCCTGTTTTAGAACTTATATTTCTC